>LPNX010663119.1:0-53093 GCA_001517045.1 Pseudotsuga menziesii | reverse complement strand
AAGAGTTAGGGGGAAGAGGGGAGTCAGGGGGGGACATAAAATAATAAAAGTATTGGTATAATTTACAAAATAAGGACTCATTATAGTATTTAAAAACGTGCTCCTATTTTGCTGCACTAAAATGCGCTCCCATTTTTCTTTAATAAAATGCGCTCCTATTTTGCTTCAATAAAACATGCTCCCGTTTTGCTTCAATAAAATGCGCTCCCATTTTGCTTCAATAAAACACACTCCCGTTTTGTTTAAATTCAAAAATGTATTCCCTCCAAATGATAAGGCTGAGCCTCCACCCATGCTTTCATGGAATTCTTATGCCTATGTGTCTGCTTTGTACTTTGCTTCGGATTCAACATGCCTATGCCTTGCAGTATGACAAACCATGGCTAATTCAACAATATATCCAATTTTTCAATATGCTTGTGTTTAGCCGTTCGTCTGATTATGCTACACACCTCCATTTTTTATGAGATTTTAGAAACATATATGGTTTTTTTTGCAGATTCCAAATATGTAAATTTTAACAAGAATACATAATTTTTTCTATTTTTTTCTTATTTATCTTCTATCATCATTCCTCAACTCACAAAACACACTGTTAGTGTTTCATCCATATCTCTTTTGTTTCTCAACCATTTAAAAACAAATTGTATGGTGCACTAAAGAACACTGACCTCTACATGCTATGAAAAACCTATTTCCAAATAATTGCATTAAGACATTCAAACACCGCACCCACAATTGACGTACCGTTTTTAAGGTTTGATCTCTTAGATAATTAAAAAAAATTAAAAATATTATTTTTATTATTGGAAAAATAGTCGTGCACTAGTAATATATGTTCTCTATATGTATACCAGTTTTCGTAAGTTTATTCCATCATTTAGTCACTCAGACGCTGCACCCACAAAAACATATACCTTATAATTTGTCCCAAAAATAAAAAGTGCCTATTAAAAATATCTAACTTTAGATAGTTAACAATATTTTCAATAGAAAAAAATTTTATATTTGGAAAGGTCATTCAATTTCCTACATTTCTAGTTTTTTACTCATTGCAAGATTCAGTGTGTAAGTGTCTCAAAATATCCATGCAAGTTAATGGATGTCTATTTTTTCAGTTTTCTATTGCATCTAACGCACCAAAAGAGACCCTCAACTTTGTGCACTCACCCATATTCCATTGGCTAACAATCTAGAATAAGTAAGAACCCTACTTACCTTCTTTGTAACCATAATAAGCCCATAATTAATTTGCTTCTCTCTTGTCGTTGCTTTTAAAATTATTATCATCTTCTATAATACACAAACATATAAAAACTTCAAAGGTACATCGGTTCATATTTAAAGAAAATTTTCTTATGTAAAATCAAAATCAAATAATACAACATAGTATTACCACATATAAAAGTGAATAAACATAAGTGAAAAATATCCTCATAGTTGCTATCTGTAGTGTTTTTATTACTATTGCTAGAAAATGTAAACATTGAAAGAGCTACTCTCGCAAACATTACTATTTCTATTGTTATTAGTAGAAAGAACATAGTGCAACAAGAGTACTTTCTTGCAAACATTGCTATTGGTATTGTCATTTGTATAAAGAAACAATATTGTAAGAGGACTTTTTAGCTATGGTAAGAAATAAATTAGTTATGAATTTTCCAAAGGAGGTAGCATCTCTAATAGAGGTTGGAATTTAATAGAAAGTTGAGATAAATAGATTGTTATTTTGGAGAAATAAAGAGTAGAAGACTCAAGGCATCTAAATTTTCAAAGAAATATAATACTATAAGACAAAATTAGGCATCATGCAAACATGATTTTGAAGTACAAAATTTTGGTGTTCGCTAAAGTGATTGAAAATATAAATTAATGCATATTATTCATCCTAATCCATATCATGTTTCATTACAATGGATAGGTATGTAAGTCACCATCACATAGTATTGTTTGTTGTGTTTGGAATAAGGAAATTTAGTTACCATGCATTGTGTGATATGCTTATATGTATATGTGTCACATGTTTCCCAAAATATTGTGGGTATTGTATATGAAGTTTTTTTTAATGATTTAATGGGATATACTTACTGTAAAATTGATAATAATAAATATTGTTACAGATTGGAGCCTATGATTGAAAATAATATTGTAACTACTGTGAAACCATGGTAATGTTTTTCTTAGTTAAAGAGTTTTTCATAGAATAGCAGAGAAAGAAACAATTCATCAATAATTTCATAGGAAGTCCAATAAGATAATGAAAATGTGTTGATGAACATGCAACATTTGTTTTCTTAAGTCTTAAGGGATTGTTTCGAATGGCATGCTTGTGTGAATACCTCCCTGACTTGATATTAGGATCAATTCTTCCCCAAAAATATCCTTACCAACTGACACTTTTCTAGAGTGAGTAAGTAAATAAGAAGTTCCATGAATTGTTTGATAAAGGGATCATATGTGAAATCTTAAGTACATGTGTTTTACAATAAGTATCAGTATTTAAGACTGAAAATGAATGTAAAATGTATGTATCAAATCACATTCTTAAAAAAAACTCATTGAGTGTAAGATGCTTATTGTGTTCATTGCTGGAAAAAAATACCTCTAAAAAATACAAATATTCTTTTTGTATATGAAGTTGCAGGGTGCTAGCTCAAAGGTAGAGCATCCGCATTATATAATGCAGAATATTGGTGGTTCGATTCCACGTCGCCCTATCATAAATAGTTGCATTATATCACTATTACATAGAGGAGATATTATGATAATATTTGTGTAAATTGTGTCAACTTAAAACAACAAAAATATTTGTGTATTGTCTTTATGCGGGTGTCTTAAACTATTGTCTTAAATTATTGTCTTAAACTATTGTCTAAAATTTAAGACAATAAAATTGTCTTAAATTTAAGACACTGGTTTTTAAGACACCCATTTAAAGACGTTACTTAATGCAATACACATTTTTTATGTCTTAAGTTGAGACAATTTACACAAATATTGTCTTAATAACCCCTTCTATGTAGTAGTGTTCAGTATCGAGATTGTCCTTCGAGAGGTCAACAAGCATAAGTTTTCGAAAGTACGCCAATGATGCCCAGAAATGGTTATATTTTAAATGAAACAAGTGGACAGCTTGAAAGTGTGATGAAGAAAATAGTTGAAAATGTCAGATTTTAGTGTGGGTGTAATTGCTAGTGAAGACCATATGAGACAATTGTAACATGAGACAAACTTGTATGTGTTTAATGTTTATTATTTGTAATGTAAACAATAAAGGAAAGTGTTAGAAATATTGTTGGTTAACCATTAGTTTGGATTTGTTGAAGGTTGTTGAGAGATTCTCTGTCCCATTCATTGAAAATAGTTAGATGTAACTCCAACTATATATACTTATTATATCTTAATATATTGATGTAATAAAATATTATTTATATACAACTCTTTGTAATAGTATTTCTGAGTTTTCAAAAGTGTTCGAGACATTCTTATAAAATCATCCCTTGAAAGACGTGTATTTGAATTAAATAAATTTACATTAATTTCCATAAAAATATACATCTCACCTTAGAGTATTTATATTATCAAGTGTTTTTTTTTCTAATTGAAATTAAAAAAAAAAAACTGCTTTTGGTATTCCATAGAACCTGCATCTCATTTACTTCATCAACTTAGTTGCCCAATTCATATACCAACAGAATAGCTCTCCATTCACATACCACAAAAATAGCTTTGCTATCAACCAAAAATTATCATTGCTGTCAACCAAAAACTAGCAAACCACAGAGATGACCATAGAGGTTATTAAACAAAATAATTATGA
This sequence comes from Pseudotsuga menziesii, assembly GCA_001517045.1. Classification (NCBI taxonomy): domain Eukaryota; kingdom Viridiplantae; phylum Streptophyta; class Pinopsida; order Pinales; family Pinaceae; genus Pseudotsuga; species Pseudotsuga menziesii. Next base: position 49,273 of record LPNX010663119.1, on the reverse strand, counting down.
GACAAATTTTAAAATGAAATTTAGCCAATTGCACCAGATAAGTGCAGGAAAACTTAAATAATTAAAGTACACAGCCCAAAGGTCAAGTGCAGAAAATATTTAAACATGGAGGGAGGAAAAATTAAATAATTGAATTACTGCACCAGATAAGTGCATGAAAACTTAAATAATTAAAGTACACAGCCCAAAGGTCAAGTGCAGAAAATATTTAAACATGGAGGGAGGAAAACTTAAATAATTGAAGTACTGCACCAGATAAGTGCAGGAAAACTTAAATAATTAAAGTACACAGCCCAAAGGTCAAGTGCAGAAAATATTTAAACATGGAGGGAGGAAAACTTAAATAATTGAAGTACACAACCCAAAGGTCAAATGCATAAAATATTTTAACATGGAGGAAGTAGAGCGCTATAATTCCCGGTCAACCTAGCATTAAATATAACAAAATAAAATACAAATATCTGTTTTGATTCTGATTTGATGTGCTTATGATAATAGTATGCAGGTAGTAATTTAGTAATACACATAATGGAGGTTCTGGAGCAGGTGATGGGGAGAAATTTCGTATTTTAGTAGTGTTGCGTTCACTTCCGAGCGTCGGCTTTTAAAAAGATCAGTATTGTTCTCTTTTACACAAAAAACAAACATGTAAAACAGCGGGCGTAGGTGCAACTGCCTCCCTTGAATGAAAACGTTCATGCGTCTTTTCATTTTCATTAAGTGCAGCCAAAATATATATAAATTGGCATTGTCTCTCAATGAAATCCATCGAGCTGTCTCCAAGAATTAGCGTCCTCGCATATAGAGCTTGAGTTAGAGATGGCCAAGCTCACTGTTAATTATAGCATTGCAGTTGCAGCAACTGCAGCTATATTGTTGCTATTAGCATTAACAGTGGAGGGTGGAGAAGGATATATTGGTAGCAAGCTGGAGGAGAAAACAATTAGTCATTTGCATTTCTATTATCATGACACGGTCGCGGGAAAGAATGTGACGGCCGTGCCAGTGGCGAGGGCCAACGTAACTAACTCTTCCCCTACTCTTTTCGGCCTCGTGGTTGTTATTGACGACATGTTGACGAAAGGCCCGGACCCTGCCTCCCAATTGTTGGGCAGAATGCAGGGTCTCTACACCTTATCTGGCCTTCAGGAAGACGCTGTGCAGATGGTGATGTCACTTGTTTTCTCTAGCGGCAAGTACAACGGCAGCACCCTGTCTCTATCGGGGATTAACCGCTTTTACCATCCAGTTAGAGAAATCCCGATCGTGGGAGGAAGTGGATTGTTTCGGTTGGCTCGAGGCTACCTATTGGCTCACACCTATTCCCTGGACAATCATACAGGCAATGCAGTCGCTGAATGTAATGTCACTGTTCTCCATTATTAGTGCGGAACACTGTCTTCTGGTTTTCTTTGGACACACTGCCCGTCAGATCTAGTCGGTAGTGGTCAACTCGTCGGTCTCTTCAAATAACTCGTGTCCTTGTGTCGATTGTGTGCTTTGTCACTAAAATAAGAGTTTCACTGCTGTTTTAGTTGTCTCTGCTATTTCCGTTGGCAGGGACACATTTTCATATAGTATTTTCAGTGATTAGAGGACATGTTTCACAGTTTAAATTGTGAATGCAATGATGATCTATGCTTTAAATTTCACGTGAATTTCTAACTTTTTCTCATCTTATTAATCCACGCTATATTATACAATGAGACTGGGATCAAGCATTAATTCGTCATTTTTTTTTGTCATCTGATTCAAAGTTTTAAGAAATATGTTACTTATCCAATTATATAAATAAAGAACAGAAATATGTTTTTTTTTAACTTAGGTTTTTGTATATTCTCTGAGATTTTGGATTTGTTCTACTAGATCAACAAGATTAACCAAGGGAAACAAGTGTATAATAGGGATTCATTTCATTAACCAAGAGTATAAGAGAGATTTATTTCATGGTCGTTCCTATCTTGTTATGCTTAAATACATTTTGATTAAGATTTAAATAAACTTCAGTTAAAGAAAGTTGGTTAAAGAAACTGGTAATAATTTGTTTTTGTATTTTTATATCAATTTTTTTTTATTAAATACTATTTGTAACAATTTGTTTTTATTTTTCATATGAGTTTTTGTTTTTATTTTGTTTATTAAATAGTATTTGTTTTGTGCTTATATTAACTCTAACAATCTATTATAAATAATGAATATAAATATATATTTTATGTTTCTTTAACAACCAACTATTTTCACAAAATAAAATAGTTGGTTCATTCTTCACAAAACTAAATAACTAAATAATTAAATATGTTTATACACATTCATTGACCACTTTATTTATAAATGTGTTAGTCCTATTAAACACCCAATCTCAAAAATAGTCCAACCACATCACACAGCCTTGTTTTGTTACTAAGGAAAGAACTCTGGACACATCACACAGCCTTGTTTTGTTACTAAGGAAAGAACTCTGGACATGGCAAGAGCATAACATCGTACCAGTTCTATTTTTGTAAAGTTTCTCTTGTATATGCTGCACCAATTTATCAATAAGTTTTAAGTGGCTCTCGTTCTAACCTTTGCACTCAAGTTAGTAATTATAGCATCTAGTTAGTAATTTGTTTTTTTAATAATTTAATTAAAAAAAACAGCTTCGATCTTGCTTCTCAATAATATCTCAATAGCAGCACTCCTAGTTAACTTTCATATAAGCTACATTATACATTCAATTATGATAGTTAACATATGTATTGCCTTTGCTCTGTATATCGCCTAAGCTTATCAATTCAGATGAAAGTTGTGGCTTATCTCTCTTCTCTTGTGATCGGCACCTCCATGTCGAAGTCTCGCGAAAAATATGCCGCTCACATTGATAGCATTTTGGTGCATACCATAATGAAGCCCATGTCAACTACACATATTCCATCTGTTTTATATTTTTGGCACTATTGACTAGGAGATCGAGTATGAATTATATTTTTTTTCGATGGTAAAACTTATAATAACTTAGTTATAAAGGGGATCCTTTCAAGTGACTCATCACCAATATTAAAAAAAAACCACACTAAATAACTTGTTAACCATAGATTTCATAAGTAGTTTTAAGTGTTTGCTTGAGGCCCTAAAAAGAGAGTTGCAATCTCTTATAGTATCCTCAAAATACCTAGTATTCTCTTGTTCTCCATCAAGAGGACATGTAATATCAAGCAACCACCAAGATTTTGTTCCTTACATGAAGCCATATACTATACCTAGTTATAGTGGATCCACAATTTTCAAAACTTTTTTGAACTTAATTCATCTCTTTAGTGATCAGTCTCTCGTTATCACTATGAGTTTGAAGAATTTTACTTTATCCACGATAGATTGCAATTGCAAGCAACAACAATCAAATCATATTTATTTGGTGAAGAAGGTGCAAGTGGAGAGTATATACTATCCCAAAGACTCCCAAGCCTTGTAAATGATCCCAAACAGAGTTGTATATATTAGCACAGCCACAAGCATGAGTGCACATTTGGCAAAGTGGATATGAACAAACCTCTTTATTACCATCACAATCCATTTTCAACTTGAACCTATTTCATCACAATTATGTCAAAGGTGTGTACTTAAGATGGTTGTATGTTAGGGTCATCCAAAATCATTTACATAAACAACTTCTCACAAATGGCTTTGATTTCATGAATTTAGAGTGGTTGTTTCAACAAGAAAGGGCAATGTTGTGAAACATGTCTACAAAAAACAATTACAAAAAATTGTCATTAAGTTTATAATGACTCATAGCATCCCCCAACTATGGCAGTTCCAAGTGCTTCCTTGATATCCACCAAGCAGTTTATGATGTGGAAATTGTGCAATTGCTTGGAAAAAAGAGTTGTCATCATGGTTTTGTTGTTATATCCCATGGTGTTGTTGAGGAGATGATGGAAGTAAAGATAGATGAAGGAACAATATTATATCTATACCTCATTGGGCCTTTCAAATCCAACTCCTCTATATAGCATACCGTAATTAAATCAATGCCATAATGCCATTATTATATCATTATTATACATTTAAGAAACATTGGCACCACAAAAGTCTCTCACTCTTTCAAAAGCCACTTAAATGTAGGTATGAGCTTATCTCTCACTCTTTCAAAAGTCACTTAAATGTAGGTATGAGCTTATATCTCATCTCACAATTCCTATCCTACATTGTTTACATAATAGACAAAAAAAAGTTCCCTTTTCCTCCCATAACCATAGTAAATTTATATACATACAACTTATTGGATGATTATCTAGACAACCTAAATGTGATTTTATTGAGAGAAAGAGTTATGTAGATACCTTTTCAAGAGATAAAGTTAATATTTCCTAGTAGAGCAACCATTTCAATGTCAATGAAATCATGAATGTGCTTTTTATAACTAAGTTGCTTCCTTTCCTCAAACCTCGTTGTTTCCCCTTTGCATTTCCCCACTCTATTTGATGCACTCCATTACATCAACTGTCTTATAATCCATTGTTATGGCATGCCCAAACCCATCTCCCATGGACAAAAGAGCATCAACTTCATCAATCATTGCTTCCATCACCATTGGATTTCAAAACAACACATAGATTTTCTTGAAAAGGAAAAAATGCTTTGTTGTTACATATTAACTTCAAAATATATTCTTTATATCCATATTTTCATATTTTCTCATGCAATATGCCTATCATATTGAGATAGATTATGGAAAGTGTGTGTTATTTCCATTAACAGCATGCAAACAATATTAACATAGTTTTGTTGACCCACTAGACAGATAAATTTAATGCAAAAATCTCATTCCCAAACATGTATGAGACCAACACCCAAATTAATTAAACAAAAATATAGAGCATTAATACCATCCAAGCATCCTATAATCTGATTCTAAGCATTACAAAGATTCCCCCACTTACTCATTGCATTCAGAAAATTCATAATAGATATGATTACCATAAATGAATTTATAACAAGTGATTAACAAACAACTAGCATAATTACTTTTATTTTATAGACTTCACCATCAATTGGTTGCAAGTTAATGGTTTCCCCATCAAGGTTACACAATCCTATGTAGATTACACCTCATTATAGGCTATGAAACCATAGGGTGAATTATTTCATTCTAACTTTGAACTCTCTCACACAACTGAACCTAGAGTTCTAAAATAGGGAAAATATCATTGTAGGTCATTTAGGCACAACAATACATTTTCAACCAACTTACAAATGACTTCCCTTCTATTAAATGATTGTTAAGGAAATCCCTTTATTCTTCCAATGAAGGTAAGGGTATATCTTCTATTAGTTACTAGCAACTTCCAACTATAATCAACTGGTATTCTCTTCTCCATCATCCACATGTAACTTTAGCTATGGTTTTCACATATGTATGGTAGAATATCTTAAAGGAAAATTTTGTAGGAACAAGATGGTATAGATAGAATGACAGAGAAGAATAATGATAAGTTGACCTTGTTAGAAAGAGAAGGCACAACTCCACTAAAAAGGTGTGACTGTATTCTTCCCTAGTAAAAAAATTTCTATTTATATTCATATATCATAAAATAAAAGCATGTGCATTATCATTCTACTTTAATTTTAGTATAAATGTGCATATTCATGTTCATGTATTATCCAAGAAATTCAACACATTACAAAATTTTCCTTCTATGGTAAATTAATTCAACATACCCAACAATAGAAAAATATGATTGCATTATATTGTTTTTAAATGAAGTACAAGCACAAGGACCTATCTCTCGTAACTCTTGGCTTGGATTCCGAAGAGGTCGCTGTAGGAATCTTCCTTGCTCGCAGCCCACCTAAGTAAATATGCCTTGCTTGAAACCGCGAATTATACTACTCCATAAATTACCCCACATAAAGCACCTCTCCAGGTTCACTCTCCTATATTACAATACAAGCTATCACACTAGTTGTGAACACCACTGTTCTCAGGTAAATCACTTGTCACAAGCACCTTTATTCACGATTTCCTCCCTTTCTCCAAGTCAATGTCCAAATTCTAATTAAAATAGAAGATGAAGGGTTTCATTACCAAAAGTAATGACCCTTTACTCTTACATGCTAATTTTTTGTTCTTACAAAACCATGCAAAATAACTAATTACTTTCAACCTTTTACATTTTGTTCTTATTTTATTAATTACATGGTGAAATTGGTATGTGACAATCTCGCCTCCTTGATTGCAACCAATAATTATACTAGGCCCTAAGTTACCTCATGTATAGCACCTCGAGAGGTTCACATTCATGTATTACCTTACAAGGTAGCACACTTACATCACTAACACCTTTATTCTTCGGTATCTCACTTGTCACATATGCTCAAATTCCAATTAAAATAGAAGATGAAGGGTTTCATTACCAAAAGAAACAACCCTTTACTTTTACATCTTAACTTTTGGTTATTACAAAACCACAAAAGAACTAATTACTTTTGATTTTTTATGTTTTTATTTTATTTTATTTATTAAACGGGAAAATTGGAACATGACATTTTCCCCTCCTTGAATTGATGGCATCCTCATCATGCTTGACCCCATCTACATAAAAAATTTAGTATGATATATTTTTAAACATTAAATGTCTTGTAAGAAAATTTCAATATCTTATTTTTTCTCCAAGCATCATCATGAAATTCTGGATCAACAAACATTGATAAGTTATAGTTTAATATTAAACAAAATCTAATAATAACATAATTATAACAAGTTATATTCTTAAGGTGAATATTGAGTGGTATTATTTTTCATGGTGAATAATCTTTAGCATAATTCTCATAGATTATCATGACCTTCACTTCATGGAATATGATTTGTTAAAGAATACAACCTAGATATGATGTCTCTCATGATCTAAAAAATATGCAACTTCTCTGCATGCATTCATATATACACTTCTAAACACTTCACCATAGACATTTCTCTTACACATATAATATGCTTTGTATACATGATATCATATCATACTTTCATTACATAAAGTTTATATTCCTAATTTTCTTTTAAAGCATATTGATATATGCCTTCATCTTTTATTATGTGTTTCTTCATTATCTCTCTTATAGATATTTAAGTAGATCATTACATGTTCTCTACAAATGTGATCAACTCATAGTGAAAGGAAATTATGATAAGAAAATAAAAACCATAACCTTATTTTTCTAATATATAAAAATCATATTATATCACAACTATACATAATTAAATATTATATTTCATCTTAATCAACATAAAGTAAAAACACTAAAATCTAGGTATAAGATCAGTTCATAAATATGCACTATGTGACATAAAATATATGCAATTACTTAATAATACTTTCATCTTAAAATGATCTATAATACAATTTTATATTGGTATAAATATAGTAATAAGTATTCTTATTTGAAATATCTTAACTAAATATTGCACTTTCGCTTTTATAATAAAGTACTATTAAATTTATGTTTAGTTAATAAAACTTTAATTTTAACCCATTACTCTTTACAAACCAATCACATAACTCCATTTTCTTAACAAATTTAATATGATCTAAATTTGGAAATTTTCTATAGTTTTGAGATAGTATAAAATTTCAAAATAAATTCATATTTCACGGTTAGAAAAGGATTAGCTCACAATTGAAAAATACTTAGTTCACAATTGAAAATTCAAGAATTATCCCTAAAACATATATCTAAATGGTATATTCTAGATTAAGACAACTAATTATATATTCAACCATAAATTAATGACCTATATGTCACAACTAAATACCTACATGTTCTAACTATAGATATACATGGTGCACTTAAGAATGTACATAGATCAATTATATGTATTAACCATGTTTAATATATCTGTGATGAATTTATATCGGCATGAATGAATAATAGTTTGCATAATTATATATGTCTACAATTCAGACATGTTTAAATTGCATGTGTTATTTGAAATTTCAATTATTGTTTTCGACACATCAATGATGATTTTATTTTAAGATAGAATTTATATTACAAAAAATGAGAAGAAGAGAACTACAAAGTTGGAGTTATGGTGGCTGACCTGCCAATAGAAGAAAACATGCCAAACAACTAGGGATTTACTCTGTGCCAAAAATGACCATACATATTTAGAGTGAAAAAGAGGAACAAAAAAAATCATGTCCATACTTGAGAAACCAGGAGAACCCAACAAAGAGTCCAAAATCTTTATTCCAAACATATATAGTTAGAAAGAATGATGAATTCTAGACCAAGAAGAATGAAGTGGAAAATAAGATGAAGGAACCCCTATAGCAGCTTCCATAGCAAGCCCATTTTGAAACAACTTGCAGCAGCTTTTAGAAACATGTAACAGCTTCTGTAGAAACCTATAATAGCTTCTACGACAACCTATAGCAGCTTCTATAGTAACCTGTATTAGCTTATGTAGTGAAAACTCTTGTAGCAGTGTCTACTATGAAAACTATTGTACAAAATACCATAACCCTTAACAGATTAGGTTTACAACAACCCCCCCCCCCCCTTAAAATGAAAGGATGTATGCTAGTCCAAGAATATTATGAAAGAGAGCTAAATATAGGAGGTGGACAAATGCCAAATGTTGAGAATTCCCTACTTGAAAATCTAAATTTTCAAAGTAAGATATAAGAAGCTAATGTCTCCTAATAAATCGTGAAGATATAAGTGCTCTGTAAATTGGTGGTTTTAGGGTGACCAAAATCTTGGTGGTTTTGGACGACCACAAACCAAAAAGGTTAGTAGAATAAACAAAGGATGGTGTATTATTCTAAATGGAGGTTTCAAGTTGACCATAAACTCAGTGGTGTTGAATGACCAAAAACCAAAAAGGTTTGCAGAAACAATAAAGGTGGATGTCTTCTACTAAATGGTGTTTTTAGGATGACCACAAACTACGGAACATGATGCTAACTTTGATTTTGGCACAGTGGATCCCTCTAGAACTTGACTCTAACTCAGGTTTTGGCTCAACGGTTCCCTATGGAACTTGTCTCTAAGTCTCAGTGGTTCCCATTAGATATTGGTGGTTTAGGATCACCACAAAATGACGGTTATCAGAAGGTGACTTTTTCTACTAAATGGGTGCTGTTCGGATGACCAAAATCTAAGAGGTGGTTTTAGTGTGACCACAAACCAATGGGTTCTCTAGAACATGGACCTAACTTTGTCTCCTAGATTAAGATTTAACTCTTTCTTCTAGATTGAGCCTCTGGCTATTAGATCTAGTTTTGGTTGTGGCTCGGGATTGCTTGTTTTTTTAAATTATAAGGCTTCAAAACTTGAATCCCAACTGTCAATCCATGATGTCCCCTCTTGTTAGGTGTAAGGAGTGAAGTAAGAATCATTTCTTCGGTGCGATGGAAAAAGTGCATGGTTCTATCTCCAAGGAAATATATATATAAAAGGAAGAATTGAGTGTCCAAGCTGGACAAAATACATATCCAAACATCTCATATGGTTCAAGTGTCAAAACTACACACAAAATGCCACGATCTAAACTATTAATTATGAACTATTGGAACACAAGTCTTTGAATACTGATACCTACGACAATTTCTTGCAACTTCAACCCTTGGAAAATAATAATCAATCTAAAAATTATTGAGGGTGTTGATTTTTACCGAGAATGAACCCAATAAAATTCAACTCTATTTTGTTTTGACACTCACAAAAAAACAATTGTGAGTTGCAAAATACATGAGAACTTATAAAAATAACTATTTGCAAGTAATAGGTTCTAATGTTGAATTGATCTCCAATTTGAATATTTTACCTCTAAACCCTTTAGTGATGCTTTGTTGCAGTGTCAAGGCCAAAAAAACACATAGGCATCCATTAGATTCTGTAGCATTGTCCATTAACAACTCCTCACAATCCCAAAGATATCCACGATAACAATCTCAAAGATATTTTAACTGGTAATACTGTATTTTATTTGGTCCAAAGTTGAATGAAATGCAACAAGGCCTTTGATAGATAGAAATCGTAGGATCCGATTCTCATTCCCGCTCCAAATCCTCACAGAGTTGACGATATATGAAAAAAAATATTCTTGCAAAAGTTCCAATGCACTTGGGTACACAATATGGAAGAGTGCACATATAACTACTGGACTTTAGACATATTGGAAAGGAAAATTCAAGAATATTTACAAAAATTTTCCTATGTCCTACCAACAACAATGCCTTCTTAGAGGATTTCTCACAATCTTGACAAGTTCCACTTTGTTCTTATCTTGAGAATTTATTATCATTTGAACTTGGACTACATCGAAGTCACCAAATTCATACTTGGCCTTTGTACATCAAAGTTGTAACCAGTTTACATAAGATCAGAGGAAAGAATCTCTAGACAGAGGTGAAGGAAAGGCAAGTGCATCCAATACCAGCATAGATCCAAATCCTAGGCTCTATCAAGCATCGAGAGGGATCAAATATTTGGAGGTGCAAACCTCTTATTAAGTATTTCACTCAACTATCAGCTTTGGTGTGATTTAGACCAAAAGACACATCTTTTTATTTAATGTCGACATATAATATTTTTATTATTAATATTTAATACTATTTATGGCCGACATATAATATTTTTTATTATTTTTTATTTTGTTAGAAAAGAAAATTACAACATCTCCCCCATACACAGTTTTAAAACCATGTGCAAGACCTTCCTAAAACCATGGGTTGTTTAGGAGGCTTTGCACATGGTCTTAAAACCATTTGCAACGATCTCCTAAACCATGTACAATAAAATGTTGGGTTTTTTAGGAGGCCTTGCACATGGTTTTAAAACCATTTGCAAGGCCCTCCTAAACCATGTACAATAAAACCATGGGTTGTTTAGTAGGCCTTGCACATGGTTTGAAAACCATGTGCATGACCAACAATGTTTTTGCTAATAATTCAAATTTTTTATTTTTTATTGTTTTGTTAGGTAGGAACATTACAACATCTACCCCATATTAGCTTGTTTTTGTGGCCACATTTATTTTGGAGGATTTTTTTATGGGAAAAGATCTCCCCCATACTGGGCTGTAGAGTGCCTCTCGACGCAATCATCATAAGTGCATATGGTTTTAGTCAATGTACAATTTTGACATGATGACCACAATACCAAAGAGATCCCACAACAACAACATTGGTTGTCTCTTACACACTTGTAGTCGAGTCACCAAGTAAGAAAAAAAGTGGAGAAGGCACCATATTGTGGGCGACTTGAATTAATTTTCTATGTCAAATCATGAAAAAAATGAGGAGAGTGATGGATGGTGTGAGCCTCTTCATGGATGATGTGAATCTCTAAGCAAAATCAACAAATATTTTTGAGAAAAAACATGGGAAATTATGGACACAAAATCGTGGAAATCATTGAGCTCTTTTGTAATCCCTGGAAGTCACGTAGAATCTTGTCTCTAGTGATGAAATCATGCTCCATTTTTCAAATATTTCAAGGTTATATTGTGGAAATATTTGGACATATTCTATACTTATTTTTACTTTTGAGAACCCTAGTCTCTAGGCACCAAATCATGGGAAATTTTATAGATCTTTCTAGGAAAGAAATAAATTGCAAACTCATAAAATAAGAATATCATAGGAGAATATAGAATATGCAAGGAGAACCAAAAGTAGATGATATGGATTGTGGTTCAATATCACAGCTTAGGTGATAATTCTCGTTCTATTTTCCCATGGAAATGGAAAAGAACATACACCAGAGTATTGAGCGAGAGGAGCTGGAAAACATAATGAAAATGTGCATGCTTGGAATAGGAGGTAGATTATCATACATTATGCAAACCTGAGAAGTCATAAGAGAAAAAATCAATTAAGTTTATCCTAACATGGAAATTCTCAAGTTGATGCAGGTAATATCCTGCAACAAAGGGCAGAGGAATATGGCATTTGTAGGTCTCAAAAATGATGGGAGACATAGAAGAATAGAACTGGCAAGTTGACAAAGTTGGAAGGAAACAATATGACAAAATGGAACCCTTTTTTTACTCATACGACTGTTGGAATATCTAAAATAAAAGATAGGTGTGAAGCATACTTTTTTCAATAACAAAATACATATTAATACAATGAGGTAACTCTTTGTTTCATATTCCAAGTGGTATCTTGGATTCTTCATTGGAAAGGCATTGGAAAGATTCCCAAATGATATGATCATTGACATTATCTCAAGAATTCACTATCAAACTCAACTTTTTTTAAATGGATTTGTTAGCTAGACAATTTTCCATCTGGCATCTCTATAAATGTCAGACATTATTCTTATTGGAATGCATGGCATGAGGGAAGCCAACTAATACACATCATCCTCCCACCTATAGTTTTTTTCCAGAATATGCATGAGTGTTTCATGGAAAATTTTTGAAATCAAGTGAATAAGTATTTGGGAGTCTCCTTAAACAACGAGCTTGGAGAATATGGAAGTAATCGTAGTTCGAATCCCTACAATTATACCCGATAATTCAGCTACATTCTTGGTTTCATGGCTGATAAAACTAACGGGCCCCTAAAATGACACATTATTTGGCCCATCTATATATAAGGAGGTAAAAAGGATTAAGTATGCTTGATTAATGATGAACTTATTATTATCTTACTTAAATACTATGCCTATTTGTTAAATGAATATATTGACATTTGATTAGTAATGCTTACTTGATTTGATTATTCCTTTTATTCATTTGCTAAATATAATGGGATAATATTTTTCAAAGAATTATTTATTTTTTATGGAGATATAGGTGGATTATATCTAAAAGCTCAAGTGGAAGAGCTCAATTCACAATAACCAACTCAATCTTCTTCAATGAATTAACTAAAGAAACTAAAGCATGATTGAGAAATTTAAGGGGTTGTGTCACCTAATTATTCTCATGAGCCAAGGTTGAAATTATTGATCATCCAAGGTTGAAATTATTGATTCAAGGTCAAATTTCTCAAGGCGGAATCAATCCCACAAAATTAGCATACATATTTCTAGTTAACTGGGAGACAACTTCCATAAATCAAGAAGTTGATTACATATGATAGTTTACTCAAGTGAAAATATGTATCATCAACTAATGCCACTTAAAGAATGACTTAACGAGCATGACGGATCAAAATAATGGAGTTCAAGTCAAACTAATTAAGGGGGAATCAATCCCAAAAACGTAGCATGTAGATTTCCAACTTCCACAAATCAAGGAGCTGGTTACATGAGTAGTTTTGAGTTTAATCAAGTACAAATAGTAGTGAGATCAAACCTTGCTTCCCTATTTTAATGATAGTTTTTAAAGTAAAGAAGAACAAGTTTTGTTCCATATTTAATACACTTGCTTAGGTGGGGTTCCAAGAGCTCCCTTAGGTTTGTACCGGTCAAGGTAAGGACTGATAACTTCTACATGCATTTCATTTCATTTATTTTATTTTATTTTATTTTATTTTATTTTATTCTTTATGTTTTTATTTTTTGTAGTTTCATATAGCATTTCTATAGTTTTCATTAACGACTATGCAGTTTCTTGTTACATTATTGTAGTTTCCTACATAATAGTTTTTCTTATAAATACATTAGTAATTTCATATGGATGTGTATTCGATTATTGAAAAATTAAAGTAGTTAGATAAATTTACATGCTTTCTTTAATAAGATTAAGTTTACATACTTTACTATATTAAAATCATTCTTTCATAAAATAGATTCACACTTTCATAGATAAGATTTATGCTTTCATAAATTAGATTTTTGTTCTTTCATAGATTTTCATTTCCTATCTTTCTTAATTAGCATTTCAAGTTTTCCTAGATTAATTTATTGCTTTACATTTACTCTCTTCCTTAGTCTTTCAAGTTATTTCCTTTGCAATTTCATATACAGTGCATAGTACCTCTAAGTTTATAGGAACTCTCGAATTGATAATTCAAGTAATGAGTCAAGGGATTTGGTTTTATAGATTCAATTATTTGGCCCACCCAAAACCTTGGAAGATGAGTAATAAATGGCTTTTTTCCATTTCAAAACACTCCTCCAAAACTAGTAGGCCCCACATTTCCCTTGGAGGAACCATCCAAATTGAGTTTTATGAAGCCGAGATAGGGGAGAGACCAATTGTTTGAGATGGATATTCCAGGTATTCTTTTGAGGAGTTGAGAGGGGATTGATTTAATATTAATGTTTCATTATTGAAAGATGTGTTGTTCATCCATGTCGAATTTCTTGTCCTTATCACTCTAAGCACTGAGATTCGTTGATTTAGTGATATTATGCTTAATATTGTCCCATAAATGATTAATGTCCATGCTTTTGTCTAAAAGGATACATCTGTTTCTATCCTTATAGGTTTTCTTGATTAGGAAAACTCAAAAAAGTTTCCAAATTTTGTTTAGAATGGGATTGGAGAAGGGATTGTTAGACCATTTTCCCATTGTTTGAAAAATATTGCTATGCTAATTATAATATATTTGAAAAGTGGAAGCTCCTATATCCTATAGATCATTTATGAACTTGTAGCAATTAAGAATGTTATCAATGGATTTCATAGCACTGTGGAAAAGGATTCAAAATGGAGGACCATTAAATCCCCTCTTGAGAAAAATTGTCTCACATGAGAATTATCCTTCTAATGGCAAGCCAGGAAAATAAAGAAACTTTTGGAAATAGATTGGCCTTCCATATTTTTTACCATATTTTGGTCTTGTGGAGTGTTGAGAAAATTGGCATTGATATAATAAGCTTCTTTAAAAGAAAAATTACAAATTCATTTGTACCCCCATGAAGTATATCTTTCCCATATTTGAAATCAATTTGAGGTTATTACAACTCATCCCATATACTTTTCCAATCTTGATTGTGTTACCTTGGTAAATATGAGGGATGTATCCAAGTTGTGTGTGCATATTGATCAACTTGAGATTACCAATAGTTCTAGACAATGATCTTATTGTTCTCTCAGATATTTTGTTGAGCCGTGGGGATGGGATGAGAATAAACTAATTTAGGGATTTGAAGTGGTGATTCCTCCCAAAAAATCACATAGTTTCAATATTTCACTTCCAAGAAGTAATGCTCCTAGATTATTTTTCAACTATCCCAAGAAGCATTCCAAATGAGGGATCTAGGATTATCTCCATCAAGACGAATGAGGTATGCTTTAGTAATTTTAGGGACGCATTTATCCTACCACGTGAGAGTTGAGGGTTTCTGTAAATGCATGATCCTTCTCCACCAAGATTTATCCCCCAAAATATGGGTTTTGATTTCAGGGTCCCTAAGGCCAAGGCCCCCTGCTAATTTGGGCATAAATAGCTTTTCATAGCTAGCCAAGGACCATTTCTTGTAGTTGATCAAGCTGCTCCATATGAGTTTTTATGCAAGTTTGTTAATGTCCTTCAGAATGTATTTGGGGGAATCTAAGACCGAAAAAAGATAGAAGGAAATATCTTAAAGAATAAATTTAACTAAAACCAGTCACCCTTCAAGGTAGAGGGTGTATAAAGTACGACCTGATAACCATTTTTTAATATTGGATAAAATTTATTTCTAGCTAGAATGCTTAATGGTTGAATAAATGAGGAGAGAGCCAAAGTATTGTTAAATTTTCATATGCTTAGCTAATACATCAGTACTTCATTTCATTTTCATGGCAAAAGCATATAAACAGGATCACTGAAAGATAGACAAGCACAACCATACAAAAGGAACAGAAGGATTTATCTTGGGAAAACCCTAAAGGGAAAAACCTAGCAAAAGCTTCCTCAATATAGATGCCCCAAAAAGATAAAATATAAAAGATAAAACCAGCAAGGAGATCAAAGCCTGATACTCCTCCTTCTCCAGCTACTTCTCTTCTCCACTAATGCGCTACACAAGTGAGAGTGTGTACTCCAAATGAGGAGAGCTACACCTCTATTTATATTCATCTGTTCAATTCAATTAACTCATCCGACATGTAGGCTCGAGTTAATCATGTAGGCTCTAGTTACACATGTAGGCTCAAGTAACCACACTAGGGTGCTAATGACCCACCTTTACAATTAGAGGGGACAACCTCATGACTCTTATTAGTTCTTTCGATTAGAAGCATCGGGGTACAAGATAATACAAGTGGTTCTCCCGATAGGACCATCGGGGACCACAAAAGATACATATAGAATATTCTTTGAAGTTACAATATTTCAACACTCCCCCTTAACAAGAAGGGTATTCTATAACAACATCAACAACAACAATAATATGAGAGAGATAGAGGACATCATCAACATCATCAGGGTGATACATCTATAAATCATTGGAAGCTTTTCAACATCATGTAGTCTTCATATTCAATCTTTAGTATTCAGCATCATCAGTACTTTGACCACTTCGATCGGCAACATCTTCAACATCTTGACTCTTCAATCAGCAGCAACATCTTCAGCACTTTGACCTTTCGATCAGCAACATCTTCAGCACTTTGACCTTTCGATCAGCAACATCATATTCAACACTTTGACCTTTCAATCAGCAACATCATCTTCAGCACTTTGGCCTTTCGATCAGCAACAACATCATCATCATACTCTGATCTTTGGATTAGAAACATCATCAAAACATCATCAAAACATCAACATCATCATCATCAAAATATCATCATCATCACACTCTGATCATCATACTCTAACATCAGCTCATCATCATATTCTGATCTTTCGATCAGTACGTCATCATCATCATAGTTTGATAATATGGCATCATCATCATCAAGATCTCATCATCATCACATTCTGATCTTTCGATCAGAAACATCATCATCATCATCGCATTCTGATCTTTCGATCAGAAAACATCATCATTATTAGCAACATCATAATCATAAGCAACTTCTGATCTTCTAATCAGAAAACATCATCATCATCATATTCTGATCTTTCAATCAGAGAACATCATCATCAGCAACTTCTGATCTTTTGATCAAAGAAACATCATCATCATCATATTCTGATCTTTCGATCAGAGAATATCATCATCAACAACAACTTCTGATATTTTGATCAGAGAAACATCATCATCATCATATTCTGACCTTTTGATCAGAGAACATCATCATCAGCAACAATAGCATCATCATCATATTCTAATATTTCAATCAGAGAACATCATCAAAACATCAACATGATCCTTCCTTTGGGAATTACGGGATTTAGGTCTTTACGGAGTTACCAATGATCCTTCCTTTCGAAATTACAAAATTTAGGTCTTTACGGAGTTACTAACGATCCTTCCTTTCAGAATTACGGGATCAACACATTTGTGGAACTCAGACAATCCTTCCTATTGGAATTATGGGATCAACACATCTGTGGAACTCAAACAATCCTTCCTATTGGAATTACGGGATCAATTCAATGATCCTTCCTTTTGGAATTACGGGATTTAGGTCTTTACGGAGTTCATAACGATCCTTCCTTTCGGAATTATGGGATCAACACAAATGTAGAACTCAGACAATCCTTCCTATTGGAATTATGGGATCAACACATCTATGGAACTCAGACAATCCTTCCTATTGGAATTACGGGATCAATTCAATGATCCTTCCTTTCGGAATTATAGGATTTAGGTCTTTACAGAGTTACTAATGATCCTTCCTTTCGGAATTACGGGATCAACATAGATGTGGAACTCAGACAATCCTTCCTCTAGGAATTACGGGATCAACACATGTTCTCGAGTACCGAAGTCACCGGATCCATTCTAAACTGAAGTTCAAGGATGATACAATCCTACCACATTCACGGGGACCGAGATCTCTGGATACATTTTGAACCGAGGTTCAGGGATGATGCAATCCCACCACTTTCACGAGGGCCAAGACCTTCGAATACATTTTGAACCGAGGTTCAGGGATGATGCAATCCACCCACATTCACGGGGGCCAAGACCTCCAGATACATTTTTAACCGAATTTCAGGGATGATGCAATCCCACCACATTCATGAAGACCGAATTCACCGGATCTATTTTGGACAGATGTCCCAAGATGATACAATCTTTCTTCATTCTCGAGGACCGAGGTCACCGAATCACTTTTGGATAGATGTCCCGGGATGATACAATCCCTCTTCATTCTCAAGGACCGAGGTCACCGGATCACTTTTGGACAAATGTCCCGGGATGATACAATCCCTCTTCATTCTCGAGGACCGAGGTCTCTAGATCACTTTAGGGAAAGTGCCCAGGGATGATACAATCCCACTGCAACATCACTACTCCCCCTTTCGAGGAAGGTCTTTTCGAACAACACCAAGCTTGTCTTGAAAGTGTTTGAACTTTACCCGAGACAGAGACTTCATCAGTACATTATCATCTACATCTTCAGTATGTGAATACTGAACTATCACCATCTGTATCTCCAGTATGTGAATACTGAAAGCATCATCATCTATATCTTCAGTATAGAAATACAGAATCATCATCATCTGCATATACAGTATGTAAATACTGAAACATAATCATCTGCATCTTATCTCCTATGTAGAAATATCGGATTTCTATATGTTACAATCAAAACACAGGGTTCTCTGTCATCACAAATCTGGTTATCACATAGAATCATTGTAGTATCCATCTTCAGGTCAAAGAGACCTGATATCAGCTTCTGAAGCCATATGTCTTCACAACTTAGCAGAGCAATCTGCTATGTATTTTTCTTCAACCATGCTACGAGAAGCACTGGACTGTTTCCTGCTAAACCATGAACTCATAGCAGAACCCAAACAAAAGCATCTACCTAATGTGCTTTTCCTGTCTGAGATACTTTCATCCCAATCTGCATCTGTGTAGCCATACAATCTATACTCATGGCTACCATCATAGTATAGACCGAAGTCTATAGTCCCTTTCAGATATCTCATCACATGTTTTGCTGCTACGAGGTGAACCCGTCTTGGTTGAACAAGATATTGACTTAAGGTGTTCACAGCAAAACAAATGTCTGGTCTGGAATTTGTTAAGTACATTAATGACCCAATGATCTATCTGTAATGAGTCACATCCACTAAATCTGATGAGTCATCAACTTCAAGTCAGAGTCTATGGGTGTGGCCATGACTTTGCATTCCAACATATCAAATCTTTTCATACTTTCCCTAATTGAGAAAGATTCCTTCATATTTCTGGACCTAGGAAATAAAGTATTAGACCAAGGTCTAAATTCTTCAGCAGACTTCTTCTTGCATTCTACAATTTGTTTCTCATTCCTTGTCAGAAATAGGTCATCCACATATAATAATAGGATGCCAGGTTCATCTTCTACAACCTTGAGATAAAGGTTAGGATCGACTTTACTCTTGGAAAATCCCATGCTCGTCAGGAAACTATCTATTCTTCCATACCAAGCTCTGGGAGCTTGCTTCAGACCATAGAGGGCCTTCTTCAACTTGCATACGTGAGTCCATCTGTCTTCAACTTCAAATCCTTGTGACTATTCGATGTAAAACTCTTCCTTAATCATACCATTAAGGAAGGCTTGTCTTTACTTCATCATGAAAGAAACTACCATGATAGTTCTGAAGGAAGTATACCTTGCTTCTTGGATGATCCGTCGGATCTCAACTTGAGTGCATCAAATTTTTTTAAAGAATGCATTTATCAGTTTGCTTAACTCATGAAATAGCATTAACAGAAATTGAATGCTTAAAAACAGAAATGAAATGCAAACTGAAACAGAAATGAGAAAACAGTAAATGAGAGTCACAAACAGAAGTTGATAACGGAGTTCACCCCCTTCACTGGGCTATGTCTCCAGGTCCCTCTCCAATGGCTACCGATCCAATTAATATCTTTAAAATGGTACAAAATGGTTCTGGAATCAACTTCAGCAACTGTAAAACAGAATGCTGGAAAAAGCCTTCAAGACCTCTCTTCTGGAAATTACAATTGGCCTTCTAAAGGCAAAGAAGCCAAAATATAACAGAGAATGTTGACTTCGAACACAACATCATTTGGACACTTCATAGCAAAACTCCCCTCCTCGTACTGGTTGAAACATCTGGTTATAAAACTGCAGGTCGCACGTTCAAACCCGATCTTGGTGCATCTGTTCTATCCCTGCGAGATTCTGACCACAACAGAATGATGCTCTATGCTCTAAACAAGGTGAAACCTCCTGAAATCGTGGCTAGAACCGTGCTATAAAAAGCGTTCAGTGGGAGTTTAGATCACGGGTTCGACTCACCTGCTTACCCATTTTAGCATATACAGAATATATTTATCATATACAGAAAATCCTACTAAATGTTACAGCTGAGTGAAATTCCCGCTAAACAATGGATATTCTCCATATCTTGAACTATATGTTATAAATGGAACATATACTATATTCAGATATCCGCCAATGACATCAAATGCCAACTTAACCGCGCACCGTTGCACAAATGTTTAGGGATGGACCGTTGAACCGTGCACCGTTGCACAAATGTTAAGGCTAGTTTCGCACTATGTGACAAAGCATCTCACCATAGCATAGTATATAATGATAATATGTTAGTTATATGCGTTGAACTCTTTAGCATATGAGTTGAAAACATATGTTATGTTTAGTTTGCATGACATGTGGCTCATGCACATAGCATTCTCTATGTATAACCATATGTAATAACCATTGTACCATTTGCTCTTGACTTTGGATCAGTGTAACTTTAAAGATGAATGACCCCTTGGATCATTCCTCCCCACTGGAGAGCTTTTGGACCTCCAAAATCCTGAATTACTCTGCAAGTAAGTGATGGTACATCTCCCTCACTTTTCCAATCTCCATCCATCTTGCTTTTCTAGGATGCATGCCTTTAAGCCCCACTCGAAGGTACTTAGGATTCCCCCTTCATGAAGTCCTTACATTTCTGTTAAGAATGACATCATCCTGCAACTCATTCATATATTCAGGTGCCATATCATCAGCTGAAGGAATCTGCATGTTAGTTTCCTCATCCATGATCATAGGAGGCTCATACAATTTAAGATTCTCAACATTGACAACTGAATAGATTTGCATGTATGGAGGTAAATTCAAGAGAAAAGCATTAGTACCGATCTTTTTCAAGATCTCAAAAGGACCATACCTGATAGGCTTAAGCTTTTTACCTTCACCTTTCATTCTTTCTTTGGTGATATGTAACCAAACTCGGTCTCCAGCCTGAAATTGATGATCAACTCGATGCTTGTCATGCCTGGCTTTGTACTTTGCCTGGCTCTTCTCCAACTGTTCTTGAACTGCCTGCTGCACCGCTTGGATTCTCTGAATGAACTTTAGATCTTTATCCACATCATGATGTCCATCCACTGCATCTTTTCCAAAAAAGAATTCCATAGGTGTTTTTGGCAGATAACCAAAACAAGTTTCAAAAGGAGATCTTTTCGTGGAAGAATGAACTGCATGATTATAAGCATGTTGTATATACTGCAACTGCTCATCCCAAAGTTTAGGATGTTTACTACAATATCCTATGAGCAGATGAACCACTGTCCTGTTCACTACCTCTATTTTCCCATCAGTCTGTGGATGAAAAGCTGTACTTTTCTTCAGTTTAGTATTCATAATCTCCCATAAAGTTGACCAAAATTCCCCCAAGAATCGGGAATCCTGATTAGATACAATAGACATAGGTATCCCGAAATGTACCCAAACATTCTGAAAGAATAGATGAGCTGTTTGTTCAGCAGTGATCTGCTTGTTACATGGCATCAAGATACACATTTTGCTGAATATGTCCACAACAACATATAGGTAATCATGCCCTTTTCTAGACATAGGTAGTCCTCCTACAAAGTCCATAGAAATGCTTTCCCAAGGACGAGAAGAAACTGGAAGAGGAGTGTACAAACCCAATTTCCTATTGCTAGGCTTACTCATTACACACATAACACAACCTCTTATGTATTTAGCTACAGTTTCTTGCATTTGAGGCCAATAACAATGATTATGCAATACAAACAATGTTTTACTTACTCCAAAATGCCCTACAATCAATGAACTATGTGCTTCTCAGATCACATGCACTCTCTCTTTCTCTGGAATACAAAGTTTACTGAGATGATACAAGAGCTGATTATGCACATAATAGTTCTCTTCATGTTTACCATGTATTAGTGATGCATATACATTCTTAAAATCTTTATCTTCTGCATACTGTTCAATACAACTTTCATGTGTTAACGAACTGTTCTGAAGAATGATTGAAGCATTTGTAGGCGGCCTCGATAACATGTCTACTACCTTATTATGAATTCCCTTCTTGTATTTAATTACGAGATGAAACTGCTATAAAAATCCCATCCATCGTAAATGTCTACTTTGCTGTACTTTAGTTTGAGATTGTAAATACTGAAGTGGCTGATGATCAGTATGTATAATTGTTTCTTTACCCATGATATAATGTTTTCACTTCTTCACACTTTGTACTAAAGCATACAACTCTTTGTCATAAGTCGGATAGTTACTTATCGCAGTAGAGAATGTCTCTGAATGGTAACAGACTGGATTCCTTCCTTGCATCAAAACGACTCCCATGGCAAACCCACTTGCATCTGTTTCGATCTCGAATGGCTGCTGCAAATATGGAAAAGTCAAAACTGGTGCTGTGCTGATCCTTTCCTTCAAAGTGTCGAAGGCTTTCTGATGCTTGCCTCCCCACTGGATAATCTCTTTAACACTTGTCAAAGCATGTAATGGTGCAGCGATGGAAGAAAACCCAAAAATGAACTTCCTCCAATACTGAACCGCACCCAAAAAACTTATGATTTCATTAACGGTATTAGGTCATGGCCAGTTTACAATAACAGCAACCTTGGTTGGGTCCACTCGCAGGTGGCCTCCACCAATAATATGGCCCAAATATACTAAGGAAGTCTTTGCAAATTTGCATTTAGACATCTTTACATAAAGTTTCTCCTTCCTTAGTACATCTAAAACTTTCCTCACATGTGCAATGTGTTCCTCCCAAGTCTTGCTAAAGACAATGATATCATCCAGGTATAATATTACAAAATCATCAATAAAGGGTCGAAATACATCATTCATGACCCGCATGAAAGTAGCAGGTGCATTACATAGCCTGAAAGGCATTACAAGCCATTCATACAACCCCTATTTTGTTTTAAAAGTTGTTTTCCAAGCATCATTTTCAGCAAGCCAGATTTGATGATACCCACTATGCAGATCCAATTTAGTAAAATAAATTGCATGTTTCAACTGATCAAGCAAATCATCAATGCGAGGAAGAGGATACCTGTTTTTAATGGTGATTTTATTAAGGGCCCTGTAGTTGATGCACATTCTCCAAGACCCATCCTTCTTTGGAACCAATACTGTAGGAGAGCCACAAGGAGAAGTGCTTGGTCAGATGACCCCCTTCTCAATCAGCTCCTGAACCTACTTCTTGATTTCCTCATTCTGCATTACCGATATCCGATACATGGCTATGTTCAGGAATGGCACATCCTGCTGCAACTGTATCTCATGCTGAATCTCTCTCTTTGGTGGTAACCCTTTCGAATATTGAAATAAATCATCATACTTAGAAATAATTTCAATCAGTTCATATTTATGTTTAGGATCACATCCTTCAAAAGATTTAGAGATCTCATCATTTTTCACCTTAACCATCATTAATACAAAATTCTTACTAGCATTTACCGGCCTCTTCATTTGTCCTGTAGTAACTATTGCTAGATTTGTTTTTGTCTTATGTGCTCATACAATATATTCCACACCATCTTTAAAAAGATGATACTTATTCTGCTCTCTATAAAAGACTGCTTTCCGGTCATACAAATATGGACTCCCAAGTACAATTCCACAAATGTCAAGTGGTACTACATCCAATTCTACCTCATCCATGAAATTTTCAGTAATTGTGAACTTCAATACACATTTCTTTGTAACTTGCAATTGTGTATCATTAGTAACCCAACCAAGAGGATAGGGTTTTTCATGAGGCATAGTAACTAGATGCAACTTCTTAACCACTTCTTCTGATATCAGATTTACTTGTGAACCACTATCAAATAATGTATCAATCTTTATGTGATTTGCAATGACACGAACATGAAACATTGCACTTCTATTTTTATAATTTTGCTTAGAAGTAGATGGCATATTTGTACTTGCACTAGAACTGGATTTTGCATCAATGGAAAGTGAGATACCTTTATTCTTACCCTGGATTCTAACTGTTGTAACCTTTGTTTCATCTCCTAAGTCGGATCCCAAGTCTTGAACAACTGCTGCAGTAGCTTTTGCTTTGCCTTTATCTTTGTTTCCTCCGTACTTCTTTGGCCTTAACTCCGGATGAAGTTTCCAACAATTAGAGACATCATGCCCCTTCTGACAATGCGAACATGTAGGCTTTTCACCTTCTTTCTTAACAATAGCCATTTTCTTTTTCCCCTTATCTTTGCTTTTAGATTTGTTGTCAAATTTAGATGATTTCTTCACAAAAGTATCATTAGCATGCTTCCCCCTAGCTTCTAAATGTGTGGCTTGAACACAGACATCATCCAAGTTACTGGGGTTAAACATCGGCAAAGTATGTCTTAAATAAGAATGCATGCCACCAATGTACTTAAGAAGAGTTTCATGCGTATCTAATGGAACATTCAATGCAATAGCCCTCTTTCTGAATTCATGAGTATAATCTTGAATATTTTTTCCTTTAGCATGTCTAAAAGTTTTCCAACTCGTGGTTAATTGTTGCATGTGGCCTAAAGGATAAAATTGCTTCCTTAATACTTCAATGAATTCATTCCAAACTAAAATAATTTTACCATGCTTTCGAAGATCTTGCTGAATCTTGCTCTCCCACCAAGTAAGAGCCATCCCACTCATTCTCAAAGTGGCCAATTGAATCTTGGAAGAGTCATCATTAATGCCCTGCACCCTGGAATATACTTCAAGCTGCTTGATCCAATTGTCTAACTTTTCAGCATCTAAATCTCCATTATAAATTGGTAATTGAAATTTTACATCCAATTTGAAATATGGCATATTAGAATTTGCATTATGTGAATGAGAAGTATGAGAAGAAGAGAAAGTTTGATTAGTTTCAGGAGGATCACCATCACCTCCTACTCCTTTACCCTTTTCTTCCTTCTTCACTTCTGCATCTTTGGATGAAGATTCGTCTTCCTTCTTCTTCCTTTTCGCTCGCTCATCGAGTAGAATTTACATCATGGCTTTCATGCTAATAAAAGCCTCCAAAAACTCAGTTTCAGAAGCAAGAGATTTATCTTTCTCTTTAGATTCATCTCCTTCCCCTTGTGGAGAAGACATGGTTCTTGAGAATGTCCTCCTTGAGCCAATCTCAGGATCTCCTTTGATTAATTCTCCTTCACCAAGATTTGATTTGGACCTGGTAAGCATTCACAAACTTGCACAAGCAGTTAACCTACTCTGATACCATAACATGATCCATCGGATCTCAACTTGAGTGCATCAAAAGTTTTTAAAGAATGCATTTATCAGTTTGCTTAATTCATGAAATAGCATTAACAAAAATTGAATGCTTAAAAACATAAATGAAATGCAAACTGAAACAAAAATCAGAAAAAAGTAAATGAGAGTCACAAATAGAAGTTGATAACGGATTTCACCCCCTTCACTGGGTTACATCTCCGGGTCCCTCTCCAATGGGTACTGATCCAATTAATATCTTTAAAATGGTACAAAATGGTTCTGGAATCAACTTCAGCAACTATAAAATAGAATGCTAGAAAAATCCTTCAAGACCTCTCTTCTGGAAATTACAATTGGCCTTCTAAAGGCAAAGAAGCCAAAATATAATAGAGAATGTCTACTTTGAATACAACAGCATTTGGACACTTCACAGCAAAACTCCCCTCCTCGTACTGGCTGAAACATCTGGTTATAAAACTGCAGGTCGCACATTCAAACCCGATCTTGGTGCATCTGTTCTATCCCTGCGAGATTCTGACCACAACAGAATGATGCTCTATGCTCTAAACAAGGAGAAACCTCCTAGAATCATGGCTAGAACTGTGCTATAAAAAGCGTTCAGTGGGACTTTAGATCACGGGTTCGACTCGCCTGCTTACCCATTTTAGCATATACAGAATATATTTATCATATACAGAAAATCCCGCTAAATGTTACAGCTGAGTGAAATTCCCGCTAAACAATGGATATCCACCAGATCTTGAACTGTATGTTATAAATGGAACATATACTATATTCAGATATCTGCCAAATGGAAACTCTGCCAAACAATGGATAAATGGAACATATGCTATATCCACATAGTATGAATATCTGCCACATATGTGATCCACCAAACAGAACTCCACCAAATGTTATGACCGCCAACTGTTATCCATTATATGTGACATCAAACACCAACTTAACCGTGCACCATTGCAAAAATGTTAAGGGCTGGACCGTTGAACCGTGCACCGTTGCACAAATGTTAAGGCTAGTTTCGCACTATGTGACAAAGCATCTCACCATAGCATAGTATATAATGATAATATGTTTGTTATATGCGTTGAACCATTTAGCATATGAGTTGAAAACATATGTTATGTTTAGTTTGCGTGACATGTGGCTCATGCACAGAGCATTCTCTATGTATAACCATATGTAATAACCATTGTACCATTTGCTCTTGACTTTGGATCAGTGTAACTTTAAAGACGAATGACCCCTTGGATCATTGGAGTAAGTGTCTCTTCAGAATTAATTTCCTCTTTCTGAGAGAAGCCACAAGTCTTTCCTTACTTCTATCAGCAGCATATTTTATCTTACCGATCCATTTGGAAGATACCACATTCTTGATTTCTGGTTTGAGTATTATATCCCAAACATCATTCTAGTATCATAACATCTTTCATGAGTTCATCTTGTGAGGTCATCAACATATCCTATTCTTCTGCATTCAACCTTGAAGGTTGGAAGCCACTTTACTCTTGGTAAAGTCTCGATCCATCAGGAAGCTGTCCATCATGTCATACCATGTCGAACTCAGATATCTTCTGTAGTCACTCCCCCTGAAGTGGAGTATCATCTTTCCTCTTCATTCTGTACAGGTGGTTCTATGCTTGACATATACTTCCCTTTATGTCTCGAAATCATATCGTATACATCATTCCCCATGATCAAGTGTTATTCTTTGATCATAGCTTCTTTCATAGCATTCTTTTCTTCATCTTGAGTTATCTCTCATACCCATGGTGGTATTCATCCTTCGAGGTGGATCTACTGCTCTCTGAAGCTCTTTCTTCTGTCATGGTGTCTCTGACCCTGGTAGCTTCCGATTCATGTTTATTGGAGTGAATCTTGAATTGTCATCACTTGTTCTTCGGAACAAGTCTCATCCTTCTTTTCTTGTAGGAGGTTGTACAGGACCTTTCCTACAATTAAAATGCACCAGTTACATGGTTAGAACTATAAAACATATGCATAACGACAAATTATTTTATCCAATACAACATTCATCCATGTCTCACGGAAACTTTCTAGATGTCTTCCATCTTTATCATGACATCATTGAGATTGTGCACTAATCCAATATGTCAGCAAAGATGTTTGATAAGTAGCAATGGAGAGTTGTATGGCACCATGAGCTACTTACCCATCACAATCATATTAGTAGTATACAGTCATTAATGCAAACAATCTATCAAGCATAACACATCAACTAAATATAATCAAATGCAGAACAAAACAATATCATGCAATGACAATTGAATACTTATCTTTTATTCGTTTCGTGGGTAGACTCCTTCTTGATTCTTCTACTTCATCATCTTCTTCATTCATGACATCATCATTTCTTATCCAAATGATAAGATGTATAAGAGGTTCTTTAAGAATTGAGTTCTTCACATTCCTCATCGCTTGAGGGATCTTCTTTGAATGGTGAGAGCTTGATCTTCAATTGCTTCCATCTTCTTCTTCTCTTCTTATGAGTCGAGCTTCTTCTTCTTCCCAGAGTCTGTTGAAAGTAATTACTTCCTTCTGGCACACATTCCTTGAATGAATGAATTCTATGATCCTGGGAGACCATTCAAGGTGGCTATCACCACTTCTGCATTCTACTGCTTCAAGATGTTCTGCATTCTGGATCTTCACATTCTTCAACTATTTTCTCAAAGCCATCTTTTGATTTATGTTCTTATCTTCAAATAGCTTGATCGAGGAATCAAACATCTTCGGTTTCTTTAGGGAAGACACTTGTGGTACAATTTGATCCATGATTGAATCAACAATGATCGTCTTGGCCTTGATCAAGTTCTTCTTGTGTAAGGCTTTGAGCCTCATCTCCTTCTGGAACTGGAACCTCTCTACTCATGAAGGTGTCCAATTTATTTTCTTCAAAGAGATCAAATACTTCCATGCTTGGAAGTTGTCAAATTCACCAAGCTTGTCATCAAGCTGATGTGATAGATCAATTTGAAATGAGAACCTCAAATGCAAATAGCAAAACATTAGATCTTACCAATTTAAGGTGTCAGTCCTGCTTCCGGAGCTCGCTGATCTAGGGTTTGTTAGAGAAACCCTAATTTTAAAAACTTGGAATCTTTTAGATCTGATTGGATAGAAATATGTATATCTTCAAATGGAGCTGTCCAATGTACTCATTTTCTGAAAACAGTGGAGGGAATCTCTTGGAACAGGAAGCCCTAGTTTTCCAATTTCTTCTGCAGAAATGCCTGTTACTATTTCTATGATATATCTGATGTTACTACTCCTCTGTGTCTGAAATGTTTCACTGAGGTAACCTCGCATGTCCCGGATCCAACACCATAGGTTTCATCAGAATTGGTTTCACCAATTGGGATTTATGATCATTTTCCCAAGGTGACCTGTTACAGGATTATTCAGAACAGTGCAATTGTACGACATGCCACGTGTCACTGGTTCATCTTCAAGTTCTGAAATTTGGATCAAAGCAATTACAGGCCCTGCTCTTTCTGGAACATCTTCAGGAATTCCATTTGGACCTCTATAACCCATGCTATAGCAATTATCCCCAGGTGTCCTGTTTAGGGATGAATTCTAGAAGAGAATGAAACCCGAACTTGGAGGGATCATATCTCCCAGAATATAGAGAATCGGGGGATGCATTTCAGATACAGTGTAAATCAGGATTTTATATTTGGCCTCTACAATTTTCAACTCCTTCTCAGTCGACATTCTCAGGATATAGCGAATGTACCAAAACTTAGCATTTTTAGTATTTAGGGTTTTTCCAGATCGGGGTCAAACTAGGGTTTGACTTTCCCAGAGTTTCACCCAACCAAATTTATTGATCCAGGTCTCTAAAGTTCGATTTTGATGAGGAGAACAATCCTATGCTAGGCTCACTCAAAAATTCTTCTTCTATGGAAATATCTAATTTTCCGCACCAAAACTGAAAATGCTCGGAATCGAATTCCGCTTCGACAGAAAGATGCGCCCTTCAATGGAGAGTCAGTCTAGCCTTCTTTTGTTGATCGATCATGGATAGAGATGCAAAAAAAAAAAATCCATAGATTATTTAACTGCACAATGTATTCTTTCAGGGTGGCTCTGATACCATGTTAAATTTTCATATGCTTAGCTAAGACATCAGTACTACATTTCATTTTCATAACAAAAGCATATAAGCAGGATCATTGAAAGATAGACAAGCACAAACATACAAAAGGAACACAAGGATTTATCTTGGGAAAACCCTAAAGGGAAAAACCCAGCAAAATCTTCCTCAATATAGATGCCCCAAAAAGATAAAAGATAAAAGATAAAACCAGCAAGGAGATCAAAGCCTGATCCTCCTCCTTCTCCAGCTAGTTCTCTTCTCCACTAATGCGCTACACAAGTGAGAGTGTGTACTCCAAATGAGGAGAGCTACACCTCTATTTATATTCATCCATTCACTTCAATTAACTCATCCGACATGTAGGCTCGAGTTAATCATGTAGGCTCAAGTAACCACACTGGGGTGCTAATGACCCACCTTTACAATTAGAGGGGACAACCTCATGACTCTTATTAGTTCTTCCGATTAGAAGCATCGGGGTACAAGATAATACAAGTGGTTCTCCCGATAGGACCATCGGGGACCACAAAAGATACATATAGAATATTCTTCAAAGTTACAATATTTCAACAAGTATTTGGATAGAAGGGATCCCTATTGGAAACTGAGGATTCTCATGATACTTATTTGGACAAGAGTAGGGGTGTTGAAGAAGAAGATACGAGATTTATCTTCATTGATGGATGTTCTCGAGGAATACATAAAATGTTTGAGAACATGATTGAAGGATTCGGATACTTTTTTCAAGGGGTGTCCCATCAAAAGTGTGGCATCCACATACCTTTAGTGGGTATGCTTGAGTTTGGATTTGGGGAAGCAAAGACCATGGATATTACCAACTCGAGAGGTTATATGAATGTGATAATTAAGGTATTTATACATATGCATACACAAGAAAAATGAGAAATGGTCTCTCTTCCTGATGCCATAGGAGGGTTTGAATGTAGGTGAAGGAACATTGTTCATAAAGACATAAAAGAAGGGAGAATAGATGAGGGATAAAACCTAGTGAGTCCATGTATTGTTGAAGCCTAAGTCCTTCAACATTTTCTCAATAAACTATCAACTTAGTTTGTAAGAATATCTAGACATACCAAGCTTCATGAGAATACCCTATTTTTTGGAAGTCTTGAGGGAATGGATAAGTTTATTAGCAATAATAGTTCTGTCAACATAGCATGATTTATCCAACAATATGAGGTTATGAAATATTGGTTTTAGAGGATTTTCAATGAATTTTGAAATACATTTGTATATGAAATTGAAAAGTGATATGGGTTTGAACTTACTTGGATCCAAATCTTTCTCTTATTTTGGAATGGGAGTGAGGAAATTTTATTTTACGATAGGAAGTACTTGGGATTCTCTTTGAGAGTCTTTGATTAGTTCAATTAATTCTTTAACAAGATACCAACTGTACTAAAAGAAGTCAGTAGTAAACCCGTCTGGTCCAGAGGATTTTGCAGTAGCCATTTGCATAATAGTTATTTCCAATTCAATCTCCTCTATGGGTCTAATAATAATATTATTTTTTTCTTAAGAAACCACCAATTCCAACTCATTAATAAGCCTAAACCACCAATTCAAACTTTATCATGGAAACCTCAAAGAGAAAACCACCAATTCAAACTCATTAATAAGACGAATCTACAAAATTTATTTATCTGCTGCTATAGAAAGGATGCAACAACAACATGGGTTTCTTCCTACTACAACAGATAAGGATTCTCCAACACCCTGGGTTTCTGCCTGCTACAAGACCCTTTGCAAACATATAGCCTTCCCTAACACCACCTTGGACTGATTTTCATCAATCTGCTTATTCACTTCTTGGACTCTGTCATACGCAATCACAAAGACAATATATGTCCTTCAACTATTATGTCAATAAATACCTTCATGTTTACTGAGGACACATCTCTTCCCCTTTGTGATATTTCATTGATCATTCCTCTTCATGAATCTTCCAGTCAGGACCTTCCACATTCTCCATTTCTGCAACCATCCTGATCCATTGATTTTATATCGGCCTTCTTCCTAACCATAGATATAAGATAGGATGCAATATGCAAATTTCCTAACTATGAAATTTCTCAAAATGTCTTTCCACACTTAGCTTTCTGCCCCAACCGTTCCGCACCATTGATCTCTTGTGGGCTCATCTGTAACCGTTGATCCAAGATAAGATGCGGATAGCAGAATGCGGTTTTATGACTTTTCCAAAATGTCATTTTGATATTTCCGCTTTTTGCACTAATATTTCCACATCCGCACTTAGATTTCCTCCTCAACCGTTGTGCACCGTTGATATCCTGCGGGCTCTCATTGATCTTAGATAAGATTCGGATATAAGAATGTAGGTTTATGACTTTTCCAAAATGTCATTTTGAGATTTCCCTTTTCCGCACTAATATTTCCACATCCGCACTTAGCTTTCATCCTCAATCGTTCTGTATCGTTGATCTCTTGAGGGCTCTTCCACGACTGTTGATCTTTCGGATCGTGGGTTGCAAAATGCGAGTTCTCGAAAGATCAAATGTTCCTTTCCTAATTCTCTGCCTTCCGCTTTTCAGCTTATTTCTTATGCACCGTCGATGTTATGTGGTTGTTTTCCGAATCATCGATCTTTTGGATTTTGGGTAGCGTAACTGTAACATTTCCGAAGGTCCTTTTGTGATTCTTCTCCTTCTGCTTTCCTCATTCCGCTGGCAGACTTCGGGTTTGCGGAATCCCATATCATTTTGACTTTGATTTCTCATCTTCTACTTTCCTCCTTCCTCTTTCCTCCTTCTGTTCTTCGGTTTGCAGATGCCCATATTATTCTAGACCTTGATTTCAAGTCTTTCGCTTTCCGCCTTCTGGAATTTGGGTTGTGGATTCATTTTTAACCATTGATCTATGTATCTTGAAAGATATTTCCTTTTTCATTGACCCTGTTAATGGTTATTTCTTTGTCATTTGTGAAACCCTTTGACATCAATGAAAACTATATTCTCAATAGGTTGGTGGATGAAACTTGGGACTTATGCATTAAATGTGGCTTCTAGGGCTCAAGGGACATGGAAAATGCCTTAAATCACCAAACAAGACCTTTTGATGGGACCCTTTTCCTCTGAGAGGGGTTATGGGCTCCATTAGAAGGTTTTTAGTACTTGGATTAGGTCATGGAAAGATAAAAATGGAAGGGTGTAGAAACCTAGGCCTTAGGCCCTAAAAGAATCTTCTAGTCATCTAGGTTTAAGAATGTCACATCGAACCACTACACATCAGCTCTTGAGTGTATCCTTAACCTTTGAGGGTGGATATGGGTGTCGTTATCAATTTTTTAGCACTACATATGGGTGAGGGTGTTAACCATGGTCGGTGAAGGGAGATTAGGCATTAGGCTCTTGTAAAGACCACGATAGAGCCCAAAGTCCTAGAATGATGCCTCAAACCACCATATATGACTTCTTGAGGGGATTAATGGCCTTCAAATGGGGATATGGGTAGCATTCAAAAATTTTGAGCACTAGGTATACATGGTATTGGGGTTTTAAACATGGTCAAGGGAGAAAACTTGGGCCTTACATCTTGAAGGAAGCATATAAATACTTGAACGACACATTGAGCCACCAAAGAAGACATTTCCATGGTATCCATGGACTTGAAGTGGGTATATTAGTGCCAATAGGATGTTTTTAATAACAAGTACAGGTTTTCAATCCTTTGGTCGAATCTATGGCCTCCAAGAGAAGATATGGGCTCCATGCAGAAGACAATGAATATTCCTGAGATGTGAACCATAATTGGAGTTCATCATTACAACTCAAGATGTAGTTGGTGTAGGTGTTGACTGCTACCTTGTTATTTTTTAACAATGAGAAGGGATTTTAGAACCATAATATTCATTCTATATTAGCATGGGACAATCCAGAAAAAGAATATCAGAGAAGGTGGTTATATTAGATAAAAGGGTATAAAATACGAGTGTTTTAGATTCTCTATTCTTGAAACCATATAAACATCGACCATTTTTCTAAACTAGATATTAGTTCAAATATATAACCCTCTGGATTTCTTCCTATTTTGAATGGAAAATTATTGTTTTCATTGCATGGATTGGATTTAAGATTGTTTTCTTAGTCATAATCCAACCTTGCATTTACAACAACAGATATAGGATAAGATTCAATGAAATCCCTCCCACCGATTTTAAGATTGGATATATTATTCCCTAATGGATACAATATATCCCATTCGTAACATGTTGATGTAATTGTAACTTTGGAATGTATTCATCCGTATTTCTTATCTATTGTAACCCGATGTTTATTCCAAGATATATTTGAGTCATGTCATGCCCCAATGTTCCAATCGGGAAGTTTCTATAATGAGAAAGTCATGTCAAGTCATTGTGGGTAACCCTCCTATTGGTCAAGGGTTAAAGTCCCCACAATTGTGGGGCCCTTGGGTTATTAGACTATCCTAGTGAATTCGACCCTAGGTGAGTCATTGTAAGTTGGGGCAATAGTCCCCACCATTGTGTTACCCTCCTATTGGTCAGAGGAGGCAGAGTCCCCACAAGTGGTGGGGCACTAGGGTTATTAGACACTCCTAGAGATGTCGGCTTTAGTAAGTAATTGTTAAGTGAGGCTGACATGTTGGAGTGCACTTTAAGTGAACAGAATAATATAAATAGAGAGTGAGCCTCTCTATTTATCTCACTTGCAACAAGCACACTCACTCATTGGGGCGCATGAGTAAGAGAGGAGAAGCTCTCTTAGTGTGAGAGAGAGAGACTACTGCTATCAGGAGTGCATCTTACTGTTTTGGGGTCTTACCATTTTGTGCTGATTCTATCTCTGAGGAAGTTGTGGGGTTTTCTCCTTAATGGTTTCCCCAAGGAAAACTCTTTGTGTCTCTTGTCTCTTGTGTTGTTCTTATGTTTTATTGCTGTGCTTGTTATTCTCTTAGTGAAAAGATCCTAAGATCATAATGCTAGCTTGAATGATGAAAAACTAACATGGTATCAGAGCTAACCTGAGAAGAAGAAATTGTGTAGCTACAGAATCTAGGGCTTCTTAATTTTTGGGTCTCTCTCCACAATCCATCAGCAAAAGTATGCTAGGCTAACTCTTCATTGAAGGGTGCATCTTTTTGTCGAAGCGGAATTCGATTTCGAGCATTTTCAATTTTCGATGCGAAAATTAGGGCTTTCCACAAAAGAGGAATTTTTGAGTGAGCCCAGCATAGGATTTTTCTCGTCATCAAAACTGAAGTTTAGAGACCTAGATCAAGAAATTTGGTTGGGTGAAACTCCAGGAAAGTCAAACCCTAGTTTGACCCCGAGCTAGAAAAACCCTAAATACTAAAACTGCTAAGTTTTGGTAAATTCGCTATATCCCAAGATTGGAAAAGGATCAAGAGCTAAAAATTTTAGGGGCTGAATATCAACGCCTGATGAAGACTTTGTCCAAAACTCAGCCTCATATTCGCTATATTCTGGGAGATATGATCCCTCCATGTTGGGGTTCCAGCCTCTTCCAGAATTCATCCCTAAACAAGACAACTGGGGAGAATTGCAATCTCTTGGGCTACAGAGGTCCAAATGGAATTCCTAAAGATTTTCCAAAAAAGGGCATGGACTTTAATTTCGGTGGTCCGAATATCAGAATCAGAAGATGAACTAGTGACACGTGGCATGCCGTACAACTTCGTTGTTCTGAATAGTCCTGTAACAGGTGACCTTGGGAAAAGGATCATAAATCCCAAATGGTGAAACCAAGTCTAATGAAACCTATGGTTTTTTATCAGGGACATGTGAGGTTACCTCAGTACGAAATTTCAGACATAGAAGAGTAGTAATTTCGGAGATATCACAGAAACAGTAACAGGCATTTCTGCAAAAGATATTGGAAAATTAGGGCTTCCTGTTCCGGGAGCTTCCCTCCACTGTTTTCAGAAAAGGAGTACATTGCACAACTCCATTTGAAGATATATATATATCTATCCAATCAGATCTGAAATATTCCAAGTTTTGAAAATTAGGGTTTCTATGACAAACCCTAGATCAGCCAGCTCCGGAATAAGGACAAACACCTCAAATTGGTAAGATCTAATCCTTTGCTATTTTCATTTGAGGTTCTCATTTCAAAGTGATCTATCACAT
Source organism: Pseudotsuga menziesii (assembly GCA_001517045.1). Classification (NCBI taxonomy): domain Eukaryota; kingdom Viridiplantae; phylum Streptophyta; class Pinopsida; order Pinales; family Pinaceae; genus Pseudotsuga; species Pseudotsuga menziesii. Next base: position 13,525 of record LPNX010663119.1, on the reverse strand, counting down.
CAGCTTGATGATAAGATTGGTGAATTTGAACAACTTCCAAGCATGGAAGTATATGATCTCTTTGAAGAAAATGAATTGGACACCTACATGAGTAGAGAGGTTCCAGTTCCAGAGGGAGATGAGGCTAGAAGCCTTACACAAGAAGAACTTGGTCAAGGCCAAGAAGATCATTGCTGATTCAGTCATGAATAAACTTGTACTACAAGTGTCTTCCTTAAAGACACCAAAGATGTTTGATTCCTTGACCAATCTATTTAAAAGGAAGAACAGAAATCAGAATATGACCTTAAGAAACCAGTTGAAGGAAGTGAAGATCCAGAATGCAGAGACCATGCAGTCATAAGGGTCTCTCAAATCAAAGAACAACTTGAAGCGGAAGTGAAGAATGTAGAAGTGGTGATAGCCACCTTGAATAGCCTCCCAGGATCATGGGATTCATTCATGTGAGGAATGTGTTCCAGAAGGAGGTGATTATTTTCAGCAGACTCCAAGAAGATGGAAGAAACTGAAGATCAAGCTCTCATCATACAAAGAAGATCCCTCAATCAATGAGGAATATGAAGAACTCAACTCTTGAAGAATCTCTTATCCACCTTAGATTTTGGATAAGAAACGATGCTATCATGAATGAAGAAGACGATGAAGCTGAAGGCTAAAGAAGAAGTCTACCCATGAAACAAATAAAGATAAGTATTCAATTGTCATTTCATTGTTTTGTTATGCATTTGTTTATATTCAGTTGATGTATTATGCATGATAGGATGTTTGCATTAACGACAGTATACTACTAATATGCATGTGATGGGTAAGTAGCTCATGGTACTATACAACTCTCCATTGCTACTTATATAGAATGAAACCTCTTTGCTAACATATTGGATTAGTGCACAATCTCAATGTTGTCCTGGTAGAGATGGAAGGCATCTAGAAAGTTTCAGTGAGATATGGATGAATGTTGTATTGGCTAAAGTAGTTGCATGATAATATATTTATGCATAAGAACTTGCTAGTATAAATATTCCTTATGAAATGTTCTAACCATACAAATGCATTTGACTTGTAGGAAATACCGCATACATAATCGCCTGCAAGCAAAGAATAATGAGACTTGTTTCGAAGAACAAGTGATGACATTTCAAAATGAAGAATAATATGACAAGTGCAGTGACATCATTGATGTAGAACCTTCCATCCACCAAGAAGAAAGGGAAGACCAGTTCAAGAAGAATGATTTCAGGGCACAGTATCGAAACCTGAAGAGAAGTTCATAATTCCATCATGCAGTAGATGGAAATATCGTGGGATACAAAGCAAGATTCATAGCACGAGGATTCTCATGAAAAGAAGGCATAGAATACGAAGAGACATTTGCAACCAGTAAGAATTGAAACACATACATGATGAGCTTGATGAATATCTTAACCTTTGCTACAAGGTTGATAAAGGATGACAAGCTCATAGATGGATGTGAGAAGAACTTTTGAAAAGTTCAAGATAGAGGATCTTAGTATCAAATGATCCTAGATGGATACTACTTGTCACTCCAGTATAGAATATTTCAATGCATAGAGTACAGAAGACAGAGGGAGTATGATGCTCCGCTTCAGAGGGAGTGACTACAAAATATCTTGAGGTTCGACATGGTACAATAGGATGGATAGATTACTAATGACTCTAGGCTTTACTAAGAGTAAAGTGGATTCCAACCTTTGCTTCAAGGTTGAAGGCAGAAGACCAGTGATGCTCCTGTTATGTGTCGATGCACTATCTTCTAGGCATGGAGGTGTGAACAAGGGAAGTATGCAGTAGAGATCCTGAATAGGTTCAGGATGCTGGATTACATGACCACACCTATGGCATCAAACCTAAAGCTGTTAAGTGATGCTTCATGAGAGACGGTTGATGCTACGATGTGTCGTCAAATGATTGGATCCTTGATGTACCTGATGAACATAAGACCAGATATGTGTTTTGTTGTGAACACCTTGAGCCAGTTCCTGACATATCCGAGACATGTTAACTTGATTGATGCAAAGCATATTCTAAGGTACCTAAGGGGCATAGTTGATTAGGGGATCAAGTACGATGAGAATCAGAAGATTAACCTGGAGGGTTATGTTGATTCAGATTGGGCAGGAAGTGCCATCGATAGGAAGAGCACTTCAGGGTGTTGCTTCAGTATGGGATCAGGTGTGATCTCTTGGTTTTGCAGGAAGCAATCCTGTGTGGCACTGAGTACAGCTGAAGCAGAGTATGTCGCAGCTTGTTCAGCAAGTTGTGAGGCAGTATGGGTGTGGAAGCTACTGTCTGATTACTTGATCTCCAGATGGATTCTACTTGTATACATTGGGACAACTAGAGTTGCATAAATTTTTCAAAGAATCTAGTGTTCCATGACAAGTCGAATCATATTGAGATCAAGTATCACTATATCAGGTATATGGTGTAGAGAGGAGAAATGAAGCTCTAGTATGTTGCGATGGAGGAATAGATAGCTGATGTATTGATGAAGCCATTGGCTAGGATGAAGTTCGAGTACTTCATGGATAAGCTTGGTGTTCTCCAGATCAAGGTTTCCTCCAAGGGAAAGTGATGAGTCCCATAGCCATTCTGACATGGTGAGAGGATTGGTTACTTCCATGGTCAGATGTAAGGGCTGAGCCATTCTATCATGGCTAAAGGATTAAGTTCTTCCCATGGAAAATGTGAGAGCTCGCCATTCTGTCGAGTAGGATAGATGTAAGGGCTACCGCCATTCTGACGAGCAGATCAGATGTAAGGGCATAGCCATTATGTTCATGGCTAAAGGATTAAGTTCCTCCCATGGTAGATGTGAGAGCTAGCCATTCTGATGAGTAGGTCAGATGTAAGGGCTACTGCCATTCTGACGAGCAGGTCAGATGTAAGGGCAGAGCCATTCTATTCATGGCTAAAGGATTTGGTTCCTCCCATGTCAGATGTGAGTGCTGGCCATTCTGTCAAGTAGGACAGATGTAAGGGCTACCACCATTATGACGAGTAGGTCATATGTAAGGGCAGAGCCATTCTGATGAGTAGGTCAGATGTGATTATTGGCCATTCTGTCAAGTAGGACAGATGTAAGGGCTACCGCCATTCTGACGAGCAGGTCAGATGTAAGGGTAGAGCCATTCTGACGAGTAGGTTAGATGTGAGTGCTGGCCATTCTAATGTAGGATGAGCTCCTACATAGATGTAAGGGCTACCGCCTTTCTGACGAGTAGGTCAGATGTGAGTGGTGGCCATTCTGATGTGACTATAGGATTAGGTCCCATATGATCAGATATAAGGGCTACTGCCTTTCTGACGAGCAAGTCAGATGTGAGTGCTAGCCATTCTGATGAGTAGGTGAGATATAAGGGCTACCAAAGACCTACAAGGAGGTAGACCTACAACCAGCATGAAATATGGTTGGCTCTGTAGAACTTCCTGTGATGAGAAGAATCATGAGATAGCACACATGATGATGACCAGATGAGATCCAGATTGAGCTATGATACAGATCCAGTTATGATGACTCCGAGAGATCCAGATCGAGTGATGATCCAGATCCAGCAGTGATGATGATCCATATCGAGTGATGATCAAGATTCAGTGATGATGATCCAGATCGAGTGATGATCCAGATCCAGCAGTGATGATGATCCAGATCGAGTGATGATCAAGATTCAGTGATGATGATCCAGATCGAGTGATGATCTAGATTCAGTGACGAAGATCCAGATCCAGTGATGATCCAGATCCAGTGATGATCCAGATCAAGAGGTGATCCAGATCCAGTGACGATGTTCCAGATCGAGTATGATCCAGTGACGATGTTCCAGATCAAGTATGGTCTAGTGACGATGTTCCAGATCGAGTATGATCCAGTGACGATGATCCAGATCGAGAGATTATCCAGATCCAGATGAAATATGACTAAAGATGAAGATGACAAGAACTCAATGATGATTCAGATGATACAGAGAAGAAGACATATGCTAATAAATTGTGTCAAGAGAATACCTTCCTAGTTAAGAGGGAGTGTTGATGTAATTGTAACTTCAGAATGTATTCATCTGTATTTCTTATCTATTGTAACCCAATGTTTATTTCGGGATATATTTGAGTCATGTCATCCCCTGATGTTCCAATCGGGAAGTTTCTATAATGAGAAATTCATGTCAAGTCATTGTGGGTAACCCTCCTATTGGTTAAGGGTTAAAGTCCCCATAGTTGTGGGGCCCTTGGGTTATTAGACTATCCTAGTGAAGTCCACCCTAGATGAGTCATTGTAAGTCGGGGCAATAGTCCCCACCATTGTGTTACCCTCCTATTGGTCAGAGGAGGCAAAGTCCCCACAAGTGGTGGGGCACTAGGGTTATTAGACACTCCTAGAGATGTCGACTCTAGTAAGTAATTTTTAAGTGAGCCCAACATGTTGGAGTGCACTTCAAGTGAATGGAAGAATATAAATAGAGAGTGAGCCTCTCTATTTATCTTGCTTGCAACAAGCACTCACTCATTGGGGCGCATGAGTGAGAGAGGAGAAGCTCTCTTAGTGTGAGAGAGAGAGACTGTTGCTGTCAGGAGTGCATCTTACTGTTTTGGGGTCTTACCATTTTGTGCTAATTCTATCTCTGAGGAAGTTGTGGGGTTTTCTCATTTATGGTTTCCCCGAGGAAAACTCTTTGTGTCTCTTGTATCTTGTGTTGTGCTTATGTTTTATTGCTGTGCTTGTTATTCTCTCAGTGAAAAGATCCTAAGATCATAATGCTAGCTTGAATGATGAAAAACTAACATAACACAACTCGAAGAAATTTATAGATGATAGCTTCCTAATACTATTATAGTTCTACCCTTACGTCCTGAGAAAGTAGAATTTGTAAAGAAACAACTCTCTAGTATTCATCCTGAATTTCTTTTGTTCATGCCTAAGATAAATAAGCTCTTAGTTTGTGAGCTATAACATATGGATCTTAACAGGATTTATACAATATTTTTTTATGAGAAACTTACCTAAGAACTTCTTACAGCAATGATAATGAATCCTTCATTCTACATTTGTTAGCAGAAGAAGATTAATTTTTGACAAAACAATGTAGTTATTACATGTGGAGGAAATGGTTTCTTGTGGAAGATGAGTGTACGTTTGAGTAGAGGAAAGATGTCAAAAAATGGGCTATTACATTAGATTTTCCATTGGGAAAATGGATTATAGGATGCAATATGGTGGTTGTAAACATCTATGCTTTTATTTGCATAAAAATGGTAACTAGATTTCCATTTATAATACAATCATATTTTTTACTGGTTTCACAAACAATAAAATTCACTATAACTTAAACCTAATATAAAAGAGTGGAATCACTCATAATCCAAGTGAAATCAAATTGCTTTCGATATTCATGGTACTGAATTATTTTATTGTTTCTTTCATTAATATCAATGATTCCTCTCTTTGAATTACTTATATCAATGCAACAAATGGTAAAATTCATCGTAACTTAAACTAGACCAATGTGCATTGATATAAGTGATTCCTCTCTTTGAGTCATTGATATTAATGCAACACATTATGAAATTCATCGTAACTTAAACCTAATATCAGAGAGTGGATTCACTAATCATTTAAAGCAGTTTGATTGCATTAATGCCAGGTAATGTGACGTAATATGACAACATCTTCCCCCAACGTGATTTTTTTTATAAATGGTTTTATTGTATGTTGCATTGATTTATGTGACTCCACTCTCTGATATTAGGTTTAATTTATAGTGAATTTTACATATATAATGGTGATCATCTATGAATTTCATGTGACTTCCCACAACTAAAACCATCCTAGATCCATATTAACTTCAAATCTACTATGCACCGAGTAAGATCAACTCCCTTTAGGTGTAAACCTCTCCAACTAGAGATATATAATAAAAAAAGGTTTGCACCTCAATGGATTTGATCTCTCTTTGTGCATGGTAGATCCAAAGTTAATATGGATCTAGGCTGGTAGTATCCCCAATATACCTAGTATCCTTTCTTCTCCATGATTCTTGATCCTATGAATAGGTCATGTGTTTGTTACTATAAAAATAGGATCACAGAGCAATAACAATAAACGATATACATGATGTAAATATTAAAAAAAATTACAAGAGAGACACAGATATAACGTGGTTCACCCAAGATGAGTTACATCCACACATAAATTGTCATTCCTTTATTGGTATATCATGCAACAAAATGAACAGATACAACCTGTAGAAACTGCACTGCACTTCCTCTTCACTCTCTCACAATCTCTCTGACACAATCACATAGATAGTTTTTCAATGCAACAATACAATACACAACCGTTTTATAATGCTTTCCGTTTATAGGGGAATTACCATGGGAAAATACCACGGGTCACCCAATACCATGGGCTTGTAAAATGTTGGCCAATAAACATCCCCAAAAAATTATTTCGAGAGCACCGCCCCTGAACCCCTGTCGAGGGCCCATTGACCCCCAACCCCCACCTATTGATATGAGGGTACAGTAAAATTGGGATACAAACACAATTGAACAATAACATCTCTAATATGGGGGATCGGGATCCACAACCAACAATCTCCCACTTGGAGACTGATCACAACAACTCATCATTGTTGCACTTGTTGGAATATGATTTGAACCTTGGACCTGGAAAATTTCTCATTTTCACCTTCATGCTTGAAGGACAACAAAATTGAGCGGGAACACAATTTATCTCTGGTTAGTACCTTTGTCAACATGTATGTAGGATTCTAGATAGTGTGTACATCTTTGTCTCTGTACAACATGTTATTCTCTTACTTATTACCCAATTCCTACATGAACCTCTGCAACCAAATCATCTCTTTACTAGCCTTTGTAGAAGTAAGATACTCTACTTCTATTCTTTAAAGTACAATAACATTTTGTAGTTTCTAAATCCAATTTATTGTTGTTCCACCTACAATAAAAACATACCCTATGGTGGTGCTCCTGTTGTCTTTATCACCTGCCTAATCTATGTCAACATATCCCTGTAGAACAATGTATGAACCTCAAAAACATAATGCATGAGAAGTGGTACCTCTCGAATACCTAAGAATCCACTGTATTTCCCTCCAATGTTCTTTACCTGGATTGTTCATATACCTACTCACAACTCCCACTGCACGGGCAATATCTGGTCGTGTGCACTCCATGGAATACATCAAGCTGCCAATTGCTGATGAATATGGAACCTTAGACATGTATTTTATCTCTTCCTATATCTTGGGACACATCTCCTTACTTAGCTTGAAATGGCTGGAAAAAGGTCTACTAACTAGTTTTGCACTTTTCATTCTAAACCTCTCCAACACTTTTTCTATGTACTCACTTTGAGACAATGCCAATTTGTGATTTTTCATGTCTCTTGTTATTCTCATACCAAGGATTTTCTTTGTAGCACTCACATCCTCCATCACAAATGATTTAGATAGTTTCCTTTTGGGAACATTTATAGCTCTCATGTTAGAGCCCGTAATAAGCATGTCGTCCACATACAATAACAAGATAATATATCTTCCATCATCTAGCCTCTTGAAATAAACACAATGATTAGAATGGCATTTACTATAACCCTGTTCTGTACATTGATAAACTTATCAAAACTTAAATACCACTTTCTTGGAACTTGCTTCAGTCCATACAAGATCTTGTTCAACCTACAAACCAAATTCTCCTTCCCTTTCACCTCATACCCCTATGGATCCTGCATATAAATCTCTCTTCCAAATCCCCATGGAGAAAGGTTGTTTTTACATCTAATTGTTCAAGTTGAAAATATTCTACCACCACTAGACTTAAAATACTCCTAATTGAAGTAATTTTAACAACAACAGAAAATATTTCATTAAAATATATACCTTTCTTTTGTTCAAACCCCTTTACCAAAAGTCCATCCTTATACCACGTCTTGCCTCCTTCTTCCTTCAACATGTAAACACATTTATTCTACAATGCTCTCTTTTCTGCAACCAAATCCACCATATCCCAAGTCTGGTTTCTTACCAATGAGTCCATCTCCTCATTCATCCCTTGCTCCCACTTGTTTCTAGTTACTACATACATTTCCTCTTCATAACATTCCAGTTCACCAAAATCAGTAATCAATAAATAATACACTGAATGAGAGAATCGTTCAAGGGGTCACCTTAACCTGGTATACCTTCTTACATTTGTAGGAGTTCGAGGTACCTTCTACTGCTCTTTATTTTTTGGTGCCTTTGGAATTTCATTTTCTTTGATTTCATCAAGCACCATGTACTCTATGTTTTCCTTTCCTCTTTCTTTCCATGCAACCGATCTTTGTACATAACATTTTCATTGAATAAATACATCTCTACTCCTAATGACTTTGTGATTTTCATAATCCCATAAACGATAACCAAAATCATCAACCCCGTATCTAATAAAGGTACATTTCTTGTATTTAACCTCAAGATTTGTTATATTTTCTTGATCAATGGGAAAATGCTCCACAACCAAAATTTCTCATAAATGAGTAATTTACCTTTTTACCTATCGATGCCTCCTCTAGAATTCCACCATCCAAAGTGCCTAAAGGCCCTTTGTTTGTTAAATAAACAACAGCTTATACAACATCGACCCAAAATCGTAAGGGTATCCCTGCATGCAATCTCATACACCTTGCATGCTCCATGATCATTCTGTTCATCCTTTCTGACACACCATTACTTGTATTGTTCATGGGACTGTATTCTCTCTATGTATCCCATGGTATGAACAGTAATTATCAAACTCCTTGTTGTAGTATTCACCTTCATCATCATATCTTAGAAATTTCAACCTTTTCCCTTTCTCATTCTCAACCAAAGCTTTCCACTTCTTAAAAGTAGAAAACACATCATATTAATGTCTAATGCAAAAAACCCAAGCTTTTCTAGTTGCATCACCAATAAAAGATTATACAGTAATATGAGAGGCACCAAGAGATTATACCTGAGTTGGTCCTCATACATCTTTAAACAAAAGCTCTAACTATTCACTCTTCTTTCATTTCCCAACCTTGAGAAATATAACTCTCTTTTGTTTTCCATAAACACAGTTCTTACAGAATTCCAAACTTACCTACTTCAGATCTGGAAGCAATTTCCTTGACTGTAGAATTTGCATCCCCTTCCCACTCATGTGGCCAAGCCTCTGATACCACAATGTTGCACCTATTTATGTGGAAGATACATACATAGTATAATAATTATTACGAGGACATAAATACAACGTACCTATCCTATCTCCTTTTTCTATTACTAGTGTTCCTTTAGTGATCTTCCACCACATTTTTCCAAATGTGACAAACAAATGCTATCACCCAACTTCCCTGTTGAGATTAGATTTCTTTTCAGAACATGAATATGCCTTAGATATCTTATCAGCCATTCATTTTCATTATTTAACTTATTCCATACCTTACCCATTCCAACAATTTTACATGGTTCGTCATCCCCAATAAAACATGTCTAAAATCACCTGGAACATAATCATGAAAGAATTTCCTATGGGGTGTAGCATGACATGAAGCCTATGAATATACTACCCAGTAACCATGAGTATTAGCTAATGCAAGAATCAAAAGATCTGGTTACACGTCACTTGCTACATTTTCTTCCTGAGTAGTCTCCTACTGCTCATCTTCTTTCTTCTTTGGATCTTTGTAGTCTTTCTTCAAATGTCCTCTATTACCACAGTTCCATCACTCTATCTTTCCAAATATGGAATTGAATCTTCCCTTTCTATACTTGCTGCGATTACCCAAGCTCCTTCCTCTCTCACTTTGTATTCCTCTTCTCTTCATGGTCAATGCATTACCTAATGTCTCACCTGTGCTTTTTCTTCGCATTTCCTCGCTAAGAATAACACCTACAACATCATCAAATTTAAGAGTGTTTGAACTAGGGATGGAGTTACTTACAACCATGACCAATCCATTCCAACTTTCTGGCAATTAGCACGGGATTAGAAGATCTCTAACCTCATCGGCAAATTTCACTTTTACAGAACTTAGCTGACTAGTAATCATATTAAATTCATTTAAATGGTCAACAACAGATCTACCTTCTGACATATTCATATTAAATAAATGATTCATTAAAAATACCTTGTTGGAATTCGATGGTTTTTCATAGAGTTTAGCTAGCATGCTCATCACACCCTTAGTTGTCTTTTCTTTCAATATATCGAAAGCCATCGATGAGTCCAGGAATAGTCGTATTGTTCCTAGTGCCTTTCTATCGAGAACCTCCAATTCTTCATCCTTCATAGTCACCAACTATTTTTCTTTTTCTGCCCAATGGTAGGTATAGATCCTTCCATTAGAGATAATCCTCCATTTTCATATTCCATAACTGGTAGTTTCGGCCTTTGAATTTCTCGACCCTAAACTTTCCTTCTTCTGTCATTTCTTCCACTTGAACCAAGAACAGTTCTTTGCTATCATTTTACCAACCAAATGGAAATTTTGACTCTGATACTAATTGTTAGAAAAATAGGATTGTAGAGAAATAACAATAAACAATAAACAATATTAAAATATTAAAACACATTAAAAGAGATACACATATATAATGTGGTTCACCCAAGATGGGATACATACACACAGAAATCACCAGTACTTATTAGTATATCGTCCAACAAAATGAAGAGATACAACTTGTAGTAATCTCGCTACACTTCCTCTTCACTCTTTGATAGTCTCTCTCACATAATCACATTTTTTTTTTACAATTCTACAATATAGTGCATAACCATATTACAATGCTTTCCTTTTATAGGGTAATTACCATGGGAAAAATACCATGGGCCAGTAAAATTTTGGACAACAAACATCCCAAAAATTTCTTTTGGGGGCTTCGCCCCTGAACCCCCTTTTTCTAGGGCATTTCCCTAAAGCCCCCACACACCCCTGCTGGGACGAGTGTATAGTAAAACTGGGGTACAAACATGGTTGAACAATAACATCTCTGAATCTAGAAGATCAGTCTCCACAACCAATAGCAGTATCAAGCATCCACCAATATTTAACTCCGAACATGAAGCCATATGATTCAGACATCATATTTATGACATTATCACAATGAAAAAATAAAACTGAACATGTTTTTTCCATTTTATATTTGAGAAGAAAATAAGGAGGATGAGATTGGATCCACATTTTTCATAACCTTTTTGAACTTAGTTCATCTCTTTAATGATTGGTTTCTTGTTATCACTATGTTTTTGAAGCACTTTACATTATCTAGCATAGAATGCAAGCATCAAAATTCAAATAATATTCCTTTAGAGAAGAGGATGCAAGTGAAGAGCATATAATATGCCAAAGACACTCAATCCTTGCACATGATCCCAAACAAAGTTGTGTATACTAGCACAACACACACATGAGTGCACAATTGGCAAGGTCGATATCAACAAACCTATTTATTCCCATGACAATCCATTTTGACTTGAAGTTATTTCATCATAATTATGTCAAAGGTGTGTACTTAAGATGGTTGTATCTCTACGAAAGGGTTATCCAAAATCGATTATGTAAACACCTTCTCACAAATGGTTAGACTTCATCAATCTTTGGTGGTTGTTTTACTAGGAAAGGGTAATGCTTTGAAACATGTCTACAAAAATAAATTCCAAAAAATGGTTTCAATTTTATAATGAATCATACCATCCCTCAACTATGACAATTCCAACCGCTTCCTTGACATCCACAAACTATCTCAGGCTATGGAAATTGTACAAGTATTTGGAAAAAAGAGATTTCATCATGATTTTTTGTTATAGTCGAATTGAGGAGATCATTGAAGTATCAATAAGTGAAGGCATATATTATATCTATACCTTATTGTCCTTGTCAAATCCAAATCCTCTATATAGCATGTACATTAATTAAAGCAATGTCTCAATGTCGTTGTTCTCTCATGATTATACATGAGTAACATTGACACCACAAAAGTATCACACTCTTTTAGAAGCCACTTAAATGTAGGCATGATCTTGTATGTCATCTCACAAGTTTTATCCTACACAAATTACATAATAGAGGAACAAAATATTTCCTTTTCACCAAAAACCACATAATTTTAAATAGGCACAAGATGTTGGATGATTCTCTAGTTGGAAACCTAAATGTGATTTTGTTGAGAGAAAGAGATGTGTAGGGATCTTTTCAAGAGATAACGGTTAAGAATTCCAAATGGAACAACACATTTCAATGTCAATTAAATCACGATTATGCCTTTTATACCTAAGTTGAATCCTTTCCTCAACCCTCATTGTTTCCCCTTTGCGTTCCCTGCTCTATTTCATGCACTCCATTAGAACAACTCTCTTAGAATTGATTGTCATGGCATACCCAAACCCATCTCCCATGGCCACAATAGCAACAACTTCATAAATCATTCTTTCCATCACCATTAGATTTGATTACAACACACAAATTGGTTTCATAAGGAAATAAATGTTTTGTCGTTGAATATTATGGTGGAAAATAATACACATTGTCAACTACTCACTTTTAGACTTACATTAACTTCAAAATTCATTCTTTATATTAATTTGTCCATGCTTTCTCATGCATCATCCCTATCATATTAAAAGAGCTAATGTAGAGTGTCTGTGTCTTAACATTGTTAAAAACATGCAAACAACATCTAAATAAATTTGTTTACCCAAGTGATAAATTTAATAAAAAAAATCATCACCAAAATATGAATGAAACCAACCAAATTAAACAAAAAGATAAACCATTCATATCATAAAAGCATCCTACAAATTAATTCTAAGCATTATAAATATTCCTCCACTTACCTCATTTAGAAAATTCATAATAAATATGATTAACATAAATGAAATTATAACAAATGATTAACCAATAACTAGCATAATTATTTCTATTTTATAGACTTCATCACATTTTGGTTGCAAATAAATAGTTTTCCTCTCTAGTATAGTATGACCCATATTAGAGGCTATGAAACAATAGAGTGAATTCTTCCAACTCACACAACTCAACCTAAAGTTTTAAAATAAAGAAAATATCATTGTAAGTCCTTTAGACACAACAATACATCTTCAACCAACCTTAGTATTTAGCAATGATTTCCTTCTCTAAAATGATCCCTAAGGAAATCCCCTTTCTTTTCATTGCTCCAATGAAAGTAAGGGTATATCTTCTGTTATTATTGGGAACTTCCACTACAATTAATTGTTTTTTCCATCATTCATGTGTATGTTTAGCTATAGTTTTCACATTGTATTGTAAAATTTAAGAAAAACTATGAGACAAAATAAATAATGATAACTTAAACTTATAAAGAAAAAAGATTTACAAATCTATTTAAAAAATATTTAAATAACTTCTTAATCTACAATGGATGCACGCTCATGAAATGCATATACCTTCTTAAAGAAGATACACAACTCTATTAAAAATATCTTTAAATAGCTTCTTAATCTACGA
>LPNX010663117.1:0-18574 GCA_001517045.1 Pseudotsuga menziesii | reverse complement strand
TATATACAGACTTCTACCTTGGTGTTTATATGTCTCAAATCGTGAATTTTTTTTATGTGATCTTTATGTGTCTTTTACAGTTTATTTGCATTGAACCATGTTTGATTTTCATGTCATGAATGAGAAATATGCCAGTCTAGGATGTAATTTTCCAATGAGTCGACAACTGCATTATGATCCCTAGGGATATGCCTATAGGTGATAGTTTCGAATGACCTTTCTAATAAACATACCCTCCGGAAGAGACAGAGAAGCACAGGATTCCTAATGGTGTAGACATGGTTTAGATGGCAAACCACAAGTTGTGAGTCCATCAAGACTATCAAGTATGAACATCTTGGGAGGCATCTTCAATCATAAGACCTATGACTGCTCGATACTCAACGATATTGTTAGTAGCGAGACCAATACAAACCGCTCCTAAACTGACCAAATAGTAAGCTGGGGAATAGAGAACACAGGCAGCTGAGGCAAGATTCAAGGTGTGGCGGTAAGCGCCATCAGCGAAGCCATAGAAAGACATATGCTCTGCACAACCAAAACATCGTATAAATAGATACAGACACTAAACTCAAAATCGTATTGAAAATACTTAAGCACACTAAAAGCCAAGTAATATACATATATACAAGATACCATCCAAGAGAGATCTAGGTATAGTACCTATTCAGGTACAACCCATTGCAAGGTTGTCCTAAGGGGATTCCATCATGGTCCACGAGCTTGTAGGCCCCTTTCTCTAAAACTTTGGAAATGATGAAAGGACCATACCACATGGATTCAAACTTCCCTTTCCCTAGTTTGTCATATCTCTGATCATAGGTCAAAACTAGGTCACCCTCATCAAAGGCACGAGGTTGGACAGACTTGTCATACTGCGCCTTGACGCATTTCTTGTGTGCCTCATTAGCTAAGGTAGCATCTCTTCTAGTTTGGTTAAGGTTATTCAAGTATAGAAATCTATCTTCCTTTGCAGAAGTTTCTAGGAGAAGTTCGACGGCAAGTTTCAAAGATGGAATCTAACATTGAATCGGCAAGACGGCTTCTAGTCCATAGACAAGCTGGAAAGGTGTGAAACCAGTAGCTGTTTTCACCGAAGTCCTGTAATCCCAAAGAGCGGAGAAAAGGATATGGTGCCAGTTGGATTTATGGTCTCCAACCATTCAACGAAGCATCGTTTTCAAAACTTTGTTAATGGCCTCGACCTAGCCATTAGATTGTGAATAATAGGGTGTAGAGTTTTCATGATGAAAACCTAGCTTGGCACTTAGTTCCTCCATCATTTGATTACGGAAATGTGATCCGTGATCAGTAACTATGGACTGCGGGACTCCGAATCTTGCTATCACATGATTGAACAGGAAGAGAGCAGCAGTCTTATCATCCTCTGCATATGTAGGCATGGCCTTGGCCCATTTTGTAAAATAATCAACGTCTACGATGATGTAACCATGCCCCCAGTTGAGGTAGGCTTACAATGCATATAATCTATCCCCCATTTGGCGAAAGGGCCAACGGCAATGACGGGGTGCGACAGAGTAGGATGAGTGCACTTTTTCAAATAAAAATGTTAACAGGGTGGGCATTTCTTAACAGTCTCGTGACAATCTTTAAAGACTGAAGGCCAGAAATAGCCAGCGCGAAGGATTTTATGGGCTGTAGCCATCCGAGATAGATGACTGCCACATGCTCTAGAGTGGCAATCATTCAAAACTTGTTCAACTTCCTCATGGGTAAGGCATCACCGAAGAACGAAATCGATACCATGTCTATACAAAGTGTCATTCAAGATGAGGTAGTATTTTTCGTGGTGACGAATACGACGACGATTGTCACAGGATAGAGTGGGCTAAAATATTTCTGTCTAGAGATAAATGAGCAAATATCCATACCATGGGTCAGTAGTGCTTATTAGGAACATGAATTCATCCGGGAATGAATCACTGGGCTCAAATTCCATCGAAGCACAGGGAAGATCACACATGAGCTCAGCAAAGACCAGGGATTTCTTTGATGTAGCTTTGGCAAATTCTAGATCAAACTCTTGTAGGATGACTATCCATCGGGAGTACTTTCCCCCGAGCACCTGACAAGTCAGGATGTAATACATAGGGTTCTGGTCTGCCAATATGGTGGTTGTGCGTAGCAAAATGTAGTGATGAAATTTCTGAACAACAATGACCGTGGCTAATGCTAATTTCTCCACGCGTGAATATCGGGTTTCAGAATCCAAGAAGATTCTTACTAGCATAGTAGATCATGTGCTCCAGACCATCGAGATTCTCTTGCACCAAAACCATAGCGATGGTAGTAGTGGAGGCAGCAATGTATAAGAGAAAATCCTTTGAATAATTTGGGGGGTGTATCATGGGTGAATGAGTCAGAGCATGTTTGAGATTATCAAAGGCTCATTGGGCTTGGTCATCCCAAAAGAACGGGGTGTCCTTCTTAAGGAGATGCATATAACCGTGTGTTTTCTTTGCAAAATTGCACACGAAACGGTGGAGGAAGTTTGCCTTCCCTTGCAAAATTTGGAGTTCTAGAAGTTTGGTTGGGGATGGTAGAGTTAGAATAGCGGCAATTTTCAATGGATCTATCCAGATGCCATCTTTAGAAACCACAAAACCTAACAGGCATCCCGTCTCAACGCAAAAAACACATTTATGAGGATTGAGCCGTATGTTATAATGACGACATCTCAGGAAAATGTCTCTAAGATGACCAGGGTGGTCGTCTTGTCGCTGTGAATGATCTGGGAGGTTGTCAAGGAACGGTTCAACAATTTGTTTTATATTGTGAAACACATAGGATATAGCATGTTGGAATGTGGCTCCAACGTTTTTCAGGCCGAATAGTAATTTCCTATATGCAAAGGTTCACCATGGGCAAATGAATGTTGTCTTGTACTAATCGGTGGGTAAAATCTCAATCTGATTATAACCTGAAAAGCCATCCATAAATGAGAATATGACACTTTAGGCACAGTTGTCGATAATCTGGTCGATATGCAGAGTGGGAAAGTTGTCTTTGGGACAAGATTTGTTCAAATCTTTGAAATCGATGTAGACTCTAATGGTGCCCTGCTTTTTATTGACAGGGACAACGTTCGATAGCCATTTCGTCAGGAGTACATGATAAATAAACCTTGCTTTTAGAAGTTTTTCTATTTCAGCTTTGATAGCTGCGGCTTTCTGTGGATGGACTTGTCTTAGTTTTTTCTTGATAGGTTTTGAAGTGGGATAGGTTTTTATTTCATGGACCACAATGGATGGGTCTATCCCGGCATTTCTTCGTAAGACCAGGAAAAAACATCTCGAAATTCTTTGAAAAGTGCTTGGTATGCTTCAGATTCTTCTGCTGAGCAGTTATGCCCAACATGAACATGCTCAAGGGTGCCAGGCTTGGCTGATATGCCAATTGGATTTGTTTGAGTAATTTTGCATAGGTTTCCTTCAGAATCTATGTTCTGCAACAATGTAGGATTTTGAGGTGTGTTGACAATATCAGTGGAAAAGAGAGATACAAAATCATGGTCTACCGAACTTGTGTTGGGGAGGAACAAGGATCTATGATGATGATCCTCCCATATAGGCACATTCGTACTCATGATCTCCATAATGGACTCATCGGAAGGAAAAGTCTGGGAGATATAATCTAGAATAGGAAGAGAGGGTTCTAACTAGTAGGGCAGGTGGTAAGGGTCCGAAGCCACCAGATGAAGCTCATCAGTGTGGTCATCGAAAAGGGTTTGGATAACATTGTACATTTCTTCATGCAGACTCAATGAAGTGGACTCAACAATTTGTTTGCCCTTTGGATCATAATCAAATAATGAAATCATATTTACTATCGCCGTGTCTATGTTAGGAGGAGTTGACGAAAAAATCCCCATAAGGTACGAATCCTTCAACATGCCTACCCCAATCGACTGGTAAGGAGGAGGGGACTGGCCTAGCATAGGGATGTTATTAGCCATAGAGGTAGTAACATCTGGCATACATAAATTGAGCTGGTCAATGGTGACAATCCTCCCCAGATGCAGAAATTGGATAGTTCAAAATTCCGTCGTAACGGGCATCTACTACTTCCACTTGAATAGAAACAGCTTTGTCCCCAAGCTTGATTGAAAGGGCTGGTATGAGACCACGGGGCTAGAAACCTCATCCATCAAAGGCTTTCAGAGTCATTGTTGATGTTACAAGTTCGGGAGAGTCAATAGCTTTCCAACAAGATAGGGACAAAACTGAAGTTGAAGCTCCTTCGTCTAAGATAGTTCTAAATACCTTCTTTCTGACTACTTTCGTTATGATTTGGAAAACGAGTTTGTGAGGTAGTCTAGACTTATAGTTCTTGACATTGAAATGAATCAAATTAGTGTTGTCTGGGTCTAAAGCTTCTAACGCAGTAACAAGTTTTTGCGCTATGTAGGACAACTTTGGAGTACTTCCAAGGTAGACATTGCACATGGTTCCTGAGCAAGACCTTCAACTACATTATATAATTGGGCAGCTTTGGCATTAGGATTAAAAACAACCTTCCTAAGAGTACTCTTGGGTGGATGCAAAACCATGTCGAGATTAGTTTTCTTGATGGTTAGGGGAACAGTAGATGAGGACTCGGGAGAACCAGTAGAGGGAGCTTTTGCTGAAGAAGAATTGTCTTATTTATTGTCTATGAGTTTGTCATAACTCTGACTTTGAGTTTGAAAACTAATAGTGTCCAAGGAAATCATGCAAATTTCCTCTGAAGAACTAGATCTTCTCTGATTAGACATGTGATCTATCAGCTGTTGTTGAGAGGGAAAATGATCCGTGAGAACCGCGGGAGCAGGATTAATTTTTAAAAATTGAGTGATTTCTTCACAACGAGGACACTCTTTCGTGAAGTGGTCACCTCCACATAATAGACATGGATATTTCACTTTTCTTTTCCCTTTATCGTTCTCGGTTATGGTTGGTTTTGGTTCTCCTATTGGTTTCCAGGTTTTTTGTTTTTAGCTTTACCTTTCTTTTTATT
Organism: Pseudotsuga menziesii; assembly: GCA_001517045.1. Lineage (NCBI taxonomy): Eukaryota > Viridiplantae > Streptophyta > Pinopsida > Pinales > Pinaceae > Pseudotsuga > Pseudotsuga menziesii. The sequence goes on along the minus strand of LPNX010663117.1, from coordinate 13,558 downwards.
ATTGCAGGGCGTTTGAGTACTTTGAATGGAATTGACCTCAGCGGAAACCTTGGGAGTTGAAGGAGTAGGGGTGGAATTTTGGGGTTGCTTGGTAGGTTTTGCTGTCGATGGGGACTGGATTGAACCAACAATCCCATCAACAGGGGTTTCTGCTGGTGGCTTAGCAGGATCGGTGCTTGGGCGAGGAGCTTGAGGGATCAAGTCATACAACATTCTAGACTAGGAATATACCAAGTCCAGATATTGGGCTCGACTAATGGCTTTCTCTTCGATAACAACACCGCCCATAGCCACATCTCGGGTGATTGGAGGCAACAAAGATTTAGTAAACCAATCAGCTAACAATTGATATGGGATAGAAGTGTTAATAAGTCTTCTTCACCTTCTCCACTCATGGATATGATCGGATATGTGGGTGGAGGTTTTTTGCTGCAGAGAAGTTAAGCGATCTGTACCCGTTTCAGAACGGATAGGAAGATGAACGTGTGTAAGAAAGACAGTTGCCAAAGAACCAAAATCCACAAACGAATGTTGCGGAAGCTCAATGTACCATTTTGCGACGGTACCGGTCAAAGTTCGCTGGAAGAGTCTTAAATGAACTGAATCATCCATAAGGGAGTTCGAAGAACACCACAAATGGAATGTCATGACATGGTTTTTTAGATCATCTCCCTGCTTCCCATCGAACTTTGGAATGTCCGATGGCAACTTTACCAGAATGGGAGGCCATGAGGGGTTATGTCAGATGGGATCATTAATCAACTTGGACAAATCAGGCAAGTCCAAAGTTTCTAGGAAAGGTAGTTGGAAATTATGTTGCACGTACTGGTACTATTGATATGGCATATAAGTACCAGTAGGATCGTAAGTAGACTGATATATAGGTTGTTGTGATGAATAACCGCAGGAAGATCCACCCGTAGGGGTTTGATTTCTGGGATCAAGACTGTTAGGACCACCGGAGCCTACAGGAGGAGGACCACCAGGACCGTTGGGACTAGCAGGAGGAGGACCACCTGACCCTCCAGGACCCTTGGGAGGTAAACCTCTGGAGCCTTCAGAACCACTAGGAGGAGGGCCAATGGACCCTTCAGGACCGTTAGGAGGGAAGCCACCAGGTCCCCCAGGACCACCAAGACCATTAGGACCATAAGGAGGAAAGCTTCCAGGCCCTCCAGGGGGAGGACCTCCATAAGGTGGTCCTTCGGCACCCCCCACAGTATGTATAGGTATCCCTCCCATAGCTGGCATGTAATACCAGTTAGGTTTCCTCGATGGCGTGAAAGTGTTAATAGGATATGGAATTCCCACATAAGGAATTCCTATAGGATTAGGTTGGTAATTGACATTTCCTACATGTAATTGATTTTCTGTGTATCCATACCCCCAAGAGGTTTGATTGGTTACAGGTTATGCCTCCAAGGGCTGACCTGAACTGGATGGGGAGTTAACCACATTCGTGTGGGTAGGAGGGACATAAACTATAGATTGCTCTATACTAGAGGTCTGTCCATGACTAGCTACAATTCCAATGACAGGTAACGTAGGCTGTGTCAGGGGTTGTCCCTCAGCACTAGGAGGTATTGATGAAACAAGAATTGAATGTTGTTCCCCAGGTGCGGAAGACCCATGAGGATTTGGAACAGACATAATATGGGAGGTGGTGGGGTTGGTAGTTTGATCCGGATTAGGTGGAGTCACATTGCGATCTAGAATAGGTTCAATGGGTTTCATATAATCAACAAGTGAGCAATATCCCACAGGCCAAGGGTCCGGATTACGAGGAAAAACTACTGAATGAGGTGGTGGTGTACCTAATATGCTATCTATTTTCTTGTCTAGTTCTCTTGCATGGAGAATAGCTGCATGGTATTGTATACGTTCTTCTTCATTTGGTGAAATATCTTCGGAAGAGGTTGGATGGGTGCCAAACGAAGCAATGGCCTTACCCATAGAGGTATCCTAAAACATAGCATTGGAACCATAATCTGGATGGGTAGTATCATCAACATGACCTTCCGTGGGAGAATGGAATGAGATATTTCCCCTAGAAGGTTGTTGGACCAAGGGAGGACCTTGTGAAGGATATGGATCTCTGCTTTCTGCAACCACATTTTCCCACTTGGGAGTTGGTAGCAGCGCCTTGGTCGATAGCTTCCGTAGGATTTTCTCCTAAAACGGGAATAAAATCAGGTGGCAAGCCCCGTACTCTTCTGGACTATCTTAATTCAGCTAGTTTGTATAGTTCCTATCTAACCTAGGGTCTCAAAACTAGAAAACACACCAAAAATTTCCCTACTCAAGCTATAGGTCAAACAAGCACACTTAAATGACAAAAGGAGTTCAGATAGTCAAGTCTCTCACCAGGATTGTCAAGAGGGTGCCACTCGCGATATACCTCAAGGGTACGTGCGTAGTAATATCCCTGAATGCTATTTTCAGTGTATGGCTTCAAGCAAGACAACCAAAGGGCTTTTTTCAGATAGATAAGGTATCCTAGTGGGGTCCCGATATATGCAAGGTACGTGGGAGCTCAAATCGGTAGTAGTGTTGTCTAATGCATAACCGTTCTCAAGGGGCCTTCCTATATAAAATCGAGTATGTGAAGTACCTTTCTATATACCTCAAGGGTACATGAAAGGCTGTTCGATATACCGATGGTACGTGGAAGAACCGTGCAAGTTCCGGGATGTAATGCGGACGAGTAATGACAACTCCTACGCTTAACGACGCCTGAACACATCTCTAGCCTATCACTCAAATTGCTATGTAAATTTTGAGCCTATAACTACCATTAATTTTAAAGTGGACATTTAGGTGAATGCATGGAATTTTGACAGAAAAGTAAAACCATGCAGAATGTAGATGCAAATATTTCACTTTATCGTTCGTGGTATGCCTACTTACGGGAGGGAAAGAGAGTATTTTCTTTTCATTTTGAAAACTGAAAATTCCCAAACAAATACTTTGAACAAATCAAATCCAAAGACAAGCAACACATTCCAAAATCATTTTTCTTTTTGAAAGCAATCAAAGGGGTAAGAGTCTCTTTTCCTAAAATAAAAACAACAAGCACTCTACATGCATATGCACTCTATTTTTTTTATTTTTCTTTTAAACATAGATAGATCTAACTTAAAACTACACTAATTTTCTTTTAATGAGATAGTACTAATCCAAGAGAGACAAAAGAACAAAGAGAACCTGAAATCTTGTGAGGCTAATCGGAGATCCAATGCCCTATGCTCAGTAATAATAATGACCTAATCTCAATCAATTTTTTTTTTAATAAGCAAAAAGAAGTCCTCTATGGAAAAAATGAAATTAAGATGATAAGCAAGTGGTTTTTCTTTCAGTCTTTATAATTGAAACGAAAAGAGACTAATATGAAACCTAAGCTTTCAAAATTTCCTTTCAAAATCACAACCAATAAGCATGAAAGCACACAAACAATTAACAAGCCTAATCTAGCTTTTGAATTCTTCAATCAAACCAATTTTTACCATAGAATTTCAACCATGAGCATATAGTTTCAAACACACAAGCCTGACAGTGTAGGGGTGAAAGCAATCAAAATCCAACTTTTTGCAAAAAATGACAAAAAACAAGTTCTGGAACAAGGCCTACCTGGCACCGCACTGGAGGGGTCTAGACAGAGTGGTTCTAGATGAGCACCACTTCTGGCTAACAAGGTTCAGGGGGTGGCACCGCTTATGGCTAACAGAGTTCAGGCGGTGGCACCGCTTCTTGCCAACAACACATGTGCGGTTCTCTGAATGTATCCAAAACACAAGGAGAATGAGAATTCAAGTTAAAAATTGATCAAATCAAGGTAAAAACCAATGAATTGATAGTAAGAAAGAGCATATAAGGTTAAAATAGTTCAAATCTGAATAGATCTGAAAGTTTTAAACCAAAATTCACTAAGTCAGATGGCAGATCTGACTGAAGAGAGTTAGAAATTGGAGCCTGGATTCAGACAAGGGTTCAAGGACTAAGGAAGATCAGTTCAACTGAAATTTGCTTTGTTCCCCAGCGAAGTCGCTAGATTTGTAATCAGGAATAATGCACCTTCTGCGGACAGAAGCTGTTCCTCTGGTTTGAATGGTTCAAATCCAGAACAAATGAGTGAATAAATCGGTTGAAGACCTTCCCTGAATGTTATAGAAGCCTAGAATATAACTCCGACGAAAGACCTGTATACTTGTAAGACATATCAAACATGCAAAGACATCAAAGCTACCATAAGAACATCTACACGTCCATATTAGTGACTAAGGAATCCAATAACATATATGTGTGATTTACACAACGAACATGTGGGAAGGAAATAAACTTTGCATTAGAAAATAAATGAAAGAGCTTTCAACCATGTGCCTTAGTGTCAAGACACTCCTTCACAAAACTAACACATTGTCCCTGATAGCTCCAACTTGCTCCACAATTACTCTCTGATGGATTAGGCCAGGGTATCAATTCAACAACATAACTCTACTATTATTCTCCTCTCTCAACTATGGATATGAGCTTGTATTTATAAGGGTCAATAGATAGGGATAGTTGAGAGAATTGTGGGTGAGGTGGCTCTAATATCCTACCAAGAGGGATCTCGAGCTCAACCAACCCATATTGATAGGGATAAGGGAGGACACAAGGCTCATGATCTAGAAGCCTAGAGAAACTTCTATTTTTCCCATTTTACCCAGGGTAATGCTTTTGTTCCCTTATGACAGAGCGGTTTAGGTTAGAACCGCTTCAACAACAAAGCACATCAGTGGTGGCACTGCTTCTCTATAATAGGACACAGGCGGTGCTAAAGAAGGTACTACTCATCAGCCAAATGAAAAGCGCGGTGCTAGGTTTTTTCAAGTAGAATTGATATCCAGAGCAAGTTTCCACTCCAAGTTTTGGGATTAAGGGAAAACATAGGGGTTAAGGATCTCACCACATGATAGGGTTTAGGTATAACACAGAGAAATAACAGATATACAGTTAAATCATTAAACAATATGCAAAAACACATTTAACACATTATAGAGAGACACAAATATAACGTGGTTCACCCAAGAGATGGGCTACGTCCACACAGAAATTGCTAGTCCTTTTATTTGCGTCTAGAAAGATGAAGGGATGCAACCTATAACAACTCTACTGCACTTCCTCTTCACACTCTCATAATATCTCTCACACAATCACAAAGATTGTTTACAATACAATACCATACCATACCATCCATAGTCGTATTACAATGCTTTTATTTTATAGGGGAAATACCATGGGAAAATACTATGGTTAACCTGTTGAATTATTGTAACTTTGAAGTGTATTTACTTATTACCCTGATGTTCCTATTGGGAGAATCATTTGTATTTTAGTGTACATCGATGTTCCTATCAATAGAACCACTGAGAGTCATGGGGAAAACCCCTCCGTTGAAAGTCGAGTCATTAGCACCCTAATTAATATATTATTAAGTTGTTTTTTTCCTCCTAGATAAGTTGGCCCAGTCAATTCTAGTGGGGCTGACTTGTTGAGTTGAAAATCAAGTGAATGGATGAATATAAATAGAAGTGAGGCTCCTCTCACTTCTACACACTCACACTCACTTGTGTAGCACATAAGAGAGAGAGAGAAGCAGTAGATGCAAGGAGGAGAAGGATTAGTCTGGGGTTTTACCTTTTATCTTTTGATCATTTATATTGAGGAAGCTTTTGCTGGGTTTTTCCCTGTAGGGTTTTCCCAGGATAAATCTGTGTTGATATTGTGATACTGTTTCTTTCAGTGATCCTGTTTATATGCTTTTGTTATGAAATTGAAATTAGATACTGATGATCTAGCTTAGCATATATGGAATCTTAACATGGTATCAGAGCTAACCTGAATAGGACAACTTTCACAAGAGAAAAAGCCCTCTCTCTCTCTCCCTGACAAAAAAAATTAGGGTTTTGAGAAATTTTTTTGAGTTTTGGAAAACTGCTTGCATGGAAATTTGCACCCTCCCAGAGTGCATCTTCTGAGCCAAGGATTGAAGTTTTTGGAGGAGTAGATCTCCCAAAAATTCAAACCCTAGTTTGACAGCTGCACCCGAAAACTGCTGGAAGCTGCAGTGCTGAATCTCGTAAATCAGATTTGAAAGGTGAAGACTTGAGATCTCTAGAAACCAAGTACACCAGTCAACTTGCCTTAGTTAGGTGCACCTCCTGGTAAGATTAGTTTCTCATTTTCCAGATTTTCAATTTTTTTGTAATCTCCTGTCAAGATGGCCCCAAGCACCAATCTTGAGGACAAGCTAGAAGGCATAGATAATTATAGAGCATGAAAATACATAATTGGTCTCATTCTAAGGGAGAATGATATTTAAAATTATATCAAGGAAGAAGTTGTAGAACCTGAAGAAGTTGATGCCAAGGAGAAGCAGGACAAGGATCTGATCTGGACACGGAGGATTATTGCTGACTCTATCAAGGATCACTTGATCCCTCAAGTGTCATCCAAAAAGACTCCAAAAGAAATGTATGATACCCTAGCAAGAATGTATGAAGGGAGAAACATCAACAGAAATATGAACCCAAGAGCTCAACTGAAGAGCACCAAGATGAGTCATGGAGAATCCATCCAGGACTATTTCACAAGGGTCTCCCAGTTCAAGAACGACTAGAAGCTATTGGACACAACCTTGATGAAGATGAGTTGGTTATGACTGCTCTCAATGGTCTCACTAGACTCTGGGAGTCATTCATACAAATGATGTGTGCCAGAAAGGAAAGCATGAAGTTTGATATTGTATGGGAAGACTGTATTCATGAGGAGGCTAGAGTGGCCAATAGAGAAGCACTACTGAAAGAAGATGATCAAGCCCTAGCCACTCATACCAAGAGAAGAAGAAGTCAACCTAACTTCAAGAAGAGAAACCACGGGGAGTATCGACCTCCCAGAAAGTTCCAGAAGACAAGAGAAAGTCTCCCCGATAGGGACTACTCCGGCTTTCAATGTTTTCACTGTGATAAGATAGGACACATTTCCAAAAATTGACCTTTGAAGAGACAAGATTACAAGAAGAGAAACAAAAACAACACAAGGCATCATGCACATTTAGTTGAAGATGAGGGTGAAGCAAAAGAAGAGGAAGAACCTCAAAGGAAGCAAGCAAGAGAAGAAGATGTAGAAGAGTATGTACTATTCTCTGCACTCTCTGGGCCCGTAACACCTAGAGAAAGACACTTGGCTTATTGATAGTGGTGCGTCAAAGCACATGATGGGACAAAATAAAACTCTATCCAAACTTGAAGAAAAGAACTCTCCTCAAAAGGTCTCTCTAGGAGATGACTATAAATATCCAATCAAAGGAATTAGTGAAGCAAGCTACAAGCTTGATTTTGGAAATCCCCTGAAGATGAAGGAAGTTCTATATGTACCGGGTCTAAAGAAGAATTTACTTTCTATATCAGCTTTAGATAAGAAAGGATTCAAAGTTTCATTTATAGATGGCCAAGTACTCACGTGGCCCAAAGGAAAATCAATTGAAGATGTAGTTGTAATTGGTGAAGAAGAAGGAGGTCTGTATAAACTTGAGGGACATTCAGAAACAACCCTTGTTCATGAGTCCACTAACCCTAGTGAACTGTGGCATATAAGGCTTGCCCACATCAGTTACAAAGCACTACCTCATGTGAACAAGGTAGCGACGGTATTACCATACTTGAAGATCAACCATGAAGGCATCTGCAAAGGATGTGCAAAAGGGAAGAATATCAAGAATCCATTTCTGAAGAGTGAAACAAAAACCAAAGGTATGTTGGAGTTAATTCACTTAGATGTATGTGGTCCAATGTCCTCCACATCTTTGAGTGGTTTTGAATATTGTATTACCTTTATTGATGACTATTCAAGAAAGACATGGATTTACTTCTTGAAAGAAAAGAGCGAGGTGTTTAAGAAATTCAAGGAATTCAAAGCCTTGATATAGAATCTCTCAGACAAGAATATAAAGACACTCCGATCAGACAATGGTGGAGAGTACACTTCAAAAGAGTTTGAAGCTTTTTGTAAATATGTTGGAATCAAGAGGGAACTAACTACTCCCTACAATCCTCAGCAAAATGGTGTTGTGGAAAGAAAGAATAGAACCATCATGGAAGCAGTGAAGACAATGATATATGATCAAGATCTTCCAATGCATCTATGGGAGGAAGCAACAAGAACTGTTGTCTATGTACATAATAGAATATCTCATAGTGCTCTTGGATTCAATACTCCAGAAGAGATGTTCACGAGAAAGAAGTGTGAGGTAAGTCACCTCAAGATATTTGGTTGTCTAGTATATGTTCATATACCGAAAGAGAAAAGAACCAAGTTGGACCCCTTTGGAAAGAAGGGGATATTTGTTGGATAATGTGAAGTGTCCGAGGCATTCATAATTTACATTCCTAGATTCCCTCACATGGAAATCAATAGAGATGTAACATTCGATGAAGAAGTAGCTCTCAAGAAATCCAGAAAGTGCCAACATGAAGAAGTGTATGAGGAAGATGCACCTCCCAGAAATGTAGAGGCTACATTCCTCCCTGAAGATGAAGCACCTGAAGATCATGATATGATGGAACCACATGAACCTCTACGATGGAGATATCACGAAAGATAAAGCTTGCTTGGGCAAGAGAAATTATACAATAAGCAGAAAGATATGGAGCTCCTTAAGGCTCCATAAGGATAAGTAAGAAGCCTAAGAAATTTTCCAACTATGTAGCTTTGATGTGTGGTATTGTAGATCAAGAAGCCATGAACTATGAAGAAGTTGTACAGAAGAAATAATGGGTAGAAGCAATGATGGAAGAGTATCAGTCCATAATGAAAAATGATGTTTGGGATATAGTTCCCAAACCATAAGGAAATAGTGTAGTATCCTCCAAATGGATCTACAAGATAAAACATGCAGTTGATGGAAGTATAGAGAAGTACAAGGAAAGATTTGTGCCTAGAGGTTTCTCTCAAAAAGAGGGAATTGATTATGAAGAAACATTTGCACTTGTAGCACGGTATACTTCGATTAGAGCTATCATGGAACTTGCATCCATGATTAAGTGGGAATTACACCAGATGGATGTGAAGACAACCTTCTTGAATGGTGTGATTGAAGAATAAGTATACATAGAACAACCACAAGGATTTGAAGTTGAAGACAGATGAACTCACGTATTCAAATTGAAGAAGGCCCTGTATGGCCTGAAGTAAGCTCCTAGAGATTGGTATGGAAGGATAGATAGTTTCCTAACAAGATTGGACTTTACCAAGAGTAAAGATGATCCTAACCTTTACTACAAGGTTATAGAAGATGAACCTGTCATACTATTACTATATGTGGATGATTTATTTCTGATGGGGAATGAGAAACAGATAGTAGAATGCAAGAAGAAGCTTGCTGAATAATTTGAGATGAAAGACCTTGGGTTAATACATTATTTCCTAGGTCTGGAAGTATGGAAAAAATTAGAAGGAATCTTTCTCAACCATGGAAAGTATGCAGTAGAGATATTGAAAATATTCAATATGTTGGAATGCAAATCCATTGCCATACCCATGGATTTCAACTTGAAGCTATTAGCTGATGACTCCTCATAACTAGTAGATGTGACTCAATATAGACATATTATTGGTTTGTTGATTTATCTAACAAATACTGGACTAGACATTTGTTTTTCTATGAACACCTTAAGTCAGTATCTAGTTCAAGCTAGATGTGTTCACCTAGTAGCTGCAAAACATGTGATGAGATATCTAAAAGGAACTATATACTTTGGTCTATATTACGATGGAAACCATGATTACAGATTATATGGCTATACAGATGTAGATTGGGCTGGAAGTGTCTGAGATAGAAGAAGCACATCAGGTGGATGTTATAGTTTGGGGTCTGCTATGATTTCATGGTTTAGTAGGAAACGGTCTAGTGTTTCTCTTAGCACTACTGAAACAAAATATATAGCAGCTTGCTCTGCTAGTTGTGAAGCCATATGGCTTCAGAAGCTAATGTCAGGTTTATTCAACCTGGAGTTGGATACCACTATGATTCTATGTGATAACCAAAGTTGTATAAAGATGTCGGAGAACCCAGTGTTCCATGATAGATCAAAGCACATAGAAATCCGGTATTTCTACATTCAAGATATGATATAGAAGGGATCCATAAAGCTCCAGCATGTGAGTACTGATGAGCAAGTTGCTGATGTGTTGACGAAGCCTCTGGCTCAGATAAAGTTCGAACACTTTCGAGACAAGATTTGTGTTGTCCAAAAAGACTTTCCTCGAAAGAGGGAGCAGTGATGTTGAAGTAAGATTGTATCATCCCTGGGCATTTTCCCTAAAGTGATCCAGGGACATCGGCCTTCGAGAATGAAGTGGGATTGTATCATCCCTGGGCATTTTCCCTAAAGTGATCCAGTGACTTCGGTCTTCGAGAATGAAGTGGGATTTTATCATCCCTGGGCACTTGCCATAAAGTGATCCGGTGACTTTGGACTTCGAGAATGAAGCAGGATTGTATCATCCTTGATCTTTTGTTTAGAATGGATTCAATGACTTCGGTATTCAAGAACGTGGTAGGATTGTATCATCCTTGAACTTTTGTTGAGAACGGATCCGGTGACTTCGGTACTCGAGAACATGTTAGGAATGTATCATCCTTGAACTTTTGTTGAGAATGGATTCAGTGACTTCGGTACTCGAGAACATGGTAGGATTGTATCATCCTTGAACTTTTGTTAAGAACGGATCCGGTGACTTCGGTAGATGAGAACGTGGTAGGATTGCGTCATCCTTGAACTTTTGTTCAGAACGAATCCGATGACTTCGGTACTTGAGAACGTGGTAGGATTGCATCATCCTTAGACTTAGTCCTAAAGTGATAGGGAGTGATTATCTCGTAATTGTATCTCGTGACTTCGGTTGTCGAGAATGTGATAGGATTGTATCATCCTTGGACTTAAGTCCAAAAGTGATCTGAAGACTTTTTTCTCCATATTGTGGATTTCAGGTTGTTGCTGCTGATGATGATGTTGCTGATTGAAAGATCAGAGTGTGATGATGATGTTTCTCAGGTTGTTGCTGATGATGATGATGTTGCTGATCGAAATATTAGAGTGTGATGATGATGTTGCTCAGGCTGTTGTTGACGATGATGATGTTACTGATCGAAAGATCAGAGTATGATGACGAAGATGATGTTGCTAATTGAAAGATCAAAGTATGATGATGATGTTTCTTAGAGAATTGCTGCTGCTGATGATGATGATCGAAAGATCAAAGTATTATTGATGATGATGTTGTTGATTGATGAAGACTAAAATGTTGACGATGATGTTGTTGCCACTGAAGTTGAAGATGAAGACTATATGCTAAAGATTTTGAAAAATATTCCAATGATCTATAGATGTATCACCCTGATGATGTTGAAGATGCTCTCTCTCCTTCTCCTATTGCTGATGTTGTTGTTGTTGTAGAATACCCTTCTCATTAAGGGGGAGTGTTGAATTATTGTAACTTTGAAGTGTATTTACTTATTACCCTGATGTTCCTATTGGGAGAATCATTTGTATTTTAGTGTACCCCGATGTTCCTACCGTGAGAACCACTAAGAGTCATGAGGAAAATCCCTCAATTGTAAGTCAGGTCATTAGCACCCTAATTAATATATTATCAAGTTGTTTTTGTCCTCTTAGAGAAGTCGGCCTAGTGAATTCTAGTGGGGCCAACTTGTTGAGTGGAAAATCAAGTGAATGGATGAATATAAATAGAAGTGAGGCTCCTCTCACTTCTACACACTCACACTCACTTGTGGGGAGAGAGAGAGAGAGAGAGAGAGAGAGAGAGAGAGAGTGGGGAGGAGGGTACAACATATTCCATCTGCATAGCAACCTCTTGTCCATACACTAGTCAAAATGGAGTTCAGGCTGTCAACTTCTTACAGGTCATGCGATATTCCCACAATACTGTAGAAATTTTCTGGTCGCAATCATCTCTTTGAACATTACAAATATTTGTTAATGCATTCTCAAGGATCTTGTTGAATGCCTCAACAACACCATTCGCTTATGGGTGATATGGTGTCATCTTCCTGTGTTGGATTTGGAATTCTTCAGTCAATTCATCTATCAATGATTGACAAAGTGTGTGCCCTGATCACTTATCAAAATCTTTAGGCATATGAATCTAGTCACAACATTGTCAAACAAAAATTTGGCAACAGTCGCAGCGGTACAATCCTTCACTAGCGCTGCTTTAGCCGATATGGTCAAGTAACCTGTCGCAGTAATAATGTATCTTGCACCTGTTCGCTTCCCTAGTGGATTAATAGGTCCCGCAAAATCAACAACCCATTTGTCAAATGCCTGCAAATTTATCTGAGGAACTAGCGACATTTCATCTCATCGCAACGTCTTTCTGGTTCTCTACGAGATATTGCAATTGCGATAATATTCCCTAACATCTGCATGCAAAGTGGGCCACCACAATCTTGCTTGCAATATCTTTCGCACTGTATCTTTTCTAGTATAATGGCCTACCATGACACCAACGCGTGCTTCATTCAATATCATTGGTCGCTCGTGTTCCAATACACAACGACGAAGAATTTCATTCGATCCCATTTTATACAGTTTTCCAACTTTCAGTTGGAAATCTGCAGCTGGCACCTCTAATTGTTTTTCTGCATAATACTAAATGTTTTTAGTGCATATCCCATACTCAAGAAATGTATAATATACTTCTAATGATCATCAAACATCATGATCACAAATTATTGTGCATCAGGAATACCATCGCCAAGATTCATAGGTTCTTCTCCACTTTCAAGCCTCGACAGGTGGTCTAGTCATGAGTTCAGTCAACCTGACTTAACAATAACTTCAAATTCAAACTACTAGAAAAGGAGAAGCCACCAACAAATATCCCCCCCCAACACTAGCTTGTTCACCAGGTATTTCAATGTTGAATGGTCTCTGAACACCTTGAAATGTCCACCCAACAAATAATGTTGAAATTTTTGAAGCTCATACACCATATCTAAGCCTTCTATTGTAGTCCTAGTGTAATTTGTAGAAATTCAGGCCTGTAGTAGATTAATTTCACTCACAGCAATTAACAATTGATCATGCAAAATTATCAACAATGGAGACTGAATATGGAGCTGTAACACAAAATTATATTAACTGAGTGTACAATAGCCAACCCTATAATAACATAGGCTGCTGAATATATAGAATGCATGAGCAAATAGAATGCATGAGGAAGCATCCAAATCTAGCATAAAGCAGGCTTACCCAAAATAGGAAAATCCCCCATAGGTGTAAAAAGCTGATCCCAAATCTATCAAGGATCCCACGAATTAGAAAGGGCACATGGGCAAGCTAAAGAGTGGTCAAATGGTAGCTCATACATGAAAAATCATGGAGGAATGAGTGGATGAGGAAGATGCAACAAAGCTGATTCACCTCACCTAGTCTTGCTTTCCTATGTGCCTTAAAACACTGAAAAAGCAGGGAATAAAGCAGAAAAAGCAGATGGG
>LPNX010663084.1:56054-67002 GCA_001517045.1 Pseudotsuga menziesii | reverse complement strand
AGAGAGAGAGAGAGAAACAAATATAGAGTGGAGGGAGGGGGTCCTTAGTGGGGTGGGGTGACCTGTGGATGTGTGTGTGAGTGTTGATGTATTTGTAAATTCGGAATGTATTCACTTGTATATATTATGTATTGTACCCCGATGTTTATTCCTGGAAGTATCTGTAATGTAATTGAGTCATGTCATGCCTCGATGTTTGGATCGGGAGATTCAATAATATAAACAAGTCATGTAAAGTCATAGAGTATAACCCTCCTTATTGATTAAGGGTTAAAGTACCCACAATTGTGGGGCCCTACTGTTATTAGACTCTCCTAGAGAAGTCGGACCTAGTAATTTATTGTCAAGTTGAGAATTAGTATAAATAGAGAGGGAGCATCTCTATTTATCACACATTCATACTCATTCACTCACATTTAGTTGCAGCGTATAACTAAGAGAGAGAGAGAGAGAGAGAGAGAGAGAGAGAGAGAAGAAGAAGCTGGGACAAGAGAGAGAGAGATACTACTATTGTTGGGAGATCATCTTACTATCTTTGGGTTTTACTTTTGGTGTTGATTCTATCTATGAGGAAGTTGTGGGGTTTTCTCCTTTATGGTTTCCTTGAGGAAAATATTTGTGTTCATTGTCTCTTGTGTTTGATTGTTGTGCTTGTTATTCTCTCAGATAAGATCCTTAGCTCATATAGCTTAAATGTTAAAAATATAACATGGTATGAGAGCTAACCTAAGAAGAAGACACTGTGTAGCTGTGGAAACTAGGGCTTCCTACTTTTTGGATCTCTCTCCACATATTTTCAGCAAACAGAGGTTGGGATGAATATCCTCTCCAAGGCGCATCTTTCTGTCGAAGCAAAATCTTATTTTGAGCATTTTCAATTTTTGACACGACACTACTGTCGAAAATTAGGGATTTCCACAGAAGTGGAAATTTTTAGCGAGCCTAGGCCTGGATTGATCTCCTCCCAAAAATAGAATTTTAGAGATCAATATCAAAGTTTTTGGTTGGGTATAAATCCAGGAAAGTTAAACCCTAATCTGCTCCTGAACCAGCTCTACAGAAATTCAGCTCCAGATCCAGTTCCGACATCTTAACCTGGTAAGATCTAAATATTTTTTATTTCCATTTGAGGTTCTCTGTCAAGATGTCTCATCATACCAAGCTTGATGAAAAGCTTGAGGGAGCTAATAACTTCCAAGCTTGGAAGTATAGGATCTCCCTGGTCCTGGAAGAAAATGAGTCGGACTCTTACATCAATGAAGAGGTTCCAATTCCAGAGGGAGATGAGGATAAATCCTTACAAAAGAAGAAATTGGTCATGGTTAAGAGGATTATTGCTGATTCAATCAAGGATTACCTCATACCATAGGTGTCCTCTCTAAAGACACCTAAAGAGATGTTTGATTCCCTGACCAAGTTATTTGAAGGGAAGAAGATAAACCGAAAGATGACTCTAAGAAACCAACTGAAGAATGTAAAGATCCAGAATGCAGAGACCATCCAGTCTTACTTTACAAGGGTCTCTCAGATCAAGGAGCAACTGGAAGTAGTAGATGAAGATGTGGAGAATGAAAAAAATTTGATGACCACCCTGAATGGTCTTCCTAGGGCATGAGACTCTTTCATTCAAGGAATCTGTGCCAGGAAGAAGCTAATCAAATTTAGCAAACTATGGGAGGAATGCTCACAAGAAGAAGCTCGAATAGTAGCTCGAGAAGAAAACATGGGATATGAATATAAATCTCTCACAGCCCACACCAAGAAAACCAGAAGGGACCATCATAACTCCAAAGGTAAGCATTCACACCCTAGAAGAGACCTATCTACTATCATATGTTACACATGCGATGAGAAAGGACACATATCCAGATATTGTCCTAAAAACAAATGTGGTTCTCACAAGAAAAAGGGAAACAAGAAAAATACATCATGCTCACACTACAAAAGATGATGAACCTCCCAAGAAAAGAGCCAAACAAGAATGTGATGATTATTCAAGTGATGAAGAATATGTTCTGATCTCTGCCCTCATGGGAACTGTCTCACATGGCATCAATGATTGGCTTATAGATAGCGGTGCTTCCAAACACATGAAGGGATTTAAGGAATTCTTTATGAAACTATCAGAACATGAATCACCCCACAAGGTGAAACTTGGGGATGACTACCAATATCCAATAAAAGGTAGTGGTGAATCCTCCTACAAGCTAGACTCTGGAAAGTCTATGAAAATGAAGGATGTCCTATTTGTACCAGAACTAAACAAGAACCTTCTCTCCATCTCGACACTAGATGCAAAAGGCATGAGGGTTGCATTTATAGATGGCCAAGTCCTCATGTGGCCAAAAGGAAATACTATTGATCATGCAGTAGTAATTGGAGAGCAAGAAGGAGGACTATACAAATTGAAGGGCCAACCATAACAAGCTTTGGTTCATGACTTAGTAGAACCAAATGAAATTTGGCATAGAAGGCTTGCACATGTGCATTACAGGGCACTACCACTTTCAAGAAAAATTGTTGAAGGTCTTCTAGAAATGCAGACAAAACATGAAGGTGTATGCAAAGGATGTGCAAAAGGAAAGAGTACAAAGACGACATTTCCAAGTAGCAAGAGCAAAGAAAAATGAATCTTGGAAATCCTCCACTCCGATGTATGTGGTCCAATGTCATCTATCTCTCTAAGAGGGTATGTATACTATGTTTCCTTCATTGATGATTTTTCTAGGAAGACATGGATATACTTCATGAAGAACAAAGATGAAGTATTCAGTAACTTCAAGGAATTCAAAGCCTTGATCAAAAACTACATAGAGAAGAAGATTAATATTTTTTTATCAGACAATGGCAGAGAATTCACATCAAATTTGTTGGAATATATTAAACCCACTCACAACTTAGGATAAAATAATTAATCATTATTTGATTAATTATTCACCCACTAACTTAATTAGTTGGCATCCACTTGCACCTTAAAGTCAATACATGCAATCTATATCCTAGGAATAATTTATTTCCAATTCTGGGTTGATCTTGACCACCTTTTTACCATCTAGAATTAGTATACAGGACTTTACAGTAGATTCTGATTTATTCTGCGTTTTCTGCTTTTCCTGCTTTTCTATGGATAAGATAAAATCTAGTCAACTAGGAAACTGGGAGCTTTTGTTTCCAACCCATCCTCCATTAGTTTTTCTCCATTTTCTAGGATTAGCATGTTTTTTCCATCTCCTTGACAACTCACTCGTGCTTTTTCCAATTGGTGAGGTCCTTGATAGATTTGGTAAGTGCTTTAGCCACCTATGAGGGTTTGCTATATTTTGGTAAGTCAGCCCAGTTTGAGCTTTATGACTTGTTTCCATACAATTCGATTTTCCTATGAGGGATGTACTATTTATGTACACTATTATTCATAATTATTCAATGGAATGATACACACCAATATTCATCTCTTCATTCATGTGATTCAATCTCTTTTCTTCTCTCTATTTTTCCTGTGTATGCTTGTGAGAATTCTTAGTAGTAAGATCTATTTCTTGTGCTTATTCTTAGAATCATTGCTGATAGAATTGATATATTATTTCTACATGGTATTAGAGTAGCAAGGTTGATCAAGTTCTACAGAGTTGAGGAACACATCCAGTCTCCTATCCCTCTCTAAAGAAGAGCTTGTCTAGCTTACAAGATTTTCTCCTAGTTTGTTTTGCAGGTTGCAGAGAGTATCTACTAGAGCATATCAACAACTTCAATATGGATTCAAAAGTTCCTCTACTATCTCCTTTCAACTATGCTGATTGGAAGCCAAAGATGAGGGCATACTTGAAGAGGCAATGTCTCTTTGATGTCTCCATTGGTGCATTGAGTGAACCTGAGTCTTATGAAGAGAAGATTGATTGGCTAAATAATTGTGATAGAGATTATGGAATTATGTGTTTGGGAATGTATCCAAATATATATCATCTCATAGATTCTGCTGAATTTCTGTTTGAGATTTGGAAAATTTTGGACAAAGCTTTTGGTTTGCAGGAAATTGAAGATGAAGCATGGAGCGAACCTAGCATCTCCTCTTGTTCTCTCTCTCAAGATTTCTTCGCCTCTACATTCTCTAATGAAGTTGATCATGATGAAGAAGTTTCTCATATAGTTCATGTTGCTGCTACCCTCATTGATTCGAATGCTTCCTCCTTCAATGAAGAAGCAAATATTGAAGAGCCATCTTTTTCTGTGTATCTTGAAGGTGATTTTTCTTCTTGTGATACTATTGATGAAAAAGAACATATGGATCTGCTGTTGATATTGATTATGATCCTATAACCCATTCATTGTTCTCTCAATCTCATATCTTAGATTTTGAGATCTATGTTCCAGATTCTTTACACCTCTTGCATACCTCTCTCATTGATGGTGCACAACCCAGTGACTTACAGGATGTTTGCTTAGCCACATCAAGCCTTATTTGTGTCATACCACTTACCTTACTTGATATCATGTGCTTAAGCATATCCTCCTTTTTCTTGGCATCAATACTCAGAGCCTTCTTGAAGATTGTGAACATCTCATTCTTTCCTCCTTTCATACAGAGGATTCATTACCAGTGTATTCCCATGAGCCTATTGATATGCTTATATGTGATCCTTTGGATTCTGATTTAGAAGCATATTTTCAGGTTGATACACATATAATACCACCATCCATACCATCTACCTTACCTCTAAATAATCCAAAGACTATACAAATCCCAAGCTCACTAGTTGATTCCTCATTGGTCTCTTATGCAGTGATATTTATCTTACATGATTTAAAGTCTTTCCTAACTTTCAGTGGCTGGTTATCCATGACCTTAGTCATATATGGATTGATATTAAACATGTTTGGATCTATTCTAACCACTTATGGTTCAAATCTTATGCCCATCCATCATTCATATTTTTACACCTATCAGTTTTCCCCAGTTGCTCATAATTTTCCTAGTCTAGCCCTATATCCTCATGGAGCCATTGGAGCCTTTGTCCTTGATGTTTAATATGATAATATTTCTGATATATCAGAGTTTTATCAGCCTCATAACAGATCTATACAGGTGCTATATCAGATTGGAATATTGACATGTGACCCACATCACAATTTTGCAGCTATTCAAGGAATTGGGTGTGAAATAAATTGCCTTATTTTTTGTACTCTTTGGGAAGGAGTATGCACAGATCTCTTTTCCATTTTAGATTATTTTTACAGATCAGAGTTTGAAAGCAGCAAGAAGCATTCATATAATGCTCCTACTTCATCAGTTGATGAGATACAAGGAGTCTCTCCTCTTCCTTCTTCCAGGTTCTACACTCCAGCGCATGATCATGGAGTTCATGATTTCTTCAACAAGTCCTTCATCCAGAAGTAGTTCAGTCAGCTCATTAAAGTGAATATGAAGATATGTTG
Source organism: Pseudotsuga menziesii (assembly GCA_001517045.1). Taxonomy (NCBI): domain Eukaryota; kingdom Viridiplantae; phylum Streptophyta; class Pinopsida; order Pinales; family Pinaceae; genus Pseudotsuga; species Pseudotsuga menziesii. The sequence continues at coordinate 61,572 of LPNX010663084.1, read as the reverse complement.
AAGACACATTTCAAATTATGTGCCTTTTTCCTATCTTGAGGGAGGATTTTCCCCATGTGGTTTTGCCTCTTTCCTCACTTTTCTGGACATAATAATTGTTAAAGGGTGACCATAGCCTTGTTGTTGGGCCCTATATGCATCCATATTTTTTTGTCATACCATAATAAAGTCAAACTTATAGAGGGGTGTTGGAATATATTAAACCCACTCACAACTTAGGATAAAATAATTAATCATTATTTGATTAATTATTCACCCACTAGCTTAATTAGTTGGCATCCACTTGCACCTTAAAGTCAATACATGCCATCTATATCCTAGGAATCATTTATTTCCAATTATGGGTTGATATTGACCACCTTTTGACCATCCAGAATTAGTATACAGGACTTTACAGCAGATTCTGCTTTATTCTGCTTTTTCTGCTTTTCCTACTTTTCTATGGATAAGATAAAAGCTAGTCAACTAGGAAACTGGGAGCTTTTGTTTCCAACCCATCCTCCATTATTTTTTCTCCATTTTCTAGGATTAGCATGTTTTTTCCATCTCCTTGACAACTCACTCGTGATTTTTCCAACTCGTGAGGTCCTTGATAGATTTGGTAAGTGCTTTAGCCACCTATGGGGGTTTGCTATATTTTGGTAAATCAACCTTTTTGAGCTTTATGAGTTGTTTCCATACAATTCGATTTTCCTATGAGGGATGTATTATTTATGTACACTATTATTCATAATTATTCAATGGAAGGATACACACCAATATTCATCTCTTCATTCATGTGATTCAGTCTTTTTTCTTCTCTCTATTTTTCCTATGTATGCTTGTGAGAATTCTTAGTAGCAAGATCTATTTCCTGTGCTTCTTCTTAGCATCATTGCTGATAGCATTGATATATTATTTCTACAAAATTAATTCAAGGAATAATGCAAAGATTCAAGGATTAATAGGGAGTTAACCACTCTATATAATACACAACAGAATGGGGTTACAGAAATAAACAATAGAACGATCATGGAAGCTGCAAGGGAAATGCTTCATGATCAAGATCTTCCCATGCATCTATGGGAATAAGCTACTAGAACAGCTATGTATGTACAGAACCATACTCCACATAGATTAATCGAGAATAAGACACCTGAAGAAGTGTTTTTCGGCAAGAAACCAGAAGTTAGTCATCTCAGAATATTTGGCTATCCAGTGTACATACACATTCCAAAAGAAAAGAGGACAAATTTAGATCCTTCAGAAAGGAAGGGTATATTTTTGGGATACTCTAAAAGCTTGAAGTCTTATAGAATATACTTCCCAGGATTCAAGAATATCGACATCAGCAGGGACGTAACCTCTGACGAAGACTCAGCTTACAACAAATCTAGAAAGAGACCTGCTGAAGAATCTGAAGAAACAGAAGCATCCAAAATTCATGACACAACCATGAACAAAGAAATTCCAGAAGAATATCGAGAAGTAGAAGAACCTCAAGAACCTATAGATCCACCTCAGGAAAAGAATCCTCACAAGAGGAAACCTACTTGGGTACAAGAAGTTATCCAAGGTGCAGAAAGATATGGGGCTCCAGAAGAAATACACAGAGAAAGGAAAAGAACTAGGTCCTGTTCCGATTATGTAGCCTTATTATGTGACTTCATTGATAAAGAACCTTCCAACTATGAAGAAGCGGCAAAAAAGAAAGAATGGAAGGATTCTATGATCAAAGAGTATCAATCGATCATGAAGAATGATGTTTGGGATGCTGTCCCAAGACCAGAGGGGAAGTCTGTTGTGACTTCCAAATGGATCTATAAGATCAAGCATGCCGCAGATGGTAGCATAGAGAAATATAAAGCAAGATTTGTGGCTCATGGTTTCTCTTGGAAAGAAGGAATAGATTATGAAGAAACCTTTACTCCTGTAGCCAAATATACTTCCATCATATTAGTACTTGCTTTTGCTGCAGTAATGAAGTGGAAAGTATACCAGATGGATGTCAAGACAACTTTCTTGAATGGTGTAGTAGAAGAGGAAGTATATGTGGAGCAGCCACTCAGTTTTGAGACACATGATAGAGAGACTCATGTGTGTAAGTTAAAGAAAGCCTTGTACGGTTTGAAACAAGAACCCAAGACATGGTACGACAGAATTGACAGCTTCCTATCTAGTTTGGGCTTTACTAAGAGTAAAGCGGATTCCAACCTTTACTACAAGGTTGAAGAAAATAAACCAGTGATACTCCTACTGTATGTAGATGATCTATTTGTGACAAGTAAGGATGGGCTGATTGCTGATACAAAGAGGAAGCTTGCTACCGAGTTCGAGATGAAGGACTTGGGTATGATGCACTACTTTCTAGGCATGGAGATGTGGTAGAATGGAGATGGAATTTCCCTGGGACAAGGGAAGTATGCAGTAGAGATCCTGAAGAGGTTCGGGATGATGGACTACAAGGCTATGACCACACCTATGGCATCGAATCTAAAGTTATTGAGTGATGCTTCATTACAGTCGTTTGATGCTACAATGTATCATCAGATGATTGGGTCCTTGATGTACCTGACAAATACAAGACCAGATATTTGATTTGCTATGAACACATTGAGCTAGTTCCTGATAGATCCGAAACATGTTCACTTGGTTGTTGCAAATCATATTCTAAGGTACCTGAAGGGTACAGTTGATTATGGGCTCAAGTATGAGGCAAATCAGAATATTAACCTGGAAGGTTATGTTGATATGGATTGGGCAAGAAGTTCCATTGATAGGAAGAGAACTTTCGGGTGTTGATTCAGTATGGGATCAGGTGTGATCTCCTGTTTTAGCAGGAAGCAATCCTATGTGGAACTAAGTACAACTGAAGCAGAGTATGTTGCAGCTTGTTCAGCTAGTTATGAGGCAGTGTGGCTGAGAAAGCTATTGTCTGATTTATTTGATCTCCAAATGGATGCTACTTGTATATATTGTGACAACCATAGTTGTGTGAAGTTGTCAGAGAACCTGGTATTCCATGACAAGTCGAAGCATATTGAGATCAAATATCACTATACCAGGGATATGGTACAGAGAGGAGCATTAAAGCTCCATTATGTTGCCATGGATGAACATATAGCTGATGTGTTGACCAAGCCATTAGCTAGAGTGAAGCTTGAGTACTTCATGGAGAAGCTTGTTGTTCTCTAGAATGAGGTCCCTTCCAAGGGGAAGTGATGATTCTGTGTTCCCTTCTGACATGGTGAGAGGATTGGTTCCTTCCATGGTCAAATGTAAGTGTTGTTCCCTTCTGACATGGTGAGAGGATTGGTTCCCTCCATGGTCAGATATATGTTATGATACCACATCCAGTATGAAAAAGGACTGTCTCTATGATGACACAACCAGTATGAAAAAGGACTGGCTCTGTGTAGATGCCACAACCAGTATAAAAAAGGACTGGCTCTATGATGACACATCCAATATGAAAAAGGACTAGTTCTGTGTAGATGCCACATCCAGTATGAAAAAGGACTGGCTCTATGATGACACATCCAGTATGAAAAAGAACTGGCTCTATGTAGATGCCACATCCAGTATGAAAAAGGACTGGCTATGTGATGACACATCCAGTATGAAAAAGTACTGGCTTTGTGATGACACATCCAGTATGAAAAAGGACTGGCTCTATGTTGGTGCCACATCCAACATGAAAAAGGGTTGGCTCTGTGATGATACATCCAGCGTGAAAAAGGGTTGGCTCTGTCGATAAAGACCTACATGGAGGCTAGGCCTACACCTAGCATGAAAAAGAGTTGGCTCTATAGAACTTCTTGTCACGAGTATAATTGAGATAGAACCAGTGATGATGACCCAGCGATGATCCAACAATGATGATCTAGTGATGATCTAGATCCAGTGATGATCCAGAATTGATGATGATCCAGTGATGATCCAGACTTAATGACTTGACAATGAAGATGACTTGATGATGATCTAGATGATACAGAGAAAAATATTTGTGCCGATAAATTGTGTCGAGAGAATACCTTCCAATTTAAGAGGGAATGTTGATGTATTTGTAACTTCAGAATGTATTCACTTGTATATCTTATGTATTGTACCCCGATATTTATTCCGGGAAGTATCTGTAATGTAATTGAGTCATGTCATGCCCCGATATTTTGATCGGGAGATTCAATAATGTAAACAAGTCATGTAAATTCATAGAGTATAACCCTCCTTATTGATCAAGGGTTAAAGTCCCCGCAGTTGTGGGGCCCTAGGTTATTAGACTCTCTTAGAGAAGTCGGCCCTGGTGAGTTATTGTCAAGTCAGGAATTAGTATAAATAGAGAGGGAGCCTCTCTATTTATCACACATTCTTACTCATTTACTCACACTCAGTTGTAGCGCATAACTAAGAGAGAGAGAGAAGAAGCTGGGACAAGAGAGAGAGAGACTACTGCTATCGAGATATCATCTTACTGTCTTTGGGTTTTACTTTTGGTGCTGATTCTATCTCTGAGGAAGTTTCAGGGTTTTGTCCTTTATGGTTTCCCCGAGGAAAATATTTTTGTTCATTGTCTCTTGTGTTTGATTGTTGTGCTTGTTATTCTCTCAAATAAGACCCTAAGATCATATAGCTTAAATGTTAAAAATCTAACAGTGAGAGAGAGCAAGAAGAAGGGATGTGTTAGAAGTTTAGGAGTGGGAGGGGGTTAGATTAATTTGGGTTTGTATAGGTGAATGTAGAGGGTATGTAATAGGGAGGTGGGGGTTAGAGGTAGTTGGATTGGTTGGGGAGTGATATAAGGGAGGGAGGTGTTAGTGGTAAAGGAAGACTTGTGGATGTGTGTAGGGGTGTCTAGGTGTTGGAGGTTATAGGTTAGGGGGTGTTAGTGGTAAGGGGAAACATAGGGATGTGTGTGTGTGTGTGTGTGTGTGAGAGAGAGAGAGAGAGAGAGAGAGAGAGAAACAAACATAGAGTGGATGGGGTCCTTAGTGGGGTGGGGTGACCTTTGGATGTATGTGTGAGAGAGAGCGAGAGAAAGGGATGTGTTAGGAGTTTAAGAGTGGGGAGGCGGGGGGTAGATTAATGTAGGGGTGTCTAGGTGAATGTAGAGGGAATGTAATAGAGGGGTGGCATTTAGAGGTAGTTGGATTGGTTGGGGAGTGATATAAGGGAGGGGGATGTGTATGTGTGTAATAGGAGTTTAGGAGTGGTGGGTTAGGAGTTTAGGAAGGGGTGTGATAGGAGTTTAGGAGTGGTGGGTTAGGAGCATATGTGACAATAAGGAGTATGGTTTTGATTAACAACAACATGCACTCATTTTTATTGAATACAACACACACGCGATTTAATTAAAAGAAATAGGAACGTGATTTTATTAGCAAAACGGACACGCAATTTAGAAATGTATTGTTTTGTTTGTGATTATACCATTTAAAGGTTTGAGGGAGGAGGGTGGTAATGGGGTTTAAGGTAGAGATGGATAGGGAGTGTAGAGGAGTTAGAGGTAGAGACCAATGGGGGTGTTAAGAGATTGTGGTTA
>LPNX010663084.1:4500-40652 GCA_001517045.1 Pseudotsuga menziesii | reverse complement strand
TTATTAAAAAATAATAAACTAAAAAGGCAATTACACTTCGTATAATTTCATAAATTATGACCGTATAATATATTCACCTTGGCTTAGACTCAATTTTTCAGTAAATAAATATATTGAATATTGCATCAAGACTTGGACTCAATTTCAATTAAAAAATATATTGTTACGAATTTATACAATATATTGTTTTTTGCATCATATTAAGTAAGAATTTATTGTATTATAAAAATAAATAAAAATTAATTTAAAAAAATTATATTTCCTTAAAATAAAAAAATAAAAATTAAAGAAAAAGCAATTAAAAATTACATATTATTTTATTAAATAAAATAAAAATTAGTATTTTTTTACTTTGTATTTTGAATTTTTTGTTGTTTTTTTTTTATAGGATTTGGTAAAAAAAATTTGTTAAATCTAAATTTGGAAATGTTTAAATTGTGTCTTTGAATGCATAAATAGATTTAGCACCCTCAAATATTTCTAGGGCACTCAAAATTAAAGATTTGTAAAAAACCTATAATATTTAGACTACTCTAATAAAAAGTAAAGCCAGCCATCATAGATCTATCAAACATCCAAGAAGAATCAAATTATCAAATTTTATGAGGTGTAAATGTTTAAAATGAGAAAAAGAATTGCACCTCATAAAATTTGATTCTTTGTTAACATTAACCACAACCACCATCATCATCATCATCAAATAAATTTAAACACTTATGATTTTAAATACCCCTCTAACTTGGGTTCTACAAAGCATGGAGACCCATCAAATCACATACATCGCTCTCACCGCTACACAAAAGTGCATGCATTTATTTTTACATTTTATTTTATTTAATGGGAAAGAGGATCACTTCCTCCACCTTCCCTTCACTATGCTACAGCACATTAATACATACAATTTTTAATTTATTTTTATAAGTCAAAAAAGTGCCTTCTCTACCCAATTTAGTTTTGAAAGAGACTAACACTTTTCCACACAATAAATTGAAACATGCATTCTTATCTTTTTTTTTAATATTTTTATGGAACATGCAAACATTAAATAAAAAAAAAGCCTTTCTCTAAATAAAAAAGTTAACATCCAATTGACTTAATAACAATAGCAATTTAATTCATTAAAAAATTAATAAAAATAAATTATAAAGTAATTAATTTAAATTAATTTTTACATTAAAAATTTACAATATATATATATATATATATATATATATATATATATATTAATTTATATTTTATTCTTAATTATAATTAACTTTAAACATTCTCCCAATGTGAATGTATCTCTAACGATAACAAAAATATTAAACCATACAATAATAAAACTATGTCATCTCTAATTGTAACAAAAATATAAAAAACATATAATAATATAATCATGAACATTAAAAAATAATGAAAATAAAAAATATTATAATAAAATAATGTAAATACATATAATAATATAACTATGCACATTAAAATGTAATGAAAATAAAAATATTATAATAAAATAATGTAAATATGTATTTTAAGTTGCATCTTAAAATCAATCGTAAGATAATTCAAATTTTTTATACCTATGTCTAGAAAATATATATACACATACCTTTCTTTGTTTTTTTCTTAGATTTTGTTATGCCTTATAATAAAACCGAATATCAATTGCCTTTAAAATAAAGATGGGATATAAACAAGAAGTCATTTAACATAAGAGTAGTCTCATGTTTCGTTTTTTTTTAAATGTTCATTTTCGGCATGAACAAAAAGCATGAGTCTATTCATGATTTATACAAATCTTGTATATCATTGTTAAAGTTGCTTACTCTAGGATTTTTATGGAATTAAATTTATTTGAAGTCATTGATTTTTATATCCCCAACAGGGGATATATATGATTCGCGCAAGTAGATTAATTCATGAGGTAGGTTCAAATTTTTTGGTTTTTCAATGTTTTTGAAGTAGTTTGGAATTATTTTTCTTTTTTGCATTTTTAAATTATGATTTAACTTGGCTCTTATTGGATCTGTGTAGTTGATGTCAATATGGGATTTTGTGTCCCAAGACCCGAGGGCGAGCTGATGTAAGCAGCCATCATAACAATTTTGGAATTAGAACCCTATAAAATCCATTTATGTTTTCAATAGTTTTTTGGCATTAAAGCCATACTAAGTCTTGACAATACCTGCACTTGCTGTGACAAACCTACATTGTTGGCTGTGACTTGACAAGGATTTGTGTATTCGATGCATTGAAAGTGCATGCATGCATCTGCCTCCATGCAAACTTCCACGTGGAGTCTATGATCCTGAGGAGCTAGAGCAAGGTTTATAGATTTCCGGTATTATAAATCAGTAGGAAGCCAGGTAGGACACCATGCTACCCCTCTCTATCTGTGAGCTTAGCTTAAATTCATAAAAGCATCATGTAACTTAATATGTTAATGTTGCAAGTAATGCCTGTTGCATTATGGTTTTAGTTTTAGTTTGCAAGCCTCAGACCCATGGAGGCTTCTTGCCTTGGCATATCTAATATGAGGCGTCTTTTAGTGTATTGTGGTTCCATAGCTTGATTTTGTAGGTTCATGCTTGATTGTGCCTGAAAAGTCTGCAGATTTTGTAGTCATGAAATTTCTGAATATCCTTATTATTAATTATGCTGTTGTTTTCCTGTGTTATCACCTTTACTAAATATGGTATTGCCCAGCAGGCATCTAATGTTTATGTAGAGCTAGATTTAGCACAAGTAGGAGATAATTTAGCGTCTCAGTTTAGCGCAAAAGGGCAAATGATGGATATAAGTAGTAACTTCTTTGTCTCTGGTGAAGTAAGCGATACAGGGATTTTGGTGCCTTCTATAGGTATATTTTGAATAATAAACTCAAAATATAACAAGCGCCTATCTGCACCCAACCAGCAAAAAAAAAGGTATTTCACAATCTTTATTTTATATATTTGTACTGCAAGTAGTGATTACAGATATCCGGAACTTGAAACCATGTGAGACCATGAAAGCATTACAGTTCGGTTTATTGAAATTACAGGTTTGACTCGTTCAGAAGCGATTGAATTTTTGGATGTGGGTAATCTATACGCTGCCGCGTCCACTTTTTCTTATCATATGTCAAGTCTTTAGAATAATTTATTGAATAAACAGAATTTATTGAATAAACAGAAATTGATTCTCAATATTTGCAGGCAACGAATTGGGTACCTATAGAAGACGCAGTCCGGATTTTCTTCAATGAAGTTGCCGAGGATCGCAGGTCATATAATTTCCATGCCTATATTTACCTTGACGAATGGCTCTGTATAGAGCAACACTATATATTGATAATTACTTACTTAGGTATGAGAAAGGGGGGCTTGTGAGAGGTGCTCGCTTCTCACTAGGGATGTCGTGGTCCTCCCGCAGTCAGCGCAAACCCTAGGGCCATTCCTGGAAGACCCTGCAGTTTCAGTTTCCTTTCCTTTATTTGCACGAGCTGCTGGAGCATTTTCCTGTTCAATATTTCCAACCTGTATTCCACAACAAGGAATAATAGCTCTTGCAAACCATACAAAACCCAGTTTCGCACAGGGATCAAAATCCAGCTACTTGATCATCTTTGACCTCTCAATCCGTTGTAGAGGATTCTCCTGAACCCATGACCAGCTTTCAATGTTGATCCATTTATATCGCAAACGTTTGAATACATTATGCTGGAAGACAGGAACAAAGTAGGTTTGGCATGGCTATGCACACAATTAATATAATCATTGCTTTCAGAACTGCCGCGGAGGATAAAATGATATAACTAAAACGTCGTGCTTTTTGGGTTCATTTTTATAAAAACTTGTCAAAATCTTTCCTGGAAATTTCTATTTCTACATTTTTGCAATTTCAGCAGTCGTAGTTTCCACTCTTAAATTAAATATTTGACTTTAAAACTAACCAAATTTCAGCAGTCGTAGTTTCCGCTCTTAAATTGAATATTTGACTTCAAAACTAACCAAACCACAGGAACCCTACATTAACAATTCCATTTATCCAAAAGTTCAAAAATGATCTAAGCAGCTTTAAATGCATAAATAGACATTAATGAACACTTTGAAAGAAATACAAAATTACTAAAGCTCCATTTCATTTTCTTTTGAGTTTGTTTGTTGCATATATGTTTAAACAATTTTCATAGCTCTTTAGTTTGAATGGAAAAAACAGACAATGTTATTATTGTAATTGGAGTTGCTGGAGGTTTCCCTAGAGAAATGATCATGAGGCCATTTGCAAATTCATGAATTTATATAAGTGTAGTGACCAATGCTTCAAACACATTTACACAATTGTAAATTCAATGGCAATTCAATTTACAAATGCAATGACATTTGAATTACAAACTTAATTCAACACATTTATAAATTCAATAGAAAACTTAATTAAATTTATAATGACAATCCAATGTACAAACTTAACACATTCATAAATTCAATGCAAACTTATTTCAATTTATAATGGCAATCCAATTTACAAGCTTAAATACATACTCTTCCATTTAATATTAATATTTTTCTTTTTCAAATTATATATATTCACAAATTTCAAAACAATCATAACCCTTCTTATTAAATAATTTAGATTTATCATCTAGTATAACTAACCAACTTCTCTTATATTATGTCCCAACAAAATAAATATTTTTTTCTTAACTTTTAAATTCACCTCTTCTAAGTTGGTCAATAAATATCATACTATTTTTATTAATAATATGTGTATAGAAAAAAATTACAATTGATAAGTTTTTAAAATAGATAAATGAATGCAAATAAATGTGTTTATGGCTCTTAATCAAATTATCCATTTTTACAATTATTGGGTTTTTAAAATGTATAAGTTAGTGTCAAAATTAATTGAATAAAATAAGTATAGGTTAGTTGTTTATCTTATTTGGTTTTTTTCCTAAGTTTTATTTCCTTAATTGTTTAGCTTCTTTGTTTTTTTAGAAGTTTTTTTTATTTACCTTATTTACTTTAGTCAGGGACATTGCCACCTCGTGGCTCTTGTTTAAATTGGATTTATGTGGATTTTAACTTTCCACACAAGTGAAATTATCAAATTTTTAGACAACTTCTTTAACATATTAAATGGGATATAAATATCAAGTCATTTAATATATCATTTGAATATGGATTGGATATGTCATGTGCAATATCAATAATATCAACATGAAGCAATCATAAGATTTGTTTTTAAAGCACAAATTCATCATTCAAGTTGGCGTTATTATTAACAAACAATTATTTTTAGTCATTGAGATTAATTGATGTAGCTAATAAACTTTGATTCATTCACAAGATCTGAAAAACATGCAAACGCATGAGAGTGGAACAAAATAACCATCGCCCTAGACCATACCAACCCTTAACATGGTTGGATTTTTTGGTATCCACGAGATTAGAACCGACGACCTTTCAACTTAGGGGAGCGTCTTAACCATACCTCGCCACCAACTATTTTACAACTCACGGATATTAAAAAAAAAACTATTTTTTATTCATTCTCCATCCTAACTATTACAATGAAGGTTCAACCCCTTATAACAACTATATGAGATTTTTGAAATTGAAAATTTAGAAAATTGCTAATTTTATAAAATTCTAACATGATTCTAAAATTAACCACTAATTAAGAGCCACACTAGTTGTCAACCTTTTATTATTAGGTTCATAAACTAAGAGATAACTGGTAATTACAAATTTAAAAATTCTTGCAAAAACACTAAAACGTCAATTTGAGGCCTTATATGAAGGAATTTGGCCCCAAAAAAATGTTGAAAAATGCTCTGATAAAAAGAATTTTATAAGTCATTGCAAGGAACACTTCAAAACGCAAATTCCTATTAAATTTGAACCCAGAAAGATAATCAAGTCAAAAGTTATGAGCTCTGGAATTTCGACATCATTTGTTTTTTTTCTTTTTTTTTCGCCTTCGAAAATCCCTGCATCATTTTCATCTAGTTGAAAGAATGCAAATCTTGCAAGTTGTTGTCTAATCCCTCGCACAAAGTTGAGGGACCCTTTAGATGCAATCATAATTTTGTAAAAAGAACAAAAGTTTAGTAAATAAAAAACGAGCAAGCATTTCTTTGAACTAAGCATGGGAGAGATCGAGCCTGACATGTCATTTAACACGCAAGATCGAAAATAATGATCGTGAATTATGTATGTCTATAACTCTAGCATTATAGAAATACATAACGCTAGAGAATTCTATTGAACATAAAAAAAAAAGCGGTTGCAACTTCCATTCCACATTTCTCGTCCACAATCGACGATAGTTGTCAATGAGGAGAAGGAAGAATGCTCATGTGTTTACAGATGATAGGTTCAAAGAGGAGGCTATATTGGAGAGTTGTGCATCTATTCTCTCCAATTTTTCCTCTTTCCCTTATTAAACATGTACCTTTTTTATGTTGCCTCAAAATTTAATTACCATTAAATGAAACACAAAACTAATTTTTCATAACCAAAATACATACAAAATCCATACCCATAGTCTAATTATTTATCAAATACAACTAAAAATTTATAACCCATGCCAAGATTATCATTATGCTTAAAAATATTTTTTTCCTCTCAAGCTTCCCCTACAAACCTTAGAGCCATTATACCTCCTTCCAATCCATCAATACAACTATTTGCTCATTGTTTCTTCTTCATTCCCCTCATAAATTTTAATGAGATATTCAATGGATAAATGCCCATAGATATGGAATCTTGTACCACGTGAAAGTTATTCATACGTAGTCCAAGTGATTATGTACATAACATCAATTTCCCATCTCTAATTACACAACCTCTACTAAGTTGTCATTTAGGTCAATATCAATTAGGATACGAGCCACTAAGTGTGAGGTATCCACTTTACTATACTTATCATCTTCTAAAAAATTCCTTGTGTTATTCCCAATATCCCTAAATACTTCCACAATCTGGAGGTATAAAAAATTCCCTGTGTTATTCCCAATATCCCTAAATACTTCCCTAAATACTTCCACAGTCTGGAGGTATAGCACTAAACCAACAAGTTTTACACATATATCATGCATAATACTTCCACAATCTAGAGGTATAGCACTAAACCAACAAGTTTTACACATATATCATCCATGGTTTGCTCATTGAGTTAGGGTCAAAACTAAGCATCCATTTCTCCAAGGTAAAATTAGGTTTCATTGCTCTAGAACCATCTAAACCACACAAAATTACCAACATATTCTTTAGCTTACAAGTGGAACACCAACCATCCTTTTACCAACGTGTGAAACCCTAGCATGAATTTCCACTCTCTTCTACCATCTGACTCATTTTTACATCTTCACCTAAAACTAAGTTAGGTTTCAACTAGAACAAGTTTACATACATGCTTCCTCTTATTCCCACATTAACCACTAGGTTATTATAAGCCTTTGGACCTCCTTCTAATCCCTTATCACCTTCCTCTTTAGCATATTCATATTTTAAAATACCCTTCTTCAAACCATGGGGACTTTCAAGGTTCCTCAAAACCATGACAAAGGTTTATGTCGGTCCTTAGACAATAAATTACACAACCAATTGTACAATTTCTACAAAACTTGGTTTCAGTCCCTTGAGCATAATAGGTCCTTATCCTAGAAATCTCCATAATTATTGTGAGAAAGCTCATTAATCTAATTTTGAAGCTTTGAGTGGGAAAATATAACATAATTTCATATATATTTGTTACATGAAGAATTGTATAAAATTAATTTATTGTGTTGCTTCCTATGTTTGTGAGTATCTTTCTTATGAGTGCGTGTTATAAGTTTAATAATTGTGTTGGTAGCAGAATTTTCCCTATCAAATTTTTGAGTTTTCGGTAGCTCGCATGTTAAGAGGATTTTCATTTTCAGAAACTCCAATAGTATTTTTTCCAATGTCATGAATGTTCCAGTGATCCTGGTTAGTTCTCCTCATGTCAAATCATTAAGTTGGTGAATTCCTTTCAAATCATAACCATAAAATATCCAAGTTGCCAAGTATTTTTCAAACATATTTACTTGTATGTTCATGTTTTCGTAAATGACTTTGGGCGCCTATTACTAGGATCATGTAGTGAAGGTTTGAAAACCAAAAGAGGTTTTTGTTGGTAATGGGACCATAGAAAAAAAATCTCTCAATTTTGTAACAGGAGTCGTGGTTTGGCAGATTCGAATGGATCTTTAGAACCTATTTTTCCATATTTAAAAATCAAATAACTTCATGTTTTAGTCATAATATTTGGGCACGCTATCGGAACAACTGGAGAGACATTTGTAAAAACAAAAGGAGGTTTTTATCAAGCATGGACTTATCTACAAAATCCTCTCTCCTTTTTTTCACAAGTATCAAGTATTGAGAGACATGGAGGGATCTTTGAGACCCATTTTTCAGAATTTTGCCAATGAAATTCCTCCCCGCGGTATTGGAAAGCAATGATGAGAGTCCCAGGTGTGAGTTCAAAGGAGTATATGGGTGTGAGTAATAATTGATTTTGAGAAGATAGCTAAATTCCATAGTTATCAAATGCATATCCAATGTGTCATAGTGAATGACAAGTGTGCCAGAGCAGAATTTGCAACGCCAAATGTGGAATTAGCATAATACCTGGAAACTTTACAACAAGAGATGATACCAATGAATGAAACACATACTTCAGTATTTGGAAAATGAGAATAAAATTGTGTATTGAGAAACCAATTAAGAACAAGTGCACAAATTGTAGATGCATCCTTGAATTTCCTCGATGAATCTCATAGAAATGTCAAAATTAACAAATATTCCAATTCAAGAACAATTAAGGATTCTTGTCCTTATTTAAAAGATTCGATGTCACATCCCCTCCCCTCTCGCTGAGAGAGACAACACGACTCGACTACTGCTATCATATCCAGGCATCTATCCCCATGAACATAATCAAGAATGCATTGGAAATAAAATACATATGCAAATGTATAATAAATGAAAATACAGCGGAAGCAAATAAATTCATCCAATACATAATAATTCATAAAACAAATACATTGCAGAAATTAAATACAAGAGATCACTTCTCTTGAATTTGAGTTTCCCCAAGCAACTAGCTATGTCGTTGCAATGTTCCACCCAACCATAGGCCAGTTGTGCTCATCAATTTATCAGTACAACTGCCACCCCCAATCTGGGAATGATTTCCACAAGGAAAAGGGAACAATAGGCTCACACATAGACAAATACACACCAAGGTTCATCCAAGTGATGTCAACCCTACCCTTGAGTCGACTTTTATTACCGCCTCTGAGCTCATAAACATGAAATTTAGAACATGGAAGAACTTTAAACCTTTCCTGACAGCCAAATTGTTGTGTTAAATCTTCTTCTACGCAACTTTGCTTTTGCATGTTCAACTTCGCAATAGATTTTCCGCAACTCTATTTTCGCAACACCCTTTTCTGCAATGCCTTTTCCACAACTTGCAGGATGTGGGATGTGTGTAAACATTTTCCCAATTAAAATGGACCTCCCGCAATTACATTCCCACAACGATCTTTCCGCATGTGGGATGCGGGATGCACCTTTTCATTTTCCAAATTATGACTCCTGCAAATATCCTCCCGCAACCTTCTGTCCAAACCAGTGATCTGTTGTGGGGAAAATCTAGACCATCGATCTTTATTTTGATGTGGATATTGTCCTCAACCGTTGATTTCTTTTGCGAAACGTTCTCTGCCCGTTGATCTTTGATCAAATGCAGAACTTCATCTAACTTTGCGGATCTAATTTCTTTTACTGTGAATTTTTTCTGCCACCTTCAGTCTTCATTGATTCTTGCATTGATCGATTCTTCCTTCCACTATTGTTCTACGGAACTTCTCCCAGCTGTCAGATCATCTTACACTTGATCTCGTTTGTCCAAATATACACAACTTTAGATCTCATTTCCCATTGATTCTTGCAGTGATTGATTTTGCTCTGTAACCTGCAACAAGGTTAAATCTGCACGTGCATTTCATTAATGAAATCCTCAAGGATTTTTTACCTAATTCTCCTTCAATTGACCAGAGAATCGATCAATCGATCTATGCTTCTCCCACTTTCAGAAACCTAAACTCATACACAGACTTTTCAATCTTTTACAGAAATTAAACAAGCATTTAACACACAATTTCACACATTCAGACAGAATGCAATTTACACACACAGAATTATGCCAAAATAGGATGTTTCATTCATCTAATGAAAATGTACATACAAACTAATCTCGGGACCTGTGTTTTGATCTCCTTAGTCCTGATACATATTTAGTCATCCCTTCCTCTATTTCCTATAGGCCTTATAGACCTCTCTATCTATGTATCCCTCTACCTACTCTCTCTGTCTTCTGTCTATCTCTGCTTCATAGGCTTACATATATATACAAATAGAATTATTAAACCAATTCTGGTTCAGATCCAATAAACACTCAAGAATCTCCTACAATTCATCAACTGTTATCTATTTTAAGTAACTTTCAATCCTATCTCAATGACTCGCTCCATTTTACATGGTTTACTTACTTGACTCATATAATGACATATCACTCACTTAGTGACTCATCTAAATGACTCGCCATCATCTAGAATCACATATTTTACATTTATTTACAAAGTGATCACTAGTGGAAAATGAGAGATTAGTGACCACGAGACCAAAAATTTTGGTCACCACAATGTTTTTAAAGGGATAAATGATCAAAATTGTTAATTCTAAGTGATTTAACTAAAAACGACCAAGATAAATGACCACTTTTGGTCATGGGATAAAAACCAACTAAAAACGACCAAGATAAATGACCACTTTTGGTCACGGGATAAAAACCAACTAAAAATGACCAAGATAAATGACCAAATTTGATCATGGGATATCTAGACTACAAATGAACAGATTACAATTGGTCATTTATTTGGTCATTTTTAGTTGTGTCACTCCAGCGCCAATGGAAAAATTACAAATTGGACAATGAAATTATACATTTTACTAAATTCTAACACTGCAGATGGATTCGGAGAGGTCTCTGAATCCATCTGCAGTGTTAGAATTTAGTAAATTGTAGACCCCTCATGTGTCATAGATCAACTATTGACACTAATTTAGCTATTATAATCAAGAAATATTTATACACTAGTGTCACAACTCAACAATTAACACCAAATTAGTGTCATTGATAATGACGACATCCTAGGGAGACACCAAATTAATGTATAATATCCTTCATATATATGCAGGTTTCTTTTAATGTTGTATTATGGACCTTACACCATCGATTTCCCAACTACTTTATAACGCTCCAGTGCATTTACAACATTCTAGTCGAGTGGGTTTACTCATTAGGGAGACTACCCAATACCATGAAATATTACACCCTCATTCATTGATCTACCTTATTAAACCTTACCATCCAATCAATCACTTGAATGCTTGATAAGTCTTATTGATGGACTAGGCTATAGATCACCTCACTACTCTAGATGAATAACCATATTAAAAAGAAATCCTTGAAAAATTCAATAATTTTACATTTTTTCTCATCCTAATTATGATATAAAATTAGTTAATTTATTTTTCAACATTTTTATTAATAAAAATTAAATTTTTTTTTAATGAAAAATTTCAATATTTAATTTTTGGAATTGTGAGTGAATTAAAGTTTTTTAGTTTTTTTATAAGATCAATGGATGGATTAAAGATTTTTTATTTCTTTTTCTTCACACCAATAGACTAAAACTAAAATTAGTGTCAATGGGGCTCGAGAGAACCTTTACACCTAGATTGTACAATAGTGTTTTTAAATAGCCCCCTTTTTAACTTTCTTTAGGTCTTTGAACCTGTTTTAAGGGCTTCATGGGGTTGTACCAAGGGAGGTAGCCATATTAGTCCTAGTAAACACGATGGGCTTCTTTCTTTTGTTGTTAATATCCCAATGAAAAGGAAATGATAGTTTATCATACATTTACATCAAACCATGAAACCTAGGCATTGCTAAAAATATATGTACATTAAGTCTAACGATGGGATACCAGGAAACACAATTTGGAATAGATCGCTGAGAGGAAAAGAGAAGGACGATTGGGTAGATCGGTTGCTCGCACGGTTCCAGTTGAAAGTGCATTACAGCTTAATCTCAACTACCACATACTGGTAAAACCCTTTAACTCATCATCGACTTCTTCATTTGGAGATGTAGGAGGCTTCGATTATGTTGGTATTGATTTTGAATTGGCCCGTTGATATTCCAGGCTCAAAGCTCCTCCTGAAAAACCATGAATTGTTAAGTTCAACAAACCCCAAATTAGTGATAAAAATGAAAATAATGACACTACATAGATAACGATAGAAAGACAAAGAGTGATATAAATAAGGGTTTGAATTTGGTGGGGGCTCAAGAGAAAATGAAGAGATTGGCATGAAATCTAGGGTTCTAGTTGATGAAGAAGAGGAGAAAATTTAATGACGAGAAGTTTCTATGAAATTGGTTGCATTGAAAACACCCTATAATGCCGAAAATATTGTAATTAATGAGGTTCCCCAAGCATGACAAAGACAAATTTCTTACCGAGCTTCATTGGTGAAAAATGTTCAAGCAGGATTGAAGAAGATTTGTGCACATGTGTTGGGGTTTGGAAAAGACTTCTCGTGTAGATGCATTATTCTTCATCCCGTATCAGTATCTCTCTTGTGGCAGTGTTTTCTTCTTCTATAGAGGCAGTGGTATTGAGCATAGACATCTGTCTTTCTTGTTGGGTGAAGTACAAGTAGTGGAGGCCGAGTTCCTCTTCCTAGGAAGAAATTGAATATAAGAATTTCTAGCAAATCATTATAATATTCACAATCATGTTGACAGTGTCATATTGCTTCATGTTCTTGACAATGATCAAAATATTTTTTCAATCTACCACAGATACAAATACCTAAGTGATTGAAATTTTTAAATCTATTCCCTAATATTGTATAGTATTTACAACGATAGCCACATAGGATTTCAACATATTGCTCGATATTTTATAGTTGTAGACATAAGAATTTATACTAATTAATAGATTTTGTGCAGGAAATCTGTTTTCAAAGAATGTGAGTGATGTCGAAGTTACCAAGAGGGTATTTCTAGCAAAGTCACTATAAGCTCTCAGTAAATATCATTGGTCAGAGGTATGTTCATGATATCAAGAATTATGATATATGCAATTTAATTTTACATTTTTGTTTTGGAGGATTGGTAGAGGCGACAGGGGCTAATCTATTTCAAGAAATACAAATATAATTGTTGCTATACAAAAAGTATTACTAGATAAGATAATAGATTATATATTTTATTGAATTTGAATGATAAATGATGACTCAGGGATATATGGCTGATATGGTCAATGTAAGGTTAGAAACTTGCAAAAAATTTGGCTAGTAAAAAAATATGAAAAACAAACATGTTTATGAAAACTAATAAATTATCTCTGACAATGGGTGATGACATAACACAAACTCATTTTACAACATCTTCAAAAAAGGATATGTCTGGTACTTCATCCTCCACTCAGACTCAAGATACCCATTTTCTAAGCAGTGCAACTGATATGCCTCAAAGTGGACCACTGGATTCATCAGAACAACTTTTCAGTCTAGATGATAGTCTTTCTTTGGAATTCAGAATGTTGAACATTTGGGGTCATCATCATCTGTAGAAAATGAGGAATCATCCCAGAGCTGTGACTTGGAAAAATTTGTGGTGGTATCAACTATTGATAACATCAAACCCTCAATGACATGCACTGTTGGTGCCTATTGTTGATATCATTTCATCCTATGTTTCCATTTCTACTCCAAAAGTAGGATCAGAAACCTCTGGCCATGAAAATTTTAAAGGTGATTCTGTTAAGGCATCAAGTCCAATGACAACAGAGCCTTTGAAAAATAAAAATAAAAATAAAAAGAAGAATGAATGAATGAAAGGAACATGCTACATTGAAATATGATGACTCGAAGGAAGCTTAAGTCTCTTCCTTTGAGTTGACTAGAATGATTAGTGAGAAGAGTTTAAAATTACCTAAAGAAATTGATTATGTTTCTACTGTGAGGATTTCTCATGTCCTAGTGGTAATTCCTTATCTGCTGATGAAAGGTCATCAACTTAGATTTAGTATTTGCGAAAGATTTTACTAATCTTGGACTTACAAATACTTGTTTAACTACCAGCCTACTTTTGTCAATTATGTGGCATAGTAATGGTTAAATTTGTCTTTTTGTCCTAGAATGTGATCTATATCGTCCTAATTGACATTGCATTCATGTTCTTGTAGTGAAATTATGGCCATACTTGAGTTCAAATTACTGCTCCTACAGTTGCAATATAACCTTATTTGATTCTGGTTTCTTGGTCTTGAAGTGGTGTTCACTGCACCTAATCAAATGGTCGCTTGTACAAACACAACCCAACCTTACTGTGGCCCTCCTCTATATAGACTATGACACTCATTGGATTCTATCCTTTGATGAATATGACTCTCCTATCTTGATGGAAACTTGAGGCCCTTTACTCTACACCTAATAGATTCCCCTGACTAAGGGACCTTTATATGAAGTCTTCAAAAGTCTACCAAGAAGAAACTAAATATATACAAACATTATTTTGGCACCATTAAGGATGGATTTTAGAGAAAGAATGTACTCACTTTGGAATTTTTGGGAAAATCTAGCTTGACCTTTGGATTTAAACTAGATGCTTTTGCATTGTCTAATAGGTAAATAAGAAAGTACAACACAATTTTCCTAAATTATGACATGTCATAACATTCTATCATTACCCATATCTTAGTTATCACTTGCCTTCTAAATAAGATATACAATGTGAGAAGTTCAAAGAGTCATAATACTTATGAAACAACCTCATATAACATATTCTTATTGGGGTAGGATAATAATGTCTTTTTACTAAGCTTCAAGAGTCATAATTGATGGCCTTTTATTTTCTGAGCTTTAGTAGTTTGTAGTTTATGGATTTTTAGATAAAGATAACGAGAATTAGGTTGGTGAAGGATTTGAATATGAACTTTGATTAGAACATCATAACATCATAAATATAGGAGGCATGGGAAGACAAATTTTAAGGATATGCAATGTGGAAAGTGGTTGATTGAGGTGTATTTTGAGCTTTAGTAGTTTATAGTTTATGGATTGCTTAGTTAAAGACATAATGAGAATTAGGTTGGTAGGGGATTTGAATATGAACTTTGATTTGGATGTATTAAAGATAGAGTTTTATTTGGACTTCATAGAGATAGAGGCATGGGTATATCGATTACAAGGATATGTAATGTGGTAGGTGGTTGACTAAGGTAATAATGTTTGTATATACTTTAACACTGAATTTCTTTCTATGAAATTTTAACATAATTGCATATTTGAATTGAATGTAGCCGCAGAATGACAATAATCTTGAATTTTGACTTTTAGCAGATATACTAAAAAGAAAATTAAAACATTAACCATCACAAAAGGCACATAAAAATCTACTCTAGGGAAAACCTTTAGGAAAAACACCAACAAAATAATTTTCCTTAATATGAGATGACTAAATTTACATAAGCATATTTGATGAGCAGAATTTTGCAATGGCCACAAGGGAACACATACCAAGACAATCTAAAGATGAAAAATCTTGAAGATATAGGTTAAGGGTTTCCTAGTTGATGTAAGCCCTTCAACTAATGATGTCAGCCCTGGTTTAGTTTGTTAGTGGTCTGTCTAGTTTTATGCTACATGTAGAAAACATGATCCATCCCTCCTAGGGATTTGTCCACACTGCAGAGACCACCAGGACCTGTGTATTCTTGCAACAACCCTTATATAAGTCCTCTAGGATCCTTTCGCACTGTGGCTACCTTCCTTGAGCTCTGGTATCCCTTAAAAATCTGTTGCAACCTTCATTAAACTGTGCTAGAGCCTTGGAAGCCCTTAAAACATTTGTGACTACCCTCTGTACACAAGATGGAGCCCTGTAAGGGATTAAGATAGTCTGTTGCTGCTGCAATGGAGGAGGAAAGAGGCCCTAAGCCTGTAACACATGCCCTAATCTTGTGACAACCCTATAGCAGAAAACGAAAACCCCGATGGGGTTTGTGACAACTGCACAAAAACTATAGAAGCCCTAATAGGGCTTGTAACATCCCTTGTAAGCTCCAACATGGCCCCTAGAGCCTGACTCACTTGTCCACAAACCATCGTGTTATGTCTGATGAAGTGACAATAATATATGTCTAGCATCTTCATTTGGCTTTGAGGGAATCATGGATTGAGTGAGTTGTAAGATTTCTATGAAAGTATTTGAATAAGGAAAAAAGTACATATTGATGGGAAAATTACCTCATTCTTGAAAGGAAGTTAAGGGGTGCATAGTATGATGGAATCTTATCTCTTTTTGTGTTGTACATGATTTGGTTTGGAGATTAACATTTAGGGATCGAATATTGGAGTAAAGTTAGGAAATTGTAAGATGGATATGTATATATGTCCAAATGCAAGGTAAAGTGAATGGGAACATGACGATGGTGAGAAAATAGTTACCGCACTTGGTTCGGTCAACTTTGAATTGCATATCTACCTTCTTTTCAATGATTGAAATACCATTTTATTTGATTAGGATCTCAGTCAACGGGTATCTTTATATGATTATGAACTTATAGTTGGAGAGAACAGAAAAATATTGCTGGATTTTTGGAGAATATGTTGGGAGAACAGGAATGCTAGACTTCTTACGTGTTCTAGGAGAAAGTAAGTTTCAAATGATATATCTGATACCTTTTTCATGATTTGATTTATTTGGCATTTGCCTTTAATTTCCTATCACTGATATTGTTGATATGGCTTAGGTGAGAGAGTAAGTTTCACATCCTGGCACATTTTTCATGATTTGGTGTATTTGGCAGTTTCCCTTCTATTCCCCACGTAAGTTGTACCTTTATTCAATGTGGAAGAAACATGTCATGTGACTTTATTATCAAAGGTTGCATGTGTTGGCTTTAATGTAGGAGTGGATATTGTGTTAGTGTCCATGCTGAGAATGTAATCACAATACCCCCAGACGTAGCATAATACAGGTTCAACCATACTACATCTCATTTCAATAATGTAATACAAATAATTTATTGCAGTTATATAGAAAATAATAATTTTTAAAAAATGTGCTAAAATGAATGGATTTCCAATCCATTACCCTCATACACTATAGAATCTAGTGGAAATGATGCAATCCTAAAATCTAAAAACTGTTAAGTATGTTGAACTCATAATGGGATCTAAGATTCTACTTTTTGCATATGAAGTCCGATGAGGTTGGAACCACTCTCAAACATCCCGAAATAATTAATGGTAATGTTAAAAAATTAATTTAAGAACTTAACATTATCTTTAAGTATGAGTCTGAGTCACCTGTTTTTAAAACATTGCTTCAGTATTTTGGAAGTCTTTTCATTAAAAAATCAAATATTTTTGGGATCAGTGGGTCACAAAATCCTTGAAAGTTTCAGGATCTGTTTGAAATTTTGTGATTTTTTTTTTTTTTTTTTTTTTTTTACACAGGATCCATTTCCTCCACCAGAGTATTCGTTTCCATGACATATATTACGTGGATATGGATCAGAGGATCCTACACACCTGGTGGTGGATCTGGTAACACATCACTAAGGAGAGATTACTAAGTAGGATGAGAAGATGAACTATCAGATGAAAACTTAGATATGGTGGGTAGGTGACAAAGGGTTCTATGCAGTAGATATCTCTCTTGAAACCTTTCCTATGGAAATCAGTGGTGCTAAATAAATTCAAGTTCAAAGCAGCTATATGAACTTAATTTGCATGATTATCCCAAAGGACTTTACTAATATGTGACTATACTAGAGACGAACTAAAAACTATCTACTGTTGTATGAAGAAGAAATGAAAACCAACTTACAATAGCTTAATAGATGAGATGTTTTCAGAACAGGGGTGCCAACTGAAATACTTGCTGGTAACCCCAAGGGTCTCAATGGGATTTGATCCCTTTACCTTTGTGAATGTTTCCATAAGATAATCTACCAATAAAAAGATAACCCTTGTTGTTTATTGAAGTTTGACATATATGAGCATATGATGTTTTTTATTACTGGTATGGTGGCATGTATGTGGGAGAATATTAAACATTGAATATTAATTTTGATTCTTGAATGGACATTAATGTATGTATTCTGATTTATATTGTTTTTCTTCATCTCTCATATGTGTTGTATTTGTGAAGATATGGACATTGTTGATTTCCTTATTCGTAACAATTGGTCATGGTGCCTCTCTTGATCTTGAATCATGCCAATGCCCATGCATCTAATGACTTATGCAATGTGATTTGGTGAAAGGTTTCTAGGAGACAAGTAATTTGATTTTTTCTCTAAATGAAAGTCAACTTTTGGCATATTATTTTCTTCATATGCTTCTTTTGTGTCTTGACCGTTGGAAACCGTGGGGAGCTTCTTTTAGAGTCCATACCTCTCATTGGTTATCAATACGGTTGTTCATTCCGTGTATAGATGCACAATAGTTGATAACATGATGAAAAATAAATCATACAATTTCTTGATAATTAGATTTGGTTATACATCTTGTGATAAAATTTTATGTGTTGTTTATCTATTGATTACAATTTGTATTGCAGAAACTATTAATAATTTGAATTATAATATTTTTTAAGCATTGATCACATCAATAAAGTGCTCTATATGCAGGGAATTCTGGTTTTTGCTTCAGTCATGACTACATTGGGATTCCAAATCTTACTATAGTCTATTTGATAGCTTATGTCCAAGGTAAATATCTTGACCTTATTTGTTTTCACTACTATTATTTTATTAGAAGTTGACAATAAGTTCTCCATTTGTTTCTCTATATCATTCTTTTCTTTTCACTCTACATAGCATCCATGTTAAACATTGTCCTTGATTAGTTTTCCATTGACTGTTTTAGGTCATCTATGTACATAATATATTTATTTTTTCCTTTATATTTTGATTGTAACCATGCATAATATGTCATGAAAAATTTCATTGAGTTCTCTCATGTTTTATTTTTTTTGCAAATATAAACTTTGCTTGTCTATATAGTATGATCCCAAATCCAACGATGGACCATTTTTCCATGTAATTTCCACATGCTGACCCTACATCCCTTGGGAAAGAGTGATATTGCTAGTCTTTTTCAATCCCCAATAAAAAATAAGCTCATGAAGAGTGAACATGTCACAAGTGGGGTTTAAACTGGGTGGCTAGGGTAACAACTCTCGACCACTTAAGCTAGACCCAATTGAAAAATACAATGATGGACCATATTTTATTTCTTCCTTAAATGAACCACCTCATACTTGTCTATATTTTGGGAGGTTTTCATAGACTCCCTTAATTAGTTTTGTATGGAATTAAAGTCACTATCTATTTGAGCCAACAGTTCCTAGTTTGCATGGACTTTGAAGCAGGCGTAGTTTAAAATTCAAATATTCAAATCCACCTCTGGAATCAGGCTCATGTTCACTCTCATGATTTATCTCTTGGCCTTCATGGAACTTTCAATTTTGGTGAGTAACTTAGCCCTATGATACTGAACCTACATACCATCTATTCAAGTGAAATACCCTGAAATCAAGATATATTCTCAGCATTGAGGATAGGAGAGACACAGAGAGAAATACTTAGTTTGTTTAAATCTTGGGCTAATAGATTTTGTATCTACCACCTTATCGTATCATTTTGTAGTATGTATGTATGTGATCAATGTGATGATTAACTAATCTAGATAGATTAGACCGAGGAAAGGTGGTAGTTTGCTTTAACTAAACCCAAAAATGGTTGCAATTGACACAACATGGTCATGTGATCCCTTGTAATGAAAAGACTCTTTCTGTTTAGCAGAATTTTTTTGTACTAATCATTAATATGTCTTCTGTGTTTTGACTCTTTGAGTTTTTTGTAATGATGAACCTATGCTTGGCCAGTGGGGTACTAATTGAACTCTCAAACCTCAAATAGCCTTCAAAATTGTTCAATGAGCTAAATGACAAGATTTGAAAGTATACCAACACATCTATATGCACTTTATAAAAAAATCCATTTCCATCATCATAATTAACCATCCCAAGAAAACAATAAAAGAAGACATATCTCACAAAAATTGAACATTCAAAATGGTTGATACAATGATTTTCCACCCACCAATAGGCATTTACTGCAGATTCCATCCTCTAGCTCAGTTATGAGCTGACAAGGGTAAGGGCTTCTCTTTTTGGATAATCTCTCTCTGAGACCCCCCACGTATAAGACCACAAGATCCAGGCTAGACAAGACACTCAACAATGAGATGATAAAGAGTCACCTGCTAGCCATACTGATGGATATTCTGTCAGTGCCTTCCCAACACTCACCTCAACACATGAGAAATCCCACACTGCTAACATACACACTAGCTCGATCATTCCATTGTCAATGTACCAACAATGCAACAAACCATCAATAGACGAGCTACACTTTTGAAAATAGAATTCTTAGGCTGACCTACAATTGTAGTACGGGTTCCAGCCTCCAGGCTTCTAAGATCTCTGCTAATATCAGGGATAAATCCCTACTAGAAATTTATTAGCCTATCATGAATCAAGACCCAGTGTAGGATTCAACCTCTATGCAACAATTTCCTTACCAAGCTCTCAAGCTCCAATACAACCAGCATGGTCTCTTCATCAGTTGTTCATAGCTAGCATGAAGTCCAACAACATGGAAACTGGTAGTATGTGAAGAGAACCCTCTAAAATCTCCAAAATGGAAGTAATGGATTGACCAAGCATATGCATGGTATCAAAATTATGGGCTAAACATTGCATTGGTGAAGGTTCCACCTTTTATATGCATGAGGCGTTAGTTAAGATAAGATAAGATACAATACTTTTATTTGAAATTGATGCAGACTTTGGGGTTGGCCACTATATTTCCTTCCATAGCTTTGTCTTACAGGAGGATTCAAATGTCAAGTTTGACTACATATCAAATTTGACTAGGTCAACCTTATCCATACCTAGTAATAGAATAAAAGAATAAAGAATACGGCCTTAGATAATTACAAGTAATAATTGTTAGATTACTGTTGCTTGGGCAATGTTCTCTCTAGCAGCAGTGGTGCACTAGCAGAGCAGTCAACTCAGTACCTGTGTGCAGCAGAAGAGACGCCTTGAATGTGGACAGCAGTAGAAGCATGCATGTACCATCCAAAGATTTCTTTTAGTTGTAATTGTTGTCATGAAATTAGAACATCACTTGCTTTCTTATTTTAGAAGCTGTTCAAAACTCATCAAATTATTTTTAGGGATATTTTAAAGTTGTTTTTTTATTCATGAGTTACTTTTCCAGCTTTAGGAACAGAACTCTAGATAGGTAGACTTCCATATTTAGAGAGACATGCATCTGATCCCCAAGGGGAGGGTCAAAGCAAGATGAATGTGTAGCCTACTCCAGCTTAGGTGCAATTCTCTGGGAGTCTAATGCATCATGCATGCATGTACGCATGCAGGCTGGGTACTCTAACCTAGGCCCTTAGGGTAGGGTTATTTCTGTTATACAACCCTAGCATCCTTGTCCATAAAGAGAGCTAGTTATCTGTTGTTATTAATTCAGTTTTCAGAGTGACTTTGTATAGGTTTCTTCTATAGTCAATAAAGTAAACAAATGTGGTCTTTGTGGAAAAGTTATTATATATTATAATTAGATTTTAGTGAGATTGTGTATTTCTAGATCTAGCAGAACCTGTAGTCTTGAGAATTTATCAGCTTTCTAGCTTTAGAGTGTGCAGGCCTATATACAATGGATTAAAATCCAACATGGTATCAGAGCAACTTCTATATCTGAACTGAAAAACACTTTTTAAATACAACAAAAGGCAAACCCTTTCTAAATTGAAAAAGCGCCTAAACTTAGATAAAAATGACACACAACTCTAGAAAACCAAATTTGCTACAAATGGCAATCTAAAGTTGGTTATTGCATGCACCTCTCATACAAACAATCCATCAACATTGCTTCACCCTCATTAACTATGCTTTCATTATACACAACAACTACTACTGCTTGAATATCAAGGTATTTTGGGTCAACTTAAGGTGCACACTATTGGAGAAGAGATTTCAAAGTAGGTGTGGCAAGATGTCATGTAGGAGTACCCTTCCAGCTTTTGGAGGCAATTACAGAGCATGTTTGGTAGGATGGCACGATGGAGGAGTATCCTTCTAACTTTGAAGAGATTTCATAGTGTAGATATGGTGAGATGCCATGATGGAGGAGTATTCTTTTGGCTTTGTGGAGGCACATGGATAGTAGGTATATGTGGAATTGGTGTTTACTTCTTTGCATGTAATGATCCAAGTATTGTAGAGTACCGGGACAAGTTTATTATCGGAGGATTGTTTCAAAAGGAGGGAACTAATCTTGTTAAGGCTTTTTCTTTAGTGGATGGAGGTTTTAAGGTTCGTGGACGAGATACCCATGCTTACAGATTGAAGAATGCCTTCTTTGGACCGATGAATGCACAGTGAGCATGGTATATCAGGATTGATGAGTTGCTACCTATGCTGGGC
Source organism: Pseudotsuga menziesii (assembly GCA_001517045.1). NCBI lineage: Eukaryota > Viridiplantae > Streptophyta > Pinopsida > Pinales > Pinaceae > Pseudotsuga > Pseudotsuga menziesii. The sequence continues at coordinate 17,996 of LPNX010663084.1, read as the reverse complement.
TTTTTCAGTGTTTGTGCAGAGTTATCTTTGGTCCCTTGATTGATCTGATCAATTTGTCTTGGTCATTTATACAGATGAGTTTATCATTGTAGGAAATTTTGAACAACTCATGACGTGGTGTGAGAAGAATTTGGCATGTGAAGTTGACATAAAGAATATTGGAGGTTGGTAGGTCGCTGTTGAAGTTTTCCTTGTACTTAAGAGATTTTAGAGTACAGAAGGGAGAAATGGTCTAGAGGTATGTTCATTTATATTGAAAGGTGGTCAAGGTTCCTTTGAAGCCCCTAGTAGTCGGAATGTTCAATATGTTAAGAGAGTATCTTTGTTTATTAGAGAACACTTTCTTTGCAAAGAGGGAGTGTTAGATTACCTATTTCTTGGGCAATATTCTCTCTAGCAGCAGTGGTGTACCCACTGAGCAGTGAACTTCACCTATGCAGTAGGAGAGATGCCTTGAATGTGGACAGAAGTAGGCCTTTTAACAGGAACAATAGTTATAGAGGGTGCGTGCATGTCTTTGGCATGTATGTGCCATCCACAGAATTTTTCAATTTTTAACTGTTGTCATGAAATTAGAAAATCACTTCCATCCACAGAGTTTTTTAGTTATAACTTGTAACTGTTGTTGTCATGGAATTAAAATATCACTTGCTTTCTTATTTTTGTTGCTATTCTAAACTCAGCAAATTAGCTTCAGTTCTATTTTCTGTTGTTTTTCTATTTATGAGTTGCTTTTCCACCTATAGAAAAAGAGCACTAGATAGATAGGTTTCCACTGTTAAAGAGATAGGGCACTGATCTTGAGGAGGTTCAAAGTGAGGTGCATGAGTAGCCTACTCCAGTCAAAGCATTGTTTTAAAACTTGGCTGACACGGACTTGGACTTGGCTTAGTTCACCCTCTAGAGTACCAACACAACATTCAAACTAGCTTGGGGACTGGTTTCGTTCTGAACTGACCCGTTCAATCTATGAATTGACCAGTTCAGTACCAAACCAATCCAAGTTGGCTGCATTTATATCGACTCGACTGAGTCAATACCTGTTTGATCCCTAGAGGCCTGTGTTCTTTTGGAGGAAAAAAGGAAATTAATTTTTTTAACCTAAACCTTAGATTGTCTCACCCTAAACCCTTAAAACATACTATATAGAGAACCCATCTCCCCTCCCTTTTTACCTCAGATCTCTCTCATTTAGCATTTGTGAGCATTTAGAGGACTTTGAGCTAGAGGATGGCCCTGTAGCTCATGTCGAGGACCCCATTTTGAACAATGGTGATGAGTTTGACGATTGATCATATTGATTAGAGGTCTGTTATTCTGTAGTAGGCCAGTAGCTTGTAGCAAGTTTTTTTTGGACTGTAGTGGCCATTTCATATATGGATTACAGTCAGTTCCATTTTGATATATTCTCCCTTACATGGCATATACATGAGAAGAGAGGTAGGGGCTCTATTGTTATTCATTCAGTTTTCAAAGAGAGCATGGACAATTTTTTCTTCAGGCTAATAAAGAAAACAAATGTGATTTTTGTGCTGCAAATTTCTGTTTTTTGTTGCAATCAGAATTCAGTGAGCTTGTGTGTGTACAGATCTAGCAAAACTAGCAGTTTTGAGAGTTTACTAGGATTTTTTTTTCTAGTGTTTTTAGTTTGCAGGTTTGTTTACCATTTATTGAAATTCAACAACAATGATACATGGGCCATGGCCGCATGTACAGATTACACTAACAATTACAACAATCTTTGTGGCTTTTGGTGTTTCATCCTTTTTTTCATTAGAAAAGTATAAAATTTTTTGGAAAAATAGGCCCCAATAACCCTAAAGGAACATTTATAATGCCTAAAACTATGTTGCGTGGGAGCTCTCCCCACCCCCTCACTCCTGCTCCCGAAGCTCGCTCCCAAAACACTCCTAGTTCTGGGAGCACGCTCCCAAGGCACTCCCTTCCTTTCCTACACTAAACGCTCCTATACTATGTTGATCATTTAATGACAATGTTATGGTACCTCCCTTCTTTGCCAAGCTCCTACACAAGTTTTTATGGTTGATCATTTGATGATAATGTTATAAGTTATAACTACTAGATGATTGATGTTAGATGGTTTAATCCATGTATTCTATAGCTAATTCAACATCCTACATGTTTTTTAGTTATAAATCCATCAAAATATATTAAAATATATACTATACAAAAAACGCTCACAAAATGGGAGCTTTTGAAAATTTCAATTTTCGCTCCACTAACGCTCTTCACTCCTCGTTCCCACTCCTTGCTCCCAACAACATAGCCTGAAAACCTAAAAAAACAAAACAACAACACATTTCATGAGAGGTGAAGAAGAAAACCAGCTGTGAAAAGATGACAAATTTTCTACCTGCTTTTGAAAATTGTTTCTCAGAGTTTTCCATATTTCTTTTGATATCCTAAGAACTTCAAGTTTCTTATCTTTATGAGGCCGTGGCTATTCCTGTTCTTAGGAATCCATTAATTACTGTCTCCCATTTCTTGTTTTCCCTACTTGGGGGGACATTGTCTCTAACATGTCAGTCGATTCGCTTGAAGGTTAGTTGGAGATTGGGGAACTCAACCCATAACAAGGATCATTCCTTGAATCTGTAAAGAAGTTTCTGTCTGAATAGGTGAAAATCACTAGAGTGCAGTTTCTTGAAATCTGTTCCTTTTCATTTCCCATTTTCAATGTTAAGGGGCCCATGGTGTCTAAAATCTTGGTGGTCTATCTGAGGGTTGGATTAAATCCTATTGGAAGAATTGGAAAATCAACCAATAGAAGGCAGGGGTGTTTGGAAATATTCCTCTGCTAAGAAGCTTGTGTTCCAGTGAGTGAAATTACTTAACTGAGTTGGCATATTTATGGTACCTTGCACGAAATTTCTTCAAGGTGTTTCTGCTTAGTATATTGAAAGAGTGCGAGGCTTTGGGTACAAACTTTGAGATTTCTTTTGTACCATCCCTCCTTATTTCTTGCAAAAACAAAGTGCAGGAGTGAAGCCTCTAGATGGACTATGTATACTTACCCTATGAGCATAACTAGTCATCCCCCAAGAGATCAAACACTAAGAAATAAGTACTTTTGACCTAACTTCAATTGTCAATGTAGAAATAGAGTTTTCCTAGCTTTGAACTCTCATTCTAAATTTCTATGTTGTCTATCGTTTCAGTTAAGAAAAATCAAGATATCATCTTGTGTACTCCCTTTCAGCACTTTGAAGTCAATTTAAGTTCACTATGAATCCTATAGGTCGGACTAGATAATATGAAAATTCATTTGTTTAAATTCCAGTTCTATCTTAGATAAGATAACTTAATTCATGTCCACAAATGACCAAGGAATAGGTCAATGAGACCAGACAGTATAATCAGTGTACACTGTCCACAAGACTGTAGGAGTGTATAGAACACTCATTGATGCTAAAATGTAATCCAAGTAAAAGAAATACTAATTAAACAAAAGTGTGTAGAACTCTCCTAGAGCTTCTTTTCACGTTAACATCAATAAAAAGAGATTTGAGACCTGTCAACTCTCCATTTCCCTTGGGGACTTGTTGCTGAGAGAAACTGACTATTGTGTAGATCATTTTTCCACTGCTTTGTAACATCTCCTTTGTAGGCCCACTTCAGGTTCTCGTTAAAGTTTCCCCCCCTACATGCAAGTCACATCATTTTCATGAAATGTATTTATGTTTATATTTTTAAAGTATTTTGTCTATATGATCCACTCATAAATGTGCACAAGCAAGATCTAATTCCAAGAATAAAACATCATATGCTGGACATTTTTCAGATTCTTATATTTTTTGGGACTTATTTATCTTTTGACATGCTTTAATGGCAACAATTTTCTTTTGTTGAAGATTTTTTCTCTCTTAATTTAAGCTTATTTGAGCCTTCAATAATGTTTCAGGGTGTAACCTAATTGATGAAACTTGGGAAAGCTTTGGTGATGTCAAGGTCACTGATAGGAGTCTGATATGGTATGTATGCAAATATCAAATAAAAATTGCAAATAGGATGTGTTTGGCAGTGGGGATGTAAGATGACTCACATAATTAGATATGGAAAGTTTGCACAAATTATTATTACCAAACTGAAGACAACATATATTCAAGAGTAGAAGTACTGTGTTCTTGGAAAGACATCTGAGATTTTTTATTTGACCTAATACCCTGTAATTAGTATTTTTGAACGTCTTGCAGGAATTTATATTTAACAGAGACAATTGGACTGGAAAACCTTCTAATAAATGATTCAATTACAATGCACTCAATAGAGGCTAGGAAAGAGAGCAGAGGAGCACATGCTCGTGAAGACTTTACAATCATATACATTTTCCACATCAAATAGGGTTTTTCCAATTGTTACTCGAGTTCCTAATTTATTATATTGATATATATCTAAAATCAGATGTGATTTGTGTGCAGACAAGAGATGATGTGAACTAGATGAAGCATACACTTGGGTTAGTATCTGACAAACTTATGGACTATTATAGTCAATAAGAAAATATTTTGCAATGAGAAACTGTCTTGAAGCTCAATTATCTGTTGAAATATCTTATAATCTGGTTCTATTTCTAAGCTCTATAGCACAACTAAGAAATTAAAAAAATTGAAATGTCTAGAAAAATGTTAATTACCTAATATTTTCTTATTTTTAGTTAAATGAAGTCTCTTGCACGAATAAATGATATAAGGCACATTTATTGTAAAATCTATTGCTTTCCCAGTGAAACCTACCTTAAGTAATTGGAATAAATATCACCCATATGACAAACAATTTGTTTGATGTTCCTTACTAACTTGATTAGAAAAACCCAAATGATAATCCAAAATGGTTTTAAAATAATGGGCCTTAAAGGCCCAGCCATGCACAATAGTTACTGCCATATTGGTAAGAGCATGAGAAACCAAAACTTGGATGTTGGACTCAATCCAACCACTTGATGATTAATCTCAATTGTGCATATCATTAATGTCATGTCCATCCTTTATCATCTACAGAGTTCAAGGGATCCCAACTGCAAGCCGTTCTATCCCCCTCATGTGAATGACCAATTAGATGGATATATTAAACATTGAGCATTTATCATATCGTGGCTTACATGGAAGATGACATGCCTTTATTGGCTTGTGTATAAGTTTTTTTAAATGAATACACACATAATAAACATGAGAGCTTGAGAGAATAAAATATGCCCCATTGAAATAATATTAATAATACTGCAACAGTTAGACCATAGGGTTATCCCAAGGTAGGCACCAGATACACATACCACTTTTTGACATGTATATACTATACCATCTCACATAGTATCTTTACAGTAACCTACGACTGTTATGGTGGTTGAACCACCTAACTGACCTTAACATTATTTGTTACAACTTCCATGTTATATCATGTTTACATGCTACATGATGTATTTAGTACTAACATTAACATAGGGTATCATTGTTTACTCCTTCAATATCTTTGTTCTAACAAGAGATTCAATAAATATCTAAACAACCAGACAACTGTGGATCAACTGTTCACCCTGAACTTGCTTACAGTATTTCAACCGGATTACAACAAACCTACTATAATGGGTTTTAAACTAGATTACACCCCTGAACAAGTTTTTCTAGATTTAGCTTATTCATATTAATATCTAGTGACTGTCTATGATTTATTTGAGAGTGGTGTTTCATTTCTTAACATGTTTTCTTGTCATTTTATTGACAGTTTAGCTTATTCAATGAAGAAGATGATAGAAGACAAGGCTTTGGTTAGTATCTAATTCACAATAATTTATTACTATGGATGGATGGGTGATTGGTCTTTCAACATCTAAAAATTCACCCCATTCTAGGTACGAAGGTTGTCAGCATGTGAGACTATGGGTTCTGCTACAAATATTTGTAGTGACAAAATAGGGACACTGACCTTGAATCAGGTTGGCCTTTTGTTACCACCTAATTGGTAGCATGTCTTTCAAGGCTGTCTAAGACCACCGGTAGTCACTTGTTTGTTAAGATCAGGATGCAATCCAATGTTTTAGAGCAAGGATTTCTTGGACAAAGAAGACACAAAAGATGAGTAAAAATATTGTGAAAATGAACAGTGGAAGGAGACATGTATTTAGTAGAGGATAGAAAATTTGCGCAGTCAGGAAGTTCTTATTACTTCTGAAAATGCCAGTTTTGAGAAGATTGCAGATAGGAAAGTTTTTTCACTTAAAGATCGGGCACTTTGTTCAGCTGGTAAAAGCCTGTCAATGACAGGATTTAAACTTGTATCGTGTGGATTCCATGGATGTTGTTCAGCAACATAGAGATAGCGGTGCTGATATTGCCATTTCATATATCCCCATAGGTGACAATTGTGCATTTGTTTCTAGTTTGATAAAGATTGATGATAAAGGTCAAGTTATCCATTTTTGTGAGAAACCAAAGGGCAACAAAAATTGTGATGTCTGCAAGAAGGGCAGAAGGTTCAGATCTACTAGTGTCATTGCTAAGAGTTCAGAGTGTTTTCACTACGAATACTCATCTCTCTCAAAGATAGCAGCAGCTAGCAATGCAATTGAAAACTCTATGAATGTGCCCAGGACATTGAAAGTGTAAAGATGGTGTTGATTCAGGTAGTATAGAGAAGTGTAGGCATGAAGACGTGAAGGAAATAGAAAGGGGAAATTGAATAATTCAAACTATCATACGACAAATTCTCTTTTCCCTTGATGGACTGCATTCTACAGGAATTGTTCAGAGGGACATCAAACCCTAGAACATTATATTTTCTGAAGAGTCTTGTGCTTTCAAGATCAATGACCTTGGTGCTGATGCGGACTTACAAGTGTGAATCAATTGTGTTCCCAAGGAATTTCTATTGGATCCAAGGACCAGGATTCACGGCTTCAAAGCATCACCTACATTCACCAACTATTCCTTTTTTTCTGAAAGAAAGGATTCAACTCAAGCCATACAGCAGGCAGAGAAGAAGGCACTTCATGTGATGGATTATATTGTTGATTTCTTTCATTAAGCATTTAGCTATTGATACGCAGTGACCAATGACAAGTTACGCTTAAGAAAAAGTTTCACTTTGTTGGTGGGAAGGTGTCCAATCTGGCAGTTACACAATCCAAATGTTAGCTGTGAGATTAAGATGTCGACCAGACTGATACGGGACCCTTCACTGAAAGTTCATTTCGAGCTTCACTCTTACATGAAGGCTGTAGAACGTTGAGATTAGATCTTAGCGTAAATTATGGTGGACAAAGAAGATGGAAGTCGGTGTTTCTGGATTGAGCGATCTGTACACTCATCAGCCAAATAAAAATGTGGTAGATCCACTTTACATTGGGCAGCTCGTCTATGTGTTGGAGCAGTTGGTAAAGTGTAGTTCCGTTAAAATCGTGAAGCTCATAATCAATTCCCACGTATCACTCAAACACCAATGCATACACATCAAATCCTGAAGACAACACCCGACAGAAATATCTGTTTGTAGCTCAGCAAAATCAATCGTGGCTACACAGAGTTAGGGAACAACAAATCACGCCGTAGCGAGCAGCCAGGTTTAGTTACTAGTGCACAATTTCTAGACCAATGTATCATCCCCACTAGCAGCCGAATCATGGAGATGATCTAACCAACATCATGCTCATCCTCCAATTCATGGCAGCATGGGGAGACAAATCAGTTACGGTGACCCAACAAATCTCAGTCGGTTGATGAGATTGGCGTTCCAGCCGTTTCTCTTCTTTTCGATGGCAAAATCATGGAACTCCACTGTTTTATTGGCGGCTGGGGANACGGTGACCCAACAAATCTCAGTCGGTTGATGAGATTGGCGTTCCAGCCGTTTCTCTTCTTTTCGATGGCAAAATCATGGAACTCCACTGTTTTATTGGCGGCTGGGTATGTTGGTCCCAGCGATCATTCTATTTCAATGCCAATACTTTGCTTTACTGAAAGATAACCCACAGAGTTTGCAAAATTCAAATCCTTTGTGGATTAGATCATCACCAGTCGGCTAAGATTTGGGAATTTCGGGCAATCATGAGTATCTCTTGTTTTCATGACAGCATAGTGTAAAATATCGGTTAGTTTGAAGATGACAGCCAGTTCTTTATTGAGCTATCAGTCTATTGGCAGGTGTCATGGCGCCTCTGTTTAACGTGGGATGCTTTAAACCTTCAGAATGAGTTCACCTAAATTCTTTGGCATAGTCGACTGGAAATGTGATAGTCACACTCTAGTTAGGTGGAGTTTCTTTCAAGAAAGTGGTAATTACACGTTGCCTTTGTTTGGTCAAGTTAGGGAGAAAAAGGTGGATCTAGATTCATTTTTTTTATTTTTTTTATCTTTTGTGTTTTTAGATGAGAATGGCTTTTTGCCTATAAAAGAAGCAAGGCTTCTTCATTGTAAGGATGGAAATTTTTTGGGCTGGGAGGATTTTTTCGCCAGAGTTAACAAAGAAATTCATTGTTGATTTTTTTGGACATGTTGGGTTTTTCAGTGGTAATCTTGTGTTTTCATAAGTTGTAGACTAAGCCGGCATAGAAGGATAACAATCTAGCACGTTGGGAAAGCATTTGCGGCTGCCAAGTTGCTTGTCGCCGTTATGTTCTTGGAGGTCTAGGAGTAATGGAAAGTAGTCAGTTATACAACCATTCTCTTGGCCTCTGATTATGGAGCGGACCAGCCTAATCTCCCTTCTGCAAAATGAAAAGCCTTTCTGATTCCCCTTCTGACTCCATTCGCCCTTCTGATACTGGCACTGGGCTTTCCCTCGAGGATTGATCCTCCCTTCCCTTCCTGCCCATCAATCTGAATTATTTTCCTTTCTGCTACCCGCGTTTCTCTAAGGCAGCCTCTTCAAATCACCCTGCCCTCAGCTGCACCTGCCTTAGAGATCCGAACTTAGGGAAACCCCCTTAGAGCAGGAGAAGAGCCAGCCTGAAGCGAGGAGAGAGAAGGTGTGGTGACATTGGCCTCTCTCTTGAGAGGTTGTCGCCGGGCCGATGCGCCCGCGGTTTGGGATTTCGACACCCGCGTGCCAGTTTCGGGTGACAACACCTTTCTCATTGGTTATATCTATGGGCATGATTCCTTCTTATAAGTGTGCTGGGCTATGATAAAACATGGCATTGCCCAATTGTTATATGATTCCTCTTGTTATATGATTCCTCTTTTAAGCAATAATTTGTCAACCGTCCTCAGACACAAGAGAGTCATATTACTAGAATAGATGCTTCTTCTGCCTCAATAAGGTAAAGGTTTTGTTTGTAAGTTTTTCATCATTTCTTTAATTGACTATGAAAATATTCTTGACTTAGACTTCACATTGGTTATGATTTGGTTTTTGACACCCTGTATGTGCTTTCTTCTAGGTGACCAATATTGCCAAATGTTCTCTTTTAATTCTTCTGCCTCACCCAAACCATCTTTTGTACAAATCTGTCTGGAACTGCATTGAGCAAACCCAAGATACAAATAGGATTGAATGGTACTTTCCTCAGCTTTGATAAGCACGCAGTCATTTTGAATGGGCATTGAATTCAATCCATACTTCTTGACATCCTTGCAATAATCAAGGCAATGCTTGCCATTTGAAATACTCTTTGCAACATTACTTCCAGGTTTATTTCCAACAAGTGTTGTTTCTTGAGCAGTTAAAGTGGTCCTCTTTTTCCTTTTAGGTACAAAAGTATCTTGTGATGTAAACAATATTTTATCATGCTTCATTATATTCATAGACTTCCTCCGAGATAAACTCTTGGACTTGAGAATATACTATTTTTTCCTTTTTAAGCAGTTTTTCCTTCTTGAAACATTAAGAGCTCTAAGTAGCAAGTGCCCTTGTGCCAATGGCATGATTCTCAAAATCCTCATGTATTGCTTCCAAAGTTTCACCTTTTTCTATCTACAAGAATCTTTGAATCCTACTTTTGCAACAAATAACTACACTCCTCTGACAGATTAGATAGATTACCAGGTTCAGTTATCTTTGATGAGACTTCCAGAATTGCATTGTCTTTAGAGAGTAAGGAATTTCCATTTCCAGGATTCTGAGCTATTACAGAGACATTTCTTGAGGATGAAAGGTTAGTATCATTATTCCCCAAGTCTGTCACATGGATAATCATATTAGTATGAATGGACAAGGGGGCTTCATCAACTTGATACACATTGCGGAAGCACCCTGATTGATTTTTTTACCATCTGGCATTTCCTTAGCAAGAGACTATCCCTTACCATGCTCATGATTCATCATATCCATGTTTCCCAAGTGTTCATTCTGGCATTTCGTAAGCAGGAGAATGTCTTTTTCCATGCTCATGACTCATCATATCCCTGTTTCCTAAGTGTTTAACATTTTTGTGCCCTTCACTAGCAACAACAATACTCAAATGTATAGAAGTCTTATGCCCATTATCAGTATGATCCAACATACATACATTACTCATAGGTATAGCACCTTGCAGCCCATTTGCTAGAAGCACCTTATGTGGCTATGCTTCCATTTTTCATCCCATCTGAGTTCCATGTAGAGGGAAGCTTTGACAAAGATCCAATGCTAATAGGTTGCTCACCAGCAAAAGATGGAAGCCTGGAATTTGGCCTGGCTTCTGCATATTCCAAAGAATAATTCTTGTCTAAAAGTGTTTCCTTTATAGATACTGAATCCTTTGCTTCTAAAATTGTTACGTTGTTAGAGTTCAAACAACGTGATTCTTTTAAAATAGAACCAGCTGAAGAAGGAAGAGATTGATTTTCCTTTCCACATACTACATTTTCCAGATTTGCTTTATTAATCTTGGATTCAATGGCCTGATATTCATGTAATGTCTCTTATTTTTTCTATATTGTATAAGGCTATAATGAGGCTATATTCATGTTGGAAAAGACCCCATCATTTGAACTATTGTTATTAATTAACTAAATATGCAGGTTGGAGAGGCAGAGACATATGTTTCAGGTAGGGCATATGATTCAAGTTGAATCAGATCCTAAAAAATGAGATGAATATCTTCAAAGGCTAATGGAGCTTCCAAATCAGGTTCTTTTATCATTCTTTCTGCTCTCCTCATTATTCAAATAATTTAATATTTTGAAGAAACTCTGGCATATAACTTATTTTGTTGCATTTTATCAACTTCTTGTTGTGCAAAAATGGGATGAAATCATAGGCCAAGCCAGGAAAAGTGTTGATTATCTGAAGGATCGGGATGTTATTAGAACAATGCTCAACATTATGCAGGGATATGGTTTTATCTTGTTGCACATTAATGTTTTGTAACTTGCGGCTTTTATGTTTATTGATTTTCTCCTTTGATTTTGTACAAGATTTTTGAAAGTAATTACTTGCTATCAAAATAGATTATTTTGTAATATGTCAGTGGTATTACTAGTTTATTCACCTATGTCTTGAAGATGAAGTTATTTTCTATATCAAATTCCTTGTTAAAACACATCACCAGGTCGCTACTATTAGAGAATTTTGGTCACTTCATGTTTGTGTTTGAATTACGTTTATAAGTTATTCCCTTGGGTGGTAAATGAAGATGTGGTTGTGTCATAGAAGTTCAGGTACAAGATTTGGGGCCAGTATAGAGTTATTGTGATGCAAATTAGACAACATATTGGGTCCAATCATTGATCATTTGCATACATCACCTGCAATGTTTTGTTTCTTTATCTCTTGTTGTTTTTCTCTCAGCAAAAGAATTGTATTGTTTTTCATTACTTAAAATCTAAAAGATGCATGTCTTCATAGCCTGATCAGATTTGGGAATATCGACTAAGAGAAATTAAGAGCCCAAGCAAAGGTCTAAACAAACATCAAGATAAATGTTGTTGTCCTTACATACGAAAAAAGAAAAAAAAAACCAGAAACTTATAAGTTATATTGCTCATGATGCTATATTATGTATGGCATCAGCTACACTAGAACTGAAATTAGCATTTTTGTTTTATGGCTTGACAGACAAATACAAGTGTGGCAATTTCTCTTGGAACATTCTTTCTACCTCAGATATCATTAATTTTCTTGGACATGCTAAATGTTTACAAGTATGGGTTCTCTTCTCTATTTCGTTGAATGTTCAAAAGATTGATTTTTTATGACAGTGCATTCAGTCCAGAAGTTCTTTACGTTACTCTTAGTTCAAGACAACTGTTGTAGATTTTATTGCCACTGTTCAAAAAAATGTTCCAGATCTGCACATTTCCAGTTTTACAAGGAAATAATCAGAAGTACGATTCCTGAATTTTTATTTTTGCATTATCCTAGATTCTATCTTGTGACTAATAGTTGAGTCATCTCAGGTTCAAATTATAGAAGGTCTTCCAAGCCTATATTTCTTTAGGTATTATCGCTCAAGGGAACCATCATTGGGTTCATTATATATGATTGTCTTGTTCATCTCACCTTCATTCTTAGGATCAAGTTGTATTCACTACTACATTTCGATCCAAAATCCGACGGTTACTTCCAACGGCGCGTGGATTTTTTTTTTTAAACCTACAAAAAATCACAAAGATAAAAAAAAAATTTGTAAATGTGGCCAGACGCGTCGATTAAGCGACGGCTATTCTCATAACCGTCGGTTAAGCGACGGTGCTTAAGGAAGCGTCGCTTAAGCAACAGCGCTGACAAACACCAATTTTAACTTTCCTCTTCGAATCGAGCTCTCTTCTTTTTGTTAGGGTGGAGGTAACTTCGCAGAAGAAAAGAATGCGGACTCATTGTTGAGTGAATCGAGTTCTCTCCTTTGTGTGAGGGTGGTGAATGCCCTCTCAACTGTTGCGTGAAACGAAGAATTCTAGTTGGGCTGAGATAGGGCAATATCCCCCATCGGATAGTAAGCTCTACTGTTGCACAGTCTTGAAAATTAATGCTTTTCATGTCCATGGAATTGGCATGGAAGGACGAAGCCAATGTGTAGGAGAGACGTAGATCTCGAGCCACATTGGTCTGGCCTGAAGAAGATAACTTGGATAACGGACTTAGGGCTTGTTCCGATGTGTCTTGGTGATTGCTTTCTTGAACATGGAGTTGGTCCAGTGTCGAGGGTTACCTTGAACCCTAAGTTGGTGTGACCTTTGTGTTAATACTGCGTGGAGAACCCCTTGAGTTGCCTCTGCATGGAGAATCCCTTGACTTTATTTACAGAGATACCCTTCCAAATTTAGAGGAACATGCAGATTTAGGAGAGATTTCTGATCCATCCCCTTGCTTTAGGAGAGTTGGGGTTGTGGTTTCTACTATTCAAGGCCCCAGATTGCACTATATTCACATCCCTGAAACAAACTTGGGTCAACAATTTGGGGAACTGCTTGAAGATGTTGAAAATGCGGATGTCACATTTGATGTATCAGGGGAAAAATTTCATGCCCACAGAGTTGTTCTGGTAGCACGTTCCCCTGTATTTAAATCCATGTTCTTTGAGTCCTCTGGGGAGTGGAATGACAAAGAAATTAGCATAGAAGGAA
>LPNX010663060.1:159950-200060 GCA_001517045.1 Pseudotsuga menziesii | reverse complement strand
ATAATTATGTTTTCTTTTGTTTGATTGAACTGTGTATTGGGTATTTATGCATGTGCACACATGCACATTTAGTTGATGATGGTGATTACCATATAACATTTAGGCGAACTTTGTTCTATCTGATCTAAAACCTTACCTTAAATAGTTTGATTTATCAGGTTGTTTCTATGATTGAATAACTTGGAAAAGAAACTTTTGATGTTTATGAGTTAGTAAGTTGTAGAATACATTCTTTTCACAAATATTTTTAAAAATACTCCCAATTCTAAGCACCCATGTAGCAGTGTGTGAAAGTTCTGGGAACATTGGGATCCTTTATGAGTAGTAAAAATAGTAAAACACCTTGCGAAAGATAAATATGACATAATCCAATGATTCATTTGATGTCTTATTATATATCTAGATACACCATTATCATAATCAAAAGAGCCAGAGAGATTTCTTAGAAAAAAATGTGTTTAAACAACCCATTATATTGCTATACAGGATTTCATAAGGACACGATTGCACAAGCTTACTAAGCTGGAAGTAGTTTAGGTTTGTAAAAAGGAAACTATTAGTTTTAAAAAAATGCATACATTTGGAACACTAGCATTTTATATGCAATATTAGGGAATTTGTTTCCCATCACCTAGAATTTGTCCAGGTTCAATAGTTAGGCTTGTTTCATGTTATTTTAAGTTCAATGCAGGTATATGCATGCCCAAATTTATCATAGATGCTACCCATGTTTGTATGTGAGGCATATTATTATTCAATGTTCAGAAGATGGCCAAAAGTGTCATAAAATATGAATGAGGTTTATCAATATGAAAAAAAAATATTTTCATTATTATATCGTGTTGTTATAAGGACCATAATTTCCCAAAAAATAAGGTATAGGTGTTTTCATTGATTTTAATTTTCCAGAGGTTGCATGGAGATACCTAGAACTACACTTGTCCTAGATCGCCATCTTCTTGGATTTCGTGAGTAGGTGTGTATCTTCTGCAATAAGGTATTTAAATAGGACTCATTAATCTAGTATACTACCAAGAACATTTTGTACCACTCAATGGTATCTAATTTTGAAGATAAACAAATTTTGCATATACTCCTTTCTTTGCTTGAACAAATCATCAGTATTACGATCCCCAATACATCATAGCTGCAAAATTTTCTGAAATAGTTCAACTTTCTTCTCCATTGAAGGAACCCATATTAGGAGGGCCAATGGCACTTTTGGAACCATAAATGAAATCATCCTTGTGGAGATGGAATAGAAAAAAAGTCATTTTTTTTAAATGAGACATTGATTCATACCATTGTCTAGCCAATTTGTCTCTACAACTGATAGTTGTGGTTGATAACGTAACCAAACTGCCACAATTTCTAAGGGATGTGTTACATATCCCTTTTTCCTCATTCAAAATTCCCATTCTGTTTGTTGATGTTATAGGTCAAGGTAGAAATGAAATAGGAAAATCAGTACTTCAGCTGATAAATAGAGCGAGTGTGGTCAAAAAGGAAACTAGGAAAATACTTGTTTAACACACCAGGTACATATTAGTATGGTGGTAACAAGACCAAAACCAGATTTTTTTGTTGTCATTGCTACGATAACTAGTCTCTATTCCAAAAGTTAATTGTTTTCATTGGTGTATAATGCCTTCAAACAGTGACTAGAAAATCAAGATAGGAAACAATACCCAAAAATAACAACGTAGCAAGGGTTATACTACATTTTCTATGGGAATAAAATTTCCATGGGCAAGGGAAAGATCAAACTTAGCATATCGTCACATTAGGATTGTACCATACAACATTTGTAGGTCACCCCTCTAAATATTGTGATCAAAATTACACATGGACATCCATACAAAATAGGGGCTAAAAAGTCCTATGTTATTTGTCTCAACTGTGATTGGAATATTATGCCATTCCTATCATGATCCCAAAAGTTTCCTTTAGTTGTGAATAATTTATCACAAACAAATATCTTTCTTTTTTATATCTAACTCAACTTGTGTAGGTTGAACACAACTAGTGATGCAGTGGCTTCCTCTCCACCATATATATCCGAATCCCTCTACTTCAAAACCAATTACTGTTTTATTCAATCACTTGAATGCTTAGCAGTTTAGCATATAAGAGTACTGGACTCTACAATATGATCTCCATTGATAATTATTTTAATGGTCATTATATTTTTTATTTATGAAACTTCCAATAAATAAGTTAACCCTAGGGAAAGGTTGGACCCTTTATAGCTTATCACATATTTTCCTTTTCTAGACCATGATGAAAAGTTATAAAACATATCCTTACTTCCTTGGATAATCATTGAAGCCATCATAAGACAATACCAAAATCAAAATTTTATAAATATCTTAGATCCTCTACTCATGAATGTCAGACATGCCATTAGGAGAATCTAGGCTTTCCTTACAATTTGCAATAGCATCTAAGAGTTTCTTTGGTGTTTTGACTCTTCGAGTTTTTTGTAAGGATGATCATCTCCATTTGTATTCTTTTTTGGATTTATTCATTTCTTCTTGAGGTACATCACTTTCCTGTTGTACAACCAAGTTGAACTTCTTGAGTTTGAAGCATCAGTTCTTATTAAGGCCATGTTTTTATATTTAGTATAAAATATCTCAAATCACTTGTTTTATGTAATCACCAATTTTATTGGTCTAATCACTGCTATCCTTGCATGTACTCTATACTGGTGGATAGATCTTACTAGAACAATTGTGGTAAGTGTTTCTTTGACCTTTTTCTTTACAGTTCATAGATTGCACATTTAATGCTTAGTTTTTTGGTTGAGTGTGCATCATTATTTCTTAGCACTAGATATTGAGGAGCACTCAATAGTTTTTCTTTCACTGTGTCATCCTGTGGTTTTCATAATAAGTGTCCACTCACTTAGTAAGAAATTTTCAATTGTTCATTTCATTTTCATCATATAAATTTAGGTCTATTTAATGAAATGACTGTCTTTGAACAAGTTCTGCTATTGTTTCATTAAAATTTTGCATGTATTTTGGCCTTCGAAAATGATACTATGCCTAATTCGTAGGCCCTACATAGTAGAGCATTATGGTGTGCTCCTCACTAGTTGTACCCCATACATGGTTCATCTCTTAGACTCACCAACTGCTTTTAGTCACATAAGGACCTTAAGAAAATTTCAATTTCATTTTGCCATTCTTGGCCATGTGGTCTTTTCTACCCATATTTTATTGATCATTTCAAACTTGAAATCAATGGGTTTTCTCATTGGAGATCAATTGGATCATTGGAGATCAATTGGAGTTTCATAGAAATAAGGTTTACCTCCAGACTTTCTTCTCCACTTGCTCATGTACATCTTATCCAATACATACAAATGATTAAAGGTTGATTGGCATACAATTTTTTCCCTCTTTCTTTTATTTTAGTATATTTCCACTTTGGAAAAAGATAATGCATATCCAACATTTGAGATTTAAGGAGAAATTGAGAATCATTGGCTGCTTATCTTGGTGTTCGATGTTATCAATTGGGAGAATATATTGAAAGAATTGAATTGCTTAGAAAATATAGCCAAATATTTAACAAGAATAAAAATTGTTATGCTTTTGAAGTGGGAAGTGAGACTAGGTTTTGATATTTGTGATGATAAATGGGGCTTTCATGATTCTATGCTATTTTTTATTTATAACTATTCACCTTGGTGTTTAGTGGAACCATGTCTGGGATCTTTAACACATGTTATCGACCATCATGACCATTCATTGTTATAAAAAATGGCTGGTGCCAACCTCCCAAACCATAGATGGAACCTGATAAATGTGGAGTTAGGTTGGAGCCCTGAATCTATCCAAATTAAAATTCAAATAAAGTGCTATATTTTTATTAATTTAGACAGTATTATATTAGGATCTTATCTGAGAGAATAACATGCACAACAATCAATCACAAGAGACATTAGACACAAATATTTTCCTCGGGGAAACCATAAAGGAGAAAAACCTGAAACTTTCTTAGAGATAGAATAAGCACCAATAGCAGCAGTAAAACCAAGAGACAGTAAGATGATCTTCAATAGTTATTCTCTCTCTTATCCCAGCTCCTTCTCTCTCACTCATGTGCTACAACTGAGTGTGAGTGACTGTGTGATAAATAGAGAGGCTCACTCTCTATTTATACTAATTCCCAATTTTACAATAACTCACCAGGGCCGACTTCTCTAGGAGATTCTAATAAACCTAGTGCCCCACAACTACTGGGACTTTAACCCTTGATCAATAAGGAGATTTACCCTCTATGACTTTACATGACTTGTTTACATTATTGATTCTCCCGATATAAACATCGGGGTATGACATGACTCAATTACATTACTGATACTTCTCGATAGGAACATAGGGGTACAATACATAAAATATACAAGTGAATACATTCCAAAGTTACAACTACATCAACACTCCCTCTTAACTAGGAA
Source organism: Pseudotsuga menziesii (assembly GCA_001517045.1). Classification (NCBI taxonomy): domain Eukaryota; kingdom Viridiplantae; phylum Streptophyta; class Pinopsida; order Pinales; family Pinaceae; genus Pseudotsuga; species Pseudotsuga menziesii. The sequence continues at coordinate 195,592 of LPNX010663060.1, read as the reverse complement.
GGTATTCTCTTGACACAATTCATCAGCACAAGTCTTGTTCTCTGGATCAAGTCTGGATCATCATCAATGCTGGATCATCACTGGATCATCATCAAAGCTGGATCATCACTGGATCACCATTGGATCTTCATCAAAGCTAAATCACCACTGGATCATCACTGGATCACCATCATCACTTCTTCCGTTATCTTAATCAATTGGTGTTATCTCTCAATTTTACTTGTCATAGGAAGTTCTACAGAGCCAACCCTTTTTCATGCTGGTTGTAGGCCTAGCCTCTAGGTATTTCTTCTTCAGCACTTATGTCTAACCCAATCATAAAGGCCCGCCCAACAATTATATATGACCATGGGAGGAACACATCCACCACCATGTCAGAAAGGCATGCCCAACACTCACATCTGACCATGGGAGGAACACATCCACCACCATGTCAGAAAAGCACGCCCAACACTCACATCTGACCATGGGAGGAACACATCCACCACCATGTCAGAAAGTCCCAGTACTCACATATGACCATGGGAGGCCCAGCCTACCACCATGTCAGAAAGGCTCATCCAAAACTTACATATGACCCAGTCAGAAAGGCCCAACACTCACATCTAACCATGGGAGGCCCATCCTGCAACCATGTCAGAAAGGCTCAGCACTTATATCTTACCATAGGAGGCCTAACCTGCCATGATGTCAAAAAGGCTCAGCACTTATATCCGACCATGGGAGGCCCAGCCTGCCACCATGTCAGAAAGGCTCAGCACTTATATCCGACCATGGGAGGCCCAACCTGCCAGCATGTCAGAAAGGATCAACACTTATATCTAACCCAGTGAGAAAGGCTCTACACTTACATCTGACCCAGTGAGAAAGGCTCTGCACTTACATCTGACCCAGTAAAAAAGGCTTTGCACTTACATCTGACCATGGGAGACCCAACCTGCCACCATGTTAGAATGGCTCTACACTTACATATGACCATGGGAGGCCCACTTGCCACCATGTCAGAATGGCTCCTGCACTTATATCTAACCATAGAAGGAACCAATCCTACCATGTCAGAAAGGCTCTCGGACTCATCACCTCATCTTGGAGGGAACCTCGATCTAGAGAACACCAAGCTTCTCCTTGAAGTACTCAAACTTCACTTTGGCCAATGGCTTGGTCAACACATCAGCTATTTGTTCATTTTTTGCAACATATTGGAGCTTCACTGCTCCTCTCTACACCATATCCCTGATATAGTGATATTTGATCTCGATATGCTTAGACTTGTCATGGAACATCGGGTTCTCCGACAACTTCACAAAACTCTGGTTGTCACAATATATACAAGTAGCATCCAACTGGAGATGAAATAATTTAGATAGTATCTTCCTCAGCCACACTTCATCACAATTATCCAAACAAGCCATAACATACTCTGGTTCGGCTGTACACAATGCCACACAATATTGCTTCCTGCTAAACCAAGAGATCACACTTGATCCCATACTGAAGAAATACCCTGAAGTTCTCTTCCTATCGATGCAACTTCCTGCCCAATATGAATCAACATAAAATTCCAAGTTAATATTCTGATCCACCTCATACTTGAGCCCATAATCAACTGTACCCTTCAGGTACCTCGGAATATGCTTTGCCGCAATCAGGTGAGCATGTCTCAGATCCGTCAGGAACTGGCTCAATGTGCTCATAGCAAAGCAAATATATGGTATCATATTCATTAGGTACATCAAGGACCCAATCATTTGATGATATATCATAGCATCAACCGATTCTGATGAAGCATCACTTAATACCTTCAGGTTCGATTCCATAGGTGTGGTCATGGCCTTGCATTCCATCATCCCGAACCTATTCATGATCTCTACTGCATACTTCCCTTGTCCCAAGGAGATTCCATCTGTACTCTGCCACACCTCCATGCCTAGAAAGTAGTGCATCATACCCAAGTCCTTCATCTTGAACTTGGCAGCAAGCTTCTTCTTTGTATCAACAATCAACCCATCTGCACCTATTACAAATAGATCATCTACATAAAGTAGGATTATCATTGGGTTCTCTTCTTCAACCTTGTAGTAAAGGTTGGAATCTACTTTACTCTTAGTAAATCCCAAACTAGATAGGAAGCTGTCAATTCTGCCGTACCATGTCCTGGGTGCATGTTTCAAACCGTACAGGGATTTCTTCAATTCACACACATGAGTCTCCCTGTCATGTGTCTCAAAACTGAGTGGCTGCTCCACATACACTTCCTCTTCCACTACAACATTCAAGAAAGCGGTCTTGACATCCATCTGGTGTATCTTCCATTTCATTATTGCAGCTAGAGCAAGTACTGATTTGATGGAAGTGTATCTAGCTATAGGTGCAAAAGTTTCTTCATAATCTATTCCTTCTTTCTAGGAGAAGCCACAAGTCACAAATCTTGATTTATGTTTCTCTATGCTACCATATGTAGCATGCTTGATATTGTAGATCCATTTGGAAGTCACAACAGACTTCCCCTCTGATCTAGGGATAACACCCCAGACATCATTCTTCATGATCGACTAGTACTCCTCAATTATAGCATCCTTCCATTCTTTCTTCTCTGCTACTTCTTCATAGTTGGAAGGTTATTTATAAATGATGTCACATAATAGGGCTACATAACTGGAGCAGGACCTAGTTCTTTTCCTCTTTCTGTGCATTTATTTTGGAGCCCCATGTCTTTCTGCACCTTGGTTAGCCTCTTGTACCCATGTAGGTTTCCTCTTGTGAGGATTCTTCTCTTGGGGTGGATCTATAGGTTCCTGGGGTTATTCTATTTCTCGATCTTCATCTTGATTTGCAACGTTCATAGTTGTATCTTGAATTCTGGGTACTTCTGTTTCTTCAGAGTCTTCAATTGGTCTCTTTCTAGATTTGTTGTAAGCTGAATCTTTGTCAAATGTTACATCTCTTCTAATGCTGATCTTCTTGAATCCTAGGAAATATATTCTATAAGCTTTCGAGATTTCACTATATCCCACAAATATACCCTTCTTTCTAGAAGGATCTAACTTTGTCCTCTATTCTTTTGGAATGTGTATGTACACTAGACATCCGAATATTCTGAGATGGATGACTTCTGGTTTCTTGCCGAAAAAGACCTCTTTAGGTTTCTTGTTCTCAAGTACTCTATGTGGAGTATGATTCTGTACATACACCACTGTCCTGGCAGCTTCTTCCCATAGATGCATGGGAATATCTTGATCATGAAGCATTTCCCTTGCAACTTCCATGATTGTCCTATTCTTCCTTTCTACGACCCCATTCTATTGTGGATTATATGGAGTGGTTAAATACCTCTTAATATTTGAATCTTTGCATAAATATTTGAATTCATTTGATGTGAATTATCTACCATTGTCTGATCGAAAGGTTTTGATCTTCTTTTTTTTGGTTCTCGATCAAGGCTTTGAATTCCTTGAACTTGCTGAATACTTAATCTTTGTTCTTCAAGAAATATATCCATGTCTTCCTAGAAAAATCATCAATGAAAGAAACATAGTATACATACCCACTCAATGAACTGGATGACATTGGACCGCATACATCGAAGTGGATGATTTCCAAGATTCCTTTTTCCTTGCTCTCGCTACCTGAAAATGTCTTCTTTGTGTTCTTTCCTTTCACACATCCTTTAAAAACACCTTCATGCTTTGTCTGTATTTCTGTAAGACCTTCAACAACTTTGCTTTCAAGTGGTAATGCTTTGTAGTGCACATGTTCAAGCCTTCTATGCCAAAGTTCATTTGGCTCTATTGAGTCATGGACCAAAGCTTGCTCTGGTTGGCACTTTAGCTTGTATAATCCTCCCTCTTGCTCTCCAATCACAACTGCATCATCTATAGTCTTTCCCTTTGTCCACATAAGAAGTTGGCCATCTATAAATGCAACCCTTATGACTTTTGCATCCAATGCAGATATGGAGAGGAGGTTCTTCTTTAGTCTTGGTACAAACAATACATCCTTCATCTTCATAGACTTTCCAGAGTCTAGTTTATAGGAGGATTCACCACTACCTTTTATTGGATACTGGTAGTCATCCCCAAGTTTCACCTTGTGAGGTGACTCATGCTCAGACAAATTCACAAAGGATTCTTTGAATCTCATCATATGTTTGGAAGCCCCACTGTCTATAAGCCAATAATTTCTTCCATGTGTGATAGTTCCCGTGAGAGCGGAAATCAAAACATATTATTCATCACTTCAATAATCATCACTTTCTTGTCTGATTATATTTGTGGAAGGTTCATCATCCTCTGCAGTGAGCATGATGTCTTCTCTTGCTTCCTTTATTCTTGTGAGAGCTATTCTTATTCTTGGGACAATCTCTTGCAAAGTGTCCTCTTTCATCACATGTAAAGCATCTGTATTTAGATATATCTTTGTTAGATTTTTTAGAGTTTAAATGCCTACCTTTGGAATGATGATAGTCCCTTCTGCTTTTCTTGGAGTGTACTGTGAGAGCTTGATCTTCACTTCCCATATTTTCTTCTCGGGCTACTATCTAAGCTTCTTCTGTGAGCATTCCTCCCATAGTCTACTGAAGGTGACTAAATATCTTCTAGAATGAAGGAGTCCCATGATCTAGGGAGATCATTCAAGGTAGTCATCATAATATCTTCATTCTCCAATTCTTCATCTACTGTTTCAAGTTGTTCTTTGATCTGGGAGACCCTTGTGAAGTATGACTATATGGTCTCTGCATTCTGGATCTTCACATTCTTCAACTGGTTCCTCAAATTCATCTTCTAATTTATGTTATTTCCTTCAAACAGTTTGGTCAGGGCATCAAACATTGCTTTAGGTGTCTTTAGGGAGGACACCTGTGGTATGAGGTGATCCTTGATTGAATCAGAAATAATCCTCTTAGCCATGATCAATTTATTTTTGTGTAAAGCATTAGCCTCATCTCCCTCTAGAACTAGAACCTCTTCACTAATGTAAGAGTCCAACTCATTTTCTTCTAGAACCAGGGAGATCCTATACTTCCAAGCTCGGAATTTATCAGCACCCTCAAGATTTTCATCAAGCTTGGTGTGATGAGAAATATTAACTGAGAACCTAAAATGGAAATACAAAAGATTTAGATCTTACCAATTTGAGAGGCTGAAAATTGGATCTGGAGCTGATCTTCTGTAGTGTTGGTTTTCTGGTTCTAGGGAAGATTAGGGTTTTACTTTCCTGAAGTTATACCCAACCAAAAAATTTGATTTTTTTCTCTAAACTTTGAATTTGAGGAGGAGAGCAATCCTAGCCTGGGCTCACTCAAAAATTCCTCTTCAATGAAAATCCCTAATTTCCCGATGCAGTGGTAGGTCAAAAACTGAAAATGCTCAGAATCAGATTCTTCTTTGGCATAAAGATGTGCCCTTCAATGGAGGTTTATGTCTTCTTCTCAGGTTAGCTCTGATACCATGTTAGATTTTTATCAATTTAGACAGTATTATCTTAGGATCTTATCTGAGAGAATAACATGCACAACAATCAATCACAAGAGACAATAGACACAAACATTTTCCTTGAGGAAACCATAAAGGAGAAAACCTTGCAACTTCCTCAGAGATAGAATAAGCACTAATAGTCGCAGTAAAACCCAAAGATAGCAAGATGATCTACAGCAACTATTCTCTCTCTTATCCTAGCTCTTTCTCTCTAAATCATGCGCTACAACTGAGTGTGAGTGATTGTGTGATAAATAGAAAGGATCACTCTCTACTTATACTAATTCCCAACTTGAAAATAACTCACCAGGGCCGAATTCTCTACGAGATTCTAATAACCCTAGTGCCCCACAACTACGGGGACTTTAATCCTTGATCAATAAGGAGGGTTACCCTCTATGACTTTACATGACTTGTTTACATTATTTATTCTCCCGATAGGAACATCGGGGTATGACATGACTCAATTACATTACTCATACTTCCTGATAGGAACACTGGGGTACAATACATAAAATATACAAGTGAATACTTCCCGAAGTTACAAATACATCAACAGAAAGAAACATAGTGCAGGTCCTTGAAGTAGGGAGAATTTATTGCAAAGATGGAACAAAATTATCTGCATTATTACAGGTCTCAGTTATATTACCAATAAGATTCATGAAAGAGTAACTGAAGGGGCGTATGCTAGTACTGAAATGTTCCCAAGGTGTGGTGAATGTTGTTTTATGTTTGTATTCTATGATAACTAGGATTTGATTGTATTCAGATACACCATCCAACATAGGGAGTGTTATTGACCTTGTTACTCCTCATTTTGGATGGGTGTTCAATGTTCATGTGTGTGATTTTGATCTCACTATCAAGAAGGGTAATTATTTTCATGATTTGATTGTAGTCACTTGGTGTGGGAATAGCATCATGCCCTAAGTTCAAGGTCGCATTCACCCTTGAAGAATCATTTTACAAGAACAACACATTTGTCGGTAGTCTTTATATAAAAATACAACAATACAAGGCTTATGGGAAACATCATTCATAATTTTGAGTAGGTATAAACACTTTCTAAGCAAGTATTGATAATTTTATGAATTATTGTAATGAGACACTATCCCTTTTTTAAATTAAAATAAGAAAAATCATCCCATAACTTTGCATGTAAGATGTATCATAGGAAATCCTATGCATAAGAAGCAAACCTGGGCATGTTTTGAGGCAAAAAAATAGTGACAAGAACATGTCTAGGAATGAAAACAACCTCAATCCTCAGTTTTGGGCATGTTTTGAGGAAAAAAGAATTGACAAGAACATGTCTGGGCCTGAAAAAAAGAGTCAATCCTCAACTTTGGTAATATTTCAGGCCTAAATCAATAGCAAAAGAACCTCATATGTAGTGTTTTCCAAGTATATGGGATAAACCAATAGTTATGGTAATAAAACCAACTTTTGTAAGGAAGATATGGGTGCTTCTAGGAACTTTGTATAGTGTTTTTCACGGAAACAACCATAAACCATTAATTATGGTATTGAAACTCAGCCTCAACCATTAGATCTAGGTAGAATTGCGGACTCTTTCCACAATGAAATCACATGATTTTCAATATGAAGTAATTATGGGGAAGTTTGAAATAAATTTGGTCAATTATATGCATTAAATTAGTAAATATGGGAATTTTGTTAATCATGGTTTGATGCAATTCCCTGAAGTGGCATGGTTTTGAGGTTTGTTTAGGTTTGGTGCAACATGTCATCCCTTTTAGGGCTATTCCTTAAGAAATGAACAACATGAATGTTGTTTGAGTAACTATCCCCTTTAGGGGTCAATTTACAGTGTGATCGTAATCAATATGTAGAGCATTTATCTGTGTAACATCACATACTCTAGTATGGAATGAAGCTTCTAGGATTGGATCCTTCAAGGTGAAGCATTCAAGTCCCATGAGTAGGTTGTTCCTTTAGATAGGTTTCCTAGATTTTGATGCATCACTTATAGGTTGCCTCTTTGAAAAGAATTGGATGAAATCTAGGGTTAAAATCCCTAGGTTTAAGGGTCGCATATTCCATAAGATTGTTTCACTAAGTTATTCTGTTAATTTATAAAATTAGTTTGCATATTGGAGGGAATTCTCATGGATCCATCACTCACATTTGGGGAAGATATCTTTCTACTTGGAAACTTCTAGGTTCTAGTGGAGAGATGCTATATTTTTAACATTAATCTAGCATTACATTAGGATCTTTAACTGAGAGAATAACAAGCACAACAATCAAACACAAGAGACAATGAACACAGTTTTTTTCCTCGGGGAAACCATAAATGGAGAAAATCCCGCAACTTCCTCAGAGATAGAATTAGCTCCAAAAGTAAGACCCCAAAATAGTAAGATGATCTCCTGACAGCAAAAACCTCTTTCTTCCTAGCCCCAATGTCTTCTTCTTCCTCAGCTATGCGTTGCAACTGAGTGTGAGTGAGTGTGTGATAAATAGAAAGTCTAGCTCTCTATTTATACTAATTCCCGACTTGACTAAACCCTACTAGGGCCGACTTCTCTATGAGAGTCTAATAACCCTAGTGCCCCAGAACTGCGGGGACTTTAACCCTTGATCAATAGGAGGGTTACCCACAATGACTTGACATGACTTGTTTACATTATAGAACCTCCCGATAGGAACATCGGGGCATGACATGACTCAAGTACATCCCAGAATAAACATTGGGTTACAATACATAAGAAATACAAGTGAATACATTCCGAAGTTACAATTATATCAACACTCCCTCTTAACTAGGAAGGTATTCTCTCGACACAATTGATCAGCATAAGTCTTGTTCTCTGTATCATCTAGATCATCCTCGAGTCCTCGTCATCTTCAATTCATCTTCATCTTCGGATATGGATCATCACTCGATCTGGATCATCACTTGATTTGGATCATCATCACTTGATCTGGATCATCACTCGATCTAGATCATCATCACTGGATCTGGATCATCACTCGATTTGGATCATCACTGGAGCATCATCTCTAGATCTGGATCATCACTGCTGAATCATCATCACTGGATCATCATCATGGGTGATATCTCATGATTCTTCTCGTCACAGGAAGTTCTACAGAGACATCCATTTTTCATGCTGGTTGTAGGCCTAGCCTCCATGTAGGTCTTCTTCAGTGCTTATATCTGACACCAAGTTAGAATGGTACGCCTAACACTTACATCTAACCATGAGAGGAACACATCCAACACCATGTCAGAAAGGCACGCCTAGCACTCACATCTGACCATGCAGGAACACATCCCATAACCCTGTCAGAAAGGCTCTGCACTTACATCTAACCATGGGGGGAACACATCCCGCAACCATGTCAAAAGGGATCTACACTTACATCTGACCATGGGGGGGACACATCCTGCAACCATGTCAGAAGGGATCTATACTTACATCTGACCATGGGGAGAACACGTCCCGCAACCATGTCAGAAGGGCTCTGCACTTACATCTGACCATGGGGGGAACACATCCCACAACCTTGTCAGAAGGGATCTACACTTACATCTGACCATGGGGTGAACACATCCCACAACCATGTCAAAAGGGCTCTCAACCCCAAGTTGAGGGTTCCTAGTAACTGACTAGGTGCCTCCATTCTCCTAGAGAATGGCATTAGAACTTATATCTGATCAAGTGGGAACACATCCCTCAATCACATCAGAATGTCCATGCTCTCATATCTAATCATGTGGGAACACATCCCATAGTCATATCAGAATGGCCCTTAGTCTTACATTGAGTATTCCTGGTAATTGACCAGGCACCTCCATTCCAAGAATGGCAATAGCCCTTATATTTGATCATGCAGGAACCAATCCTACAGTCACATTAGAATGGCTCAGCACTCACATATAACATGGAAGGAACCAATCCTCTAACCATGATAGAATGGCTCAGCCCTTACATCTAACCATGGAAGGAACCAATCCTCTCACCATGTTAGAATGGATCACGGACTCATCACTTCCCCTTGGAAGGAACCTCAATCTAGAGAACACCAAGCTTCTCCCTAAAGTACTCAAACTTCACTCTGGCTAATGGCTTCATCAACACATCAGCTATCTATTCATCTGTCGCAACATACTGGAGCTTCACTGCTCCTCTCTACACCATATCCTTCATATAGTGATACTTGATCTCGATATGCTTCTACTTGTCATGGAACACCAGGTTCTTCGACAACTTCACATAGATCTGGTTGTCACAATATATACAAGTAGCATCCAACTAGAGATCAAATAAATTAGACAGTAGCTTTCTTAGCCATACTACCTCACAACTAGCTGAACAAGCTGTGACATACTCTGCTTCAGCTGTACTCAGTGCCACACATGATTGCTTCTTGCTAAACCAAGATATCACACCTGATCCCATACTGAAGCAGCACCCTGAAGTGCTCTTCCTATCGATGGCACTGCCTGCCCAATCTAAATCAACATAACCCTCTAGGTTAATCTTCTAATTTGCCTCATACTTGAGCCCATAATCAACTGTATCCCTCAGGTATCTCAGAATATTCTTTGCAGTAATCAAGTGAACATGTCTCAGATATGTCAGGAACTGGCTCAAGGTGTTCACAACAAAGTAGATATCTGGTCTCATGTTCATCAGGTACATCAAGGACCCAATCATCTAACAATACATTGTAGCATCAACCACTTCTGATGAAGGATCACTCAATAGCTTCAGGTTCGATGCCATAGGTGTGGTAATGGCCTTGAAGTCCATCATCCTGAACCTCTTTAGGATCTCTACTGCATACTTCCCTTGTCCAAGGGATATTCCATCCGCATTTTGCCACACCTCCATGCCTAGAAAATAATGCATCATACCCAAGTCCTTCATTTCGAACTCGGTAGCAAGCTTCCTCTTTGTATCAGCAATCAACCCATCCATACCTTTTACAAAGAGATCATCTACATATAGTAGGAGCATCATTGGGTTTCCATCTTCAACCTTGTAGTAAAGGTTGGAATCTTCTTTACTCTTGGTAAAGCCTAAAATGGATAGAAAGCAGTCAATTATGTTGTACCATGTCCTGGGTGCCTGTTTCAAACCGTACAGGGATTTATTTAATCTACATACATGAGACTCCTTGTCACATGTCTCAAAACTGAGTGGCTACTCCACATACACTTCCTCTTCTACTACACCATTCAAGAAAGCAGTCTTGACATCCATTTCATCACTGCAGCCAAAGCAAGAACTGATATGATGGAAGTGTATCTAGCTATAGGTGCAAAAGTTTCTTCATAATCTATTCCTTCTTTCTGGGAGAAACCACGAGAAACAAATATTGCTTTATATTTTTCAATGCTACCATCTGCAGCATGCTTGATCTTTGATCCAGATGGAGATCAGTGGCCACCCACCTATTCCACTGGCTCAACACAATTGTCCATTGTGGCAATTTCCTAGTTATTTTTCTACAGTCTTTTGGGTCCTAAACTTTCGGGGCCATTTTGAGGCTCTAAACGACGTTTTTTGGAGATTTGGGGCCAAATAGTTGCCATCAGCATTCATTTGGCCGACCAAAAGTTGTAAATATTAGATAGACCTTTCCAACGAGCTATCGAACGCCCAAATCGAAGATTGTATGCAAAAGTTATGACCCCAGGAAGTTGACTGTTCAACTTACCACTGTGGGGCCGCAAACTTTATGATGGTTCATCTTCTAGGGTTACGTTTTGGACTTTTGGGGTTCTCACCTCATTCTTATTATAAATAGGCCTCTTTGGCCTCATTTTGTATTTAGCTTGGCATGAATGAGCGTAGCAGCCACATCTCTTCTCAAAGATAGTTACCACCATTCTAGCAATTGTATTCATTAGAGGAAATTTCAACTCAAAATGGGCCTCCTAAAATGAACTAATAAAATAATAGTTAAAATAATAAAATAATATTTATTAATTTTGGAGGAAGAAAAGAAAAAAACCACTTTTTTGTTTGTATTTTTGACATATCTCCCTATGTTTTTATTCAAATTTCGATCAGGAGAGCTCGTTGGATGTGGAATTAAATTCTGCATCCAATGAGTACCCACTCGGCATACTTTTGACGGACCCCGCTACCCCAAAAACAAGAAATACCTGAAAAAACAGAATGATGTGGTCATCATTCCATGTTTTCAGGTATTTCTTGTTTTTGGGGTAGCGGGGTCCATCAAAAGTATGCCGAGTGGGTACTCGTTGGATGCATAATTTAGTTCCACATCCAACGAGCTCTCCTGATCAAAATTTGAGTAAAAACTCAAGGAGATATGTCAAAAATACAAACAAAAAAAGTAGTTTTTTTTATGATACCTATCCCCAAATTTATATTAAAAAAATGTTTAATACCTATACGGTATTTCAAATTTAAATCAATTTCATTGGCTAACACATGATGACATGGAATTTGAATAAAAGTTAAAAGGCCCATTTTGAGTTGAAATTTCCTCTAATGACAGTCTGTTCTATTTCCGCCATTTAATAGAATATGTGTTTAATGTATCTCTGTTATCTTTGCAAAATGTCTTTGATTATTATTATGTGTATGTTCTTTCATTTCGTTCATGCATAAATCCATATTTATGCGTGAACGAAATGAAAGAACATATACATAATCGTAATCACAGACATTGGCAATGTTGGATACTCCTACACATATATCAGGGCTTGTTTGTAAGCCATGTTGATGACTATGTTATTAATCTATCATAGTAATCTAGGGACTAAACACAAATCTCATCAAATATTAATAACAATAAGGCATGAAAATGGTGTAATTGTGCTACAAAATGAGTAGCCGCTCTGTATATTCACACAAAGAATGAGTAATACAATACATGATCATGCTGCAAGCATGAATGACAAAGCAATTCAAATTTCCAAGGAGGTCATTCGGATTGAATGAGTGAGTCTAGCTTAACTAAATGTAAGCCACAGTCAACACTCAAGTTAACCACTAATCAAAACCCTAATTGACTCAATTGATCCCTAACTGAAGTCGGAGTGCAATAAATGACTGAGTCTAATTGAAAGTAGGTCCGACACATGTCACAGCAAGCCAACCATCAAGTGGTAGCGCATCAATGACTCCAGTGAACCCCGATGAGGTTAACTGAAGCGTAACTGAACATCAGAAGTGGTTGGAGGCGCCTCTGTTGACTCCAGTTCATTAAATAATCAATAAATAATCAATTTAATGATAGAAGGAATCTTCATTGCTCTGTTTAACTGATTGTAACCATCATTTAGCAATATGGGGCATTAATGACACTCAAATCACCCCCGGAGTGCTCCAGTTAGCCTCCCTGAATGTAGGAGAAGGATAAGTTAGCCTCCTTGACTGAAGGTAGGCGTGGGTGTGATCTAGTTGATGTCATATAGTTCTCCTTTGATGTCAATTAAGTCAATAATACTTAGGATAGTGGTATAACTAGGCCAAATTGACCAAAATGAGTATGTAAGTTGGTAAATGTCTCCAACACCCCCCCTTAAGCTATACTCAAGAGGAGTAGAAAACATAAAATGCATAAAAATGCTAGGGCCTCGGCAACTAAGGCCATAGGTCGCCCTGTACAATGTTGAAACTGAAACAATGCTTTAAAATAAACTAAGTGAGGAAAAGAGGGAAAACCAGTGGGAAAACCCCCCCTCAAGCTGAACACTAAAAGTAATCTGATCACCCTAATGGACTCACCCCCAACAGTGAACGGAGGTAAGTGAACTTCTTTTCTGAAAATCTCATGGTGAAGATGTCTGCAATCTGCTCATCAGTCGGGCAGTATTGTAGAATGATGGTCCTGTCATGCACTAGCTCCCTGATATAGTGCATGTGGATCTCTACATGCTTGGTTCTTACATGGTAACTGGATCTGTGGATATCTTAATGGCACTTTGATTTTCACAAAAGAGGACAATGGACAAAGGACTACCAATATCAAACTCTAAAAGAATTCCTTGCAACCAAACTACTTGGATGCAAGCATTCACCGCTCCTCGATACTCAGCCTCTGCTGAAGATAATGCAATAGAAGCTTTCTTTTTTCTAGAACAACGAATGGGGCCACCACCAAACATGAATACATATCTGGAAGTAGAATTCCAATCAATAGAATCACCCACCCAATCGGAAGCTGTGTATCCAACCAGCTCTAGCTCGAAGTCTACAGCATAGTGAATGTTGTAGGTCTTGGTTCCTTGAATATACTGGAGGATCCTCTTGGCTGCCTTCCAATGAAGATCATGAGGCTGCTACATGTATCTTGATACAGAATTCATGGCATAAAAGATATCAGGTGGAGAATGTGTCAAGTACAACAAGCTACCAATCAACTATCGATAGATAGTGCAGTCCATGGGAGGTGTGCTTTTTCCTTCTTCAAGGTTGATCCCTGAAAGGAAAGGGAATGGTGCAGGCCTACATTCAGCCATGTTAAACTTGAATAATAGTTTGGATATGTATTTGGATTGAGTGACCATTATCCCATCATAATTTTGTTCAATTTCGAGCCCCAAATCACTCATTTCAAAGGCATTGTGGAGAGCAGTTTTGATGGCTAAAATGGAAGCAACTGTGCTACCTAGATCAGTAAGTCATCAACATATAAAACAAAAATAATAAAATTACCATCATACTTTTGTATATACAAATTTGGATCTGATATACACCTCTGGAAAAGTTTGCGAGAGAAGGAAGGCATCCATCTTGGAATACTACTCTCTTGGGGGCTATTTTAACCCGTATAATGACTTCTTTAGCTTGCAAACCAAAGATGGATCAGAGATGTAGCCCTCAGGATGCTTCATGTATATCTCCTCATGAATATCTCCATGCAGAAAGGCTAACTTAACATCCATATGATGCACTTCCCAGTGCTTAGATGCCGAAATTGCCAAAACTAGGCAGATGGAGTCCATTTTTGCAACCGGTGCAAAGGTCTCATGGTAGTCCACACCTTGGACATGAGAGAAACATTTTTCCACCAGTCTTGCCTTATATTTGTAGGTTCTTCCATCAGTAGAAACCTTGTTCCGAAACACCCACTTGCATTGAACCAATTTCCTTCTCGGAGGAAGAGAAACTAGCTCCCAAGTAGTGTTTTTCTGAAGAGAATTCATCTCTTCATCCATGGCAAATTTCCATCTTGGATCCTTCCGAGCATGGTAGTAGGATTTTGGGTCTAAAATAATCATCAAATAACAAGTTTTGGACAGCAAATTTTCAAGACAATATAGCACAATACCTGCTCTTTGGAAATTAGACCGGGTTCTCCTTGGATCATCCTTATTTCCAATGTTATCTCCTATGGAGGAGAGTGTCTGTTGGGCCCATGTGGGAAGATGATTTTGTACTTCAATTTATGATTCAGAATTTGATGTTTTCTACACATTGATATAAGAAATCATAGGATCCAAATCAGGCTCATCACCCCTAATTTCATCATCCAAATATTTAGTAGAATAGGAAGGAAATTCAACACTTTTCTCCTTCACTAGTTCCACCTCCTTAAGAGGCTCATCGAACTTGACACTTCTCTTGATGATGATCTGTTTTGTTTTTATATCCAGCAGATTGAAACCTTTTGATTCATCAGGATACCCAATAAACATACATTCTATGCTTTGCGGTTGCAAAGCCCTTCTTTTATCAAGTGGAATTCGGGCCCATGCAGTGGACCCAAACACCCGCAGGTTCGACACATCCAACTTGTGTCTGAAGTATGCTTCAAAAGGGGTTTTCCATTTCATATATGAGTGTGGAATTATATTCTAAATGTATGCTTCAGCATTCATGGCTTCATCCCACAAATTTGCAGCCAACTTCTTTGATTCCATCATACAGGTGGTCATCTCCTTGAGAGACCGATTCTTCCTTTCCGCTACACTGTTCTGTTGAGGAGTGTAGGGAATTGAATGTTGGACCTGAACACCACTTTGGTAACATATGTGTAGCAACGCATTACTGACATAATCCCCACCATTATTAGATTTCAAGATCTTGATCTTAAGCCTAGAGGCATTCTCGATCAAGGCCTTCAGTTCAATGAATTTTTCACATACTTCATACTTCTTTTTGAGAAAGAAAACCCATGTGTACCTTGAAATATCATCAATAAAAGTCAGAAGATACCTTAATCCATTCATGGATGTGATGGGAATTGGACCACTGATATTAGAATTTATCAGCCCTAGTATGCATGTATCTCGATTTTCCTTCCCCTGATCGTACTTGTGCTCAGGGTGTTTTCCAACCACACAGCCCTTGCACTTTTTAGTGGTTGCCTTGATGACTGGGAGGCATTCAAACATGCAGTTTTTCTATAATTGCTGCAAATATTTGAAATTTATATGGCCAAACCTTTCATTCCACAACCTACTAACTTCATTTCCATGAGTTAGCAATGCGGTGGGATTTGCATCTGCCACAAAGTGGGAGAACTCATAGGCTTTTGCATGATGGTTTGCAAGGCCTTTAGAAATGAGTTTCCTGGATGCAAGTTCCCTTATCTCAACATCATTCAAGATGAAATATACTCTCTTAGGCACTCCTGTATGTGTCATCTAATAGACACTAAGTAGATTTGATGCCAGAGACGGTACATACAAAACATTTGAAAAATAGCCATTCTCAAGATCAATCGTACCTTGTCCTTCTGAAATGATGGTGGAGTCATCTCCCATGTGGATGGGGATGGATTTGTTCATATCCAAGGATGAAAATGAGTCTCTTTCATCCATCATGTGGTTCGAAGCTCCAGAATCAATCAAGAGTGCTTTGGACTTCGAAGTGCTTGCCATGAGGGCATGACCTTTTTCATGTTGTGGTTCCCAATCTTGTTGATCTCTCCTCCAAAAGTTTTCCAGAATATTGATGTGATTTATCTCAAGGAGAGAGGTAGCTTCATCAAGATTCTTCTTCATGCAGGCATGTTTAGGGTGGAAGCCCTTCTCGCAGTATGAACACTTGACTTTTTCCTTTCCATGGTGCCCTTTCCCTTTGTTATTCTTTGTGTCGAAAGACTCATCATGCTGTTGGTTTTCAAATTTAGGATTAGGAGCTTCAAATTTAGTTTTTGGTTTCTTATACTGCTTTCCTTTACCCTTCAGATATTTGGGCCCTGAGACATGGAGGGCTTGATCACGAGAGGATCTGATGATCCCCATCTGGACAAGCTTATCATGTTCACTTGTTAGGGATTCAATGAAGGCATTGAGTGTAGGCATATTCCATCTAGGGGTTGTGAGATTCCCCACATGGAATGTAGAGACAAAAACTGAATAATCATCTCCAATTTTGGAGATTATGGCGAGGATGAGCTGATCATTCTCTTTCTCCACTTTGCATTGCTTCAACAGTAATACAATGTTCTTGAACTTTGTGAAAAAGTCATTCAAGGTCTTGAAATTGGAAGGATGGAGAGACATTAATTCATTTTTGAGCTGGTAAAATCTCAAATCATCCTGCTTTCCATATAGGGCTTCCAATTTATCCCAAATTTCCTTTGGAGTCTTCAATCCCGAAAGATGGAAAAAGAGATCCTAGGAAACAGAGAGGCACAAGAATCCGAATGCTTCATCCTTCTTGTTCAAGAATCTAGATTTGTCTATTGCAGAACCAGGCTCTTCTTCAGTGTCCATGGTGACCCTATAGAGTCCTCTCGAGCATAGCTAGATCTCCATGTCTCCTTTCCATGAGTGGAAATTGAACGGAGTCAAAATATATACGGAATAAGCCATCTGAATCTATTGGAGCGAATGCTTTCTCCTGTCAAAAAACCTGAAAATCACAACAAAAAGGGCAATGTAAGGTTGGATAGCCTACACATTTTAGGCTTTCATCATACACAGCATAGTCAATCAAGCAAGCTTGATCAACAAGTTCTTTACTTGGGGTATTAAGTGGTAAGCCTTGGCTTCTGCTGCAGTGCTGGATTTTTGAGCTATTGCTCAATTTTCATGCAAGATCTATCAAAAACCTTATTTTTGAGAGATCTAAGCTTCGTGCCACCATGAGCTCTGATACCGTATTAATCTATCATAGTAATCTAGGGACTAAACACAAGTCTCGTCAAAGATTAATAACAATATGGCATGAAAATGGTGTAATTGTGCTACAAAACGAGTAGCCGCTCTATATATTCACACAAAGAATGAGTAATACAATACATGATCATGCTGCAAGCATGAATGACAAAGCAATTCAAATTTCCAAGGAGGTCATTTGAATTGAATGAGTGAGTCTATCTTAACTAAATGTAGGCCACAGTCAACACTCAAGTTAACCACTGATCAAAACCCTAATTGACTCAACTGAGCCCTAACTGAAGTCAGAGTGCAATAAATGACTGAGTCTAACTGAAATTAGGTCAGACACATGTCACAACAAGCCAACCATCAATTGGTAGCGCATCAATGACTCTAATGAACCCCAATGAGGTTAACTGAAGTGTAACTGAACATCAGAAGTGGTTGGAGGCACCTCTGTTGACTCCAGTTCATTAAATAATCAATAAATAATCAATTTAATGATGGAGGGTGCCTTCACTACTCTGTTTAAATGAGTGTGTAAGGTGGTAAATGTTTCCAACACATGTATTCCAGAATGAATTGAAATTGTTTTTTAGCGTGTTCTCCTCCAGTTCATCCTTGATCAAGATCTAACTTCTCTTGTCTACTACCACTTTCCTTATCTCTGTCTTGAATTTGATGGTTTCCCAATTTCACATCGGGTGTAATATTGCTTCTCAACCATGTTTTTTCTTATTTTTGGGGGAAAGGTAAGTTTGTTGAGACTAGCTCCCTGGGTGGCCATGTTGCTTCATGAAGGCCTTGAAACAATTGTTTGATTAAAGAGTATCATTCATGTCCTTCTTCTGCTGCTATTGTTGTCGCTCTTGTTCAAGGCCACAACCATCCTGGAATCGTTCATGCCACTTGATTTTGAGGAATCAAATGATACAAAAAACATGGCATGTGAGAATATTGATTCTCCATTGTCTTAAGAAGACTTTACAATAATCTGAGTAATGATGGATTTGCAGGGTAGTGGGAGAGATAGATTGAATAACGATTTGTAGGATATCCTCATGTAATTGCTTCCATCCTAAATAAATTTTGAAACAAGTGCTACAATAAATGTTGATATAAGTTGTCCCATCATGCTAGACAAGGGAGATCGGCTGGGTGGATCATGCACCTTACCAATTTCATTCTCCAATTTTCTCTACTTGCCTTATTCATGGCCTCCACATCAGCCCCTTCAAGGCTTTACTTGCAAGCAATGGTTTGTTTCGCAAGCCAGTCCACCACTTGGTTTGCAAATATCCGAACATGACCAAATTGGAAATTCCCAAATGATGGGTATTTGTTTTTTACACCGAGCTGCATACATGGTTATTTCCCAATATGGGATTGAGGTTTCTTACCAAGGACATCTATAATTAACTTTGACTTTCTCTTGAAGTCGATCTTTATAAAACTAGTTTTGTGGGTTTTCATTATTCAAAAGATAAGATCCTCAAACTCTGCTTTATAATTTGTCTCATCCCCGAGGAACTGATAACAAGCGTTCAAAATATTTCCATGATGACCCTATAACACACCACTTGACCCAACTAGTCGCAGATTTCCATTGGAAAAAACATTGAATTTTAATGTTATCCACCCTTAATGAAGGTGGATCCTTTTTTGGTGGATAGCCAGTCTCCTTTAGTTTCCTAAAAGTTGAGAACAAAATGAAATTAGTATATACTACTTTCTTGTGTAATAGAATCATTCTAGCAGCATGTCTTCCCTCCTTTTCCCTATTACTCCCCCTCCACATTTATCCAACCAAAAAACATGCCATCCCTGCCACTCCCTCAGCTTGTTCATGCCATGCTCCCCTTTCTCCTTCTCCAACACCTTTGACCAATACACCTACCAAGTAATGTAGCACCTACATGAGCAGTTGAAAGATCCTCAATTTACTCATTCCATCAGATTCAGTCACTCGACTCACTCCATATATAATGTCAAACGAAGACTCTTTTACTATTGTTACATTCCTCAGGATTTTTTAAGACAATAGATAATTTTTGGTGAAATCATCAATTTAAGTACTTACCTCCCTCAAATGAATCCTCATTAGATTAGGTAAATGTGCACAAGTTACAGTTTATCTCATGCTCCCCAACTTGCTTCTTCAAAGGGATTTTGGTTTCCCCATAATTCAAACTTCAAAAACATGATATTTCTCAAAGATATGTAGTACAACATCTATCATTCAATCTATTTGGAGTTTACTCAAGTAGCGATTATAGATGTCCATATATTAAATACCAAGTCCTGTTTATGTCATTATCCACTATAGGGAGAGCATGAATAAAAGTAAAAGAAATATGTTTGTAGAGACCATTTAAAGTTGTACTTTTTCCACTGTGTCGTAACATGGCCTTTCAGGCTAGTAATTTCTCCTAGTGACATTATCATTCAACTTGCAATTCCCCCTAGTTAAATTCCATGGTTGCAATAAAAAATGGCCTTAGTTTGACTGGTTAATACTAAATTTGCAATACAAATGAATCCAAAATGTAATTGAAGGGACTTGATAGTTTGAGAAGGAGTTAACAGAAGTTGGAACAAAAGAGGATATGATCTTTCCTGCTCACTATGCTGAGGTAGTTGAATCTATAGAGAAATGATATGAAATGGAAATTATAGTAATGTCCATGAGGGACTTGTTACCCCTTGACATGTAGGTTTGACTTGATATTCCTTTCCTATGTGATCTTCCATCACATCTAACATTTCCATAGATGAGATCTATGGTTCACCCATGTATATTTGTCAGAGACACTTCCATGCTTCCAGATCGCCACTATTGTGCCAGAGATGCTTGGGGCCTTGTTACAGTTGATACCAGGATTATGAAATATGCCAGGACACATTGACACTTGATATTTCCTTCTTGTATATGGTATATGATCACGAGGGGTCAAATGGTGTTACTCTATAGTAGTTCATGTACTTTTAATTTTTGTTTCATAGTTTGGATGTACCATGGTATGGTCTTAATCCTTTCCTTGTGAGATTAAGACATATATTAGACCACAAGACTCATCTCTACTACCCCTTATAGATGAAAATGATTTATAGGATTCCCATAGGCCTTGCATAATAGTCATTGTGCAAAGGTCTAGGTTTCCTTTTAAGGGCATGAATCCTAGTGTCAATCCCCATGCATGGCCAATTACTGATAGAAGTAATGTTTAGGTACTAAGACCCTACTTGTTTTCATAAATCTTATCTTATTATAAGAGACATGCCCTTTGTATCCCAAAACTAAAAATATAGCATGTATGCCACTTGTGATTTAAAGGTCCCTTTCCAATGGCATGTGTCATGCTCCAACCCACCCTTGCCACATTACAAGCTCTTGGAACTATAAAATTGGAATTTAGTACTTAAGCCCCTTGTTTCCAAACTCAAAACATGTATTGAGATAATAGATCCATCTTTGGTGTGTAAAACTTTGGAAACAAAGATGTGCCATCTTGATTAGCCAAATAAATATCCTTCTATAGAGCTTGTTCCATGGTTTAGGGACTAGTGCATGGATCAATGGGCCCTTACATGTTAGGATTATTATTAATCCTCTCTTTGTCTCCTTTGACCACATAAATTCTATCTGTTTACTTTTACTATCTTAGGAGGTCGCATCACTTCACCAATGCATGTGGGACATGACTAGTGGACATCTTCCACTTACTGCACCTGTCTGCATGCATTTTGGAGCTCCAAAGATCAAACTCTATTTTATAAGAACCCACTTGGAGTGCCACCAGTAGTGTCCAACAGTTCACTACAGTAGGTCATTAATTGTCCTTAGTGAAACATCGATCCCCATCAGTTAGATCACTTCCAGTGTCTCTAGCCCCTTTTTTGCATGCATGCAGAGAGTGTGGCGCCTTTGTTCACCTACCCCCTCAGTTAACTGGTTATTAACTAATTGTAACTGGTTACACTAGTACATGTGAATTTTTTTCCCATGGAAAATCGTTGCTATAGAAACACATTTCCTTTAATATAGTGATGAATAGAAGCCCAAATTTTTGTCGATATAGCGATAGAACATCGATGGGACATGGTGATTGTGGCATTTGCTTCAAAAATCAATAGGCGTCGATATAGCGACGTTTATGTGTCGCTATAAAAATGGTTGCCATCGCTATAGAGATGGTTTATTGTGGAAAAAAAACAACTAAGTCAAATTGCGTCATTTGAGCGATGTTTGGGCATCGCTATAACGATAGAATATTATAGCAAAATCAACAGACTATTTCATATTGTGTCACGGGAGCGACGGAATATTGTCGCAAAATTAAGTGACTATTTCATATTGCGTCAGTATAGAGATGTACATTAGTTGCAATAGCGATGTTAATGCGTCACTATAGACATGAAAGTATGTTGAAACCAATAAATTCCCAAGTCATTTTCCATTGCTATAGCGACGGTCTACCGTCATTATAAAGACGATAACCTGTCGCTATAGTGACGAGTGCTTGTCACAAATTAGAAGCAACTAAGCACTGATTTGTTGCTATAGTAACGTTTCTATGACACTATAGCACTAGAAGTACATCACTATAGAGACGTTTACTGTGAATTTTTAATATATATATATATATATATATAAAATTCGCAGCAAAGATTGTTTTTCAAATCTAGGCCTACCTACATTCTAGAAAGGACATACAGTTGTGATGCTTGTTGTAGTGCTTGTCTTGGAAATTCTTCTCCTTCAATTTATGATGGAACTTGTTCAAATAGGTCTTCCCAAAATCTGGCCAAAAGCCCTTTCCCGCGATCCTTGACCCTTTTTATAAATACCTGAAGAGTATAGGAAGGCAACTTAGTTGGAACCTTTTCAAAATAGCTTGAAGAGGAAACTTGTTGTCCTTTAATTCCTTCATTTTGAAATTTCTTATGTTTGGGTAGTGTTCATGGTGATTTGGTGGCCACTATCTGTTGGTTAGTGTCCCTCCCACAGTTTCAATTATGATTGAATGTGTTGGGTAGAATTGCATAATATTTTACGACACTATGTCACACTGAGAATCATGGAAGAATTTTTTGTTATAATTTTTTCTCCAAGATTAAGCTCTTTCAAAAAATTTATCTGTAGCTTCTACATATTAGTTCAAGAACATTAATAAGGAAAACCAAAAATCCTCTGGTAAGAATAAACTTACTTACAACCACTATCATAGGAATGGGCATGCCTTCAAACCTTACAACCACTATCATAAGAATGAGCATGCCACTATCATAAGTTTACTTACAGCCACTATCAAAGCTTACATTCAAAAGTTTGAATATTTTTCAAAATAAGCAATTTAAAATATGGGGATTCTTGAATATGATACCCAATTTGAATCTTCTCACAATCAACATTTAGTTGTGCACCATGCATATTGGATCTCCTCTTCATCACAGGAATGGATTGTTGAATTTGGAGCTACCAAACATATGATTGGGCATGAAAAAATTCGACACCCCCTTTCTAATCATCGAAGGGAGAACAATGGAGAGAAAGTGGTCATTGATGACAACTCAAATTTATCAGTTTCAGGATTCAATGATGTCACCATCGACTCCACCAAGTTTGGATATTTGCTTCATGTTCCAAGAGTTGGACCAAATCTTATTTTAATTACACCACATGAACAAAACAATGGAATTCCAAATCAATGGGTTGTAGAGGACATGAATGATCATTTTTAAGTGGCTGCCTCAGAACTATAGAACAACATATTTAAAGTGCAGCATGATGATTGCCGATACATTCATTATAACATCCAAATAACTGAAGAAGACATGAAGAAGCCACAACAAGAAAATGTTTGACACTGATTGAAACTTCTTCTCTTGGATAACATCAGTTTACAAATGTTGAAGGCCAAATATTAGAAATAAATACTCAGTAAGATACAAAAAAACAATAATGAAAAATTCCCATCTTTCTAAATCATCGAAAGGATCTAAATGTGTCAAGATAAGCACCGAAAGAAAGCCTAAAATGCATTATAAATGTGTGGGATCTCAGGAGAACTATTATCAGAAGCTAACATGTAAAAGAGAACCTCTCAGATCTTCAGATACGAACATTCATGTACAGATAAACCAAGAAGATAAACTGATAGTTTTAGGCAGTGAATTAGAGAGGACAAAACATCTAAACTTCTCTATGTCTCACAGAGTCAAAATACCTATTGAAAATAGGAGGAAAATTTTGGTAGGTTATGATTTACGAAGAGCTAAGACTAGTGAAGAGTTCAAGAAGGATATTGATAGTGGGACTTCACTTGTTGAATCCAATCTTGTAACAACGATATAAAGGATGAAAATGAAAACTTTATGAATTAGCTGCTGATACTCACCATAGACTTGACATTCGAGAAGTTGAGTAATCAGTCGTGACCAATGATCTTTTGAAGCAATCAAAGGAAGTAATCATAGCCTTAATAATTTGACCCTTTTTATGAATACCTAGAGAGTAGAGGAAGGAAACTTAGTGAAAAATAATGAAAAATAAATGTCGCACTCCATATTTGAAAATTCACCAAAATTTCAAGCTCAACGACATTCAATAGGAGAAAATTCAAAATTACTTACCTCAATAGAACCCCATTCTAGTCCGACTATACCAGGAGCGGGACCTTCTCTGTCTTTCAATTCGCTAGACTACAGAAGGTGCCACTCTAAAGAAACAAGATCCATAAAAATGTTTAATGCACATTTCAGCTCATTTGGAGAAAAGCTACAAACTCTCAAGTAGATTCAACTCATTTGTATTTTATAATTATTTTCTAAAATATTCAAACTCAAAGCTGAAACAATGAGATAAGCATGTTCAACATAGAAAAACCATACCTCAATATCCTTCATGTCCAGCATGTCCCAGAAACAATGAGTTACAATAATAATTAAAGTACTTAAAACAATAATAGTAATAAGAGTAGCGATCTATATCAGATCCAAGTTGTTAATAAAAGACAACAATACATAATAGTAGCATGATATATCAGATCTGAACCAATTATAAAATCAACATAAGATGTTAGGGCAGAGCTCCCTTATCCTCAGAAGAAAATGCTTTTACACAGTCTTCAACATCTTAGAGTTAGGTTACTTACATGAGACTCAACTAGACCAACATAATTGTCAAAGGAGAGAAACCAGAACTAGAAAAGAATGTAAAATAGATCATCCAACCCTCTTAAATAAAAAACAGTAGCATCACAGTAGTACATCCAACTCACAATAAAAAATGATAGTAAAGTACTCCAAAACATTTCATATAAGGTAGCGAAATGGTGGATGGAACCTAACAAGGGATCTTAAGGTGAACGCAAGGGTGCAAGAATGCAGAAAGAAGCTGATGTGGACAAGTCTTGCAAAGTAAAAAATAAGTATTCAAAACATTTTTTGGCCCATCCTCCCAGCCGATGTAAAGAATGCCTGCAAAAATGCACAACATGTTCAAAATTGCTCTATGGGCATGTTTAACTAGTTGTGGGCATTTTATCTTAGTCTTGCATGCATAATGCAATACTTGCAAGCAAGATTCAGAAAAATGCATGCAGGAAGAATAAAAATTCCCGCATGAGTGAAGGAGATGTCACTAAAATACATGTAGGGTCCCCAATATGCCTGCAAGTGGAGTCGACAAATGCCATCCAGGCCTCAATAATATACTTAAGCCTCAAATATGCCCACACTTGAGAGTAAAAATGACCCCATCTAGTTAAAAATTCCAATGGGGAAATCGAGTAAAAATGCTCGCAGCTTGTAAAAATTCCCTCAGCTAGTTAAATATGCCCACATTTAAGTTTCAGAATACACTTACATCAATTCTGCAATTTGGATAAGTAGTTGATTTGGGAAACTATCTGTATCCTTTTGAGAAATGCCCTACATCCAGTTTGTAAATTCTCGTCAGACTGATAAAATGCCCATGCTACCTTATAAAATTCCCACAGGCATCAAACATATGCACACATGTCCAGACAAATGCCTGCAGAAATGCACAAAAGGTTTAAAAATGCCTGCAGGAATCCATAGAAATAGATGAAGTAAAATGCAGGAATAAATTAGGTACAATATGTTTGCAAATATCTACATTTGTTAGATATTACTTTTCATCGATTATGAAGATATATGTGAGACAAATTAAATATATTGAGATGAACAAACCAACAAGGTTTCAGGGGGAGCTATATGGTTAGATAAAGAAAATCAAATAAAGTGAAGCAACATTGTGATGTTGTCATTAATGCATGCTTACCTTTTATGAATTTACTAGATGACTATTGATACATTCATTAGGCGGGCATGTCCTTACATGTCATGGGAATTTCAATGTTAAAGTTAAACACTTGACATGTACAACTAAAGTAAAGCTGTTATGGGAAGCCTGAGCTTATAAAGATATTCTCCAACTATATTGTACGACCACTTGGATGGAGGATTCCCATGATAGGTACAAGAGTAAAGGGAAAATGATGTTGATGGCAAAGGATGATGACATTTCAAAAAGGAATATAAAGGTTGATGACATGCAACAAAGGAAAATACACTTTGGACATCAATTCAACATGAAGGTAGTTTATGTGACCTTCTCAACTGTATTTGTTCATACATCTCATGTGTCTCATGCAAAGAGTTGAAGCTCATAATCATCATCACTAGATAAGGAATATCATGTGGCCATCTCACATTCCTCAGGTTAACTCAGAAAGGGGTGGCCATCCCCGTGAGGATAACCATAGTCCTCAAAAGATGTCACACATATTAAAAACTAAGCTATGCAACAAAATTGAACAAACATTTCGCATATAAATTGTAAAAATCACAAATATAGGTATATTAATTGTTTTAATCAGCATAGTACTATAAAATAGATATATGCATTAATAATCATTAAAGTAATGAAAACAAAAATATTAATAACCATAATCATTTAAATGCTACAATATTGGACAATACTAAAGCGGGCGGTTGAATCAAAATTGTTACTTTTTTCACATTTTTATCCACTTTTAAAATAATAAATAACGAACAGAATCAACAAGATACAGAGAAGACAAATTTATCGTGGAATCCCAACTCATAAAAAAAACAAACACTTTCTATAAATTCAAAATTACATTTTCAATTGGTTTTAATAATTTCAAAATATATTATATCTTATACTTCTGTCAATACAAAGTACCCAGTCTATGTCAAAAATGTATCCTACAACCCATCATCAAAGGGTGTACAAAACAAAGCCTCAATCCAGCACCAAAAAGGCATTCCACGCAGTCAAAAGAAGCACATAATGAGTCTTGAAGGATTATCCAAGGAAGCACCTGGGGGGTAAAGTGAAACCCCCCTCCCCCTGAAGTAAGGCATTTATATCGAATGAAAACAGCTCATCCAAAGGAGCAGCCAGTAGAGAATAGTCAAAGGCTAAAAAAAATTGAATATTTTCTAAGAAAGATGAGTAAGCCACAACAATTATGTTGAATAACATAAATTAAAAGAACGGGATGGTATCGCTCCCAATAGACTCTCCATCCAACATCTCAATATAGGAGAGTTTTCCCATCTCAAGAGAAAGTGCTTCCTTGGATAAAACATCAGCACTCATATTGTGCTCCCTTTAAATGTGTTGAATGTCTTATTGATAGTGGATGTATCTCCAGGAACAAAAAATAAATCCCTACCATACTCATAGCTCCCAAAAACAAAAATAAACCACCCTAGTTCACAATACCTTCATACCTTCACCCACTATTTTGTTTTTTCATGTTGTAGTATGGCCTTTGACAATGGATTAGGAAATAAGAACCACAAGGTGGTCTTTATTAAGCATCCTCTATGTGTCAAATTTCAAAATGGTCACCGTATTACACTCATATGACAAATCATTTTCAAGAAAGCGTCTATTGGCGATGATGTTCTCTATGATGATGATGATGGCCATAAATACAATGATCATGATAATCCCACTGACTACGGTGACAAGGATAATTAATAGACATTTAAAAAATAACAAAAAATTAAAACTATCCATCTTACCTTCCCCCTGTTGCGACAACAAAATTTTACATCTTTCACTTACCTCACCCATGAACTAGGCTCGAGGTCGCAGAGGAGTTTCCAAGGTTGCAAAGGAGATTTTTCAGTTAGCTCACCCACAAACTAGGCCCAAGGTTGCATAGGAGGAAACTCTTGTTCGTTCAACGAACCCCTTCCTTGACACAACCATAAAGCTAGCTTGTGAGCGTGGTGAAACCCTTAAGCTGCACCAAACATAGATCAATTGATTGTTTGACTCAATTTTTATAGTACGAGTTCTTCCTAGAGATGTCTTCGGTTAGTCAACTACTTTAATTTAATCCATTAACTTGTTTTCTAGAAGAAGATATAATGCTTTACGTGTATGAGAGTTTCTCCTACCTTCCCTCCATAAATTGCAGTCAGGGTTTTATTGATAGATACAATCAGGGTTTGCTCCTATGTTCCCTCCATAGGTTGATTAGGATGGATGGTTTTATACAAAAAATAATTCACCTACTTCCTATCAACCCTGCTTCCAGGTACAACTCTGAGTTAGTGAAATCTTTTGAAGACATTTAAATCCTGCACTTAATGGACATAATGCTCACAAGTATTGCATTATGCATTCAAGAATAAGATAAAATACCCACAACTAATTAAGCATTCCCATAGGGTAATAGATAAATGCCCGCCGAACCCCAAAATGCATGAAATAGAAGTGGAAAGATGCGTACGGGAGGTGTTGAAATGCCCGTGACATGTAAGAACATGCCCACATAAGTATGCAAGCACCCACACATGAATACTATATGCATGTGACATGTAAGGACATGCCCGCATAATGAATGTATCAACAATCATCTAGTAAAATCATAAAAGGTAAGCATGCATCAATGACAACATCACAATGTTTCTTCACTTTATTTCCTTTTCTTAATCTAACCATATTGCTACCTTATCAACCCTAATTCTAGGTATAACTCTGAGTTAGCGAAATATTTTGAAGACATTTAAATCCTACACTTAATGTACATAATTCCCACAAGTATTGCATTATGCATGCAAGACTAAGATAAAATGTCAGCAGCTGGTTAAAGATGCCCATAGGGTAATAGATAAATGGTCGTTGAACCCCAAAATGCATGTAATAGAGGTGGAAAGGTGCTCACAGGAAAGTTGTTGAAATGCCAGCATATCATTGAAATGCGCGTGACTTGTAAGGAGATACCCGCATAAGCATGCAAGCACTCGCACATGAAGACTATATGCCTGTGACATTTAAGGACATGCCCACGTAATGAATGTATCAATAGTCATCTAGTAAATTCATAAAAGGTAGGCATGCATCAATGACAACATCACAATGTTTCTTCACTTTACTTCCTTTTCTTTATCTAACCATATCAACATTTTGTGCTTTTTTGTGGGCATTTTTCTAGACTTACATGCATTTGTTTGAGGCCCGTGGGCATTTTATATGGTAGTGCGGGAATTTTATTAGTCCAACGGGCATTTTCAAACTATGCTATGGGAATTTCTCAACATGCTATGGGCATTTCTCAACATGCTACGAACATTTTTCCAAATCAACTGCTTATCCAATTTGGAGAATTGATGTAAATGTGTTATGCAACTTAAATGTGTACATATTTAACTAGCCGCAGGCATTTTTAGTGCACCTATGATGCCATTATCAAGCATACAATTGAAACAAATCAAGGACTTACATAAATCCATCTCCAACCAAGTGGTATTACAATATAGTTGAAGAATATATTTATAATCTTAGGCTTCCCATAATAGATTTACTTTAGATGTACCTTTCAAATGTTCAACTTTATCATCGAAATGCCTATGACATCTAAGGACATGCCCGCATAATGAATGTATCAATAGTCATCTACTAACTTGATAAAATGGAAGCATGCATCAATGACAACATCACAATGCTGCTTCACTTTATTTTATTTTCTTTATCTAACCATACTGCTCCCCCTAAAACCTTAATGGTCTGTTCATCTCAAGATATTTAATTTGTCTCACATATATATTCATAATCTATGAAAAGTAATATCTCACAAATGTAGATTTCAGCCACAAGTTGTTCACATGCACTCAACTAATAAGGAACTTGCTGCATCTAGAAGTTTCACCAGTGGTGTCAAATACTAGTAGGTTGGTGAGTTGTTTGAGACTATCTAATGGTGAGAAAGACCACATTTCAGAGCGGGTGCACCACCAGAGAAGAGAGACACTAGTATTTAGCAAGTGTGCATAGTGTATACCTTCCATATAAGTATATATAAGTGTCCA
This sequence comes from Pseudotsuga menziesii, assembly GCA_001517045.1. Taxonomy (NCBI): domain Eukaryota; kingdom Viridiplantae; phylum Streptophyta; class Pinopsida; order Pinales; family Pinaceae; genus Pseudotsuga; species Pseudotsuga menziesii. Next base: position 165,670 of record LPNX010663060.1, on the reverse strand, counting down.
TTCATGCTCCATATACAATAAACAATTCAATAAAAATATAAAATTCATAATATTACATATTTGTATGCTACATATACAATTTGCATACCATGACGATGCCTATTATATTCCAACTTCCATAGGTGAGGTTTCATTCTTCATTGTTTCTTCCCATTCTCTTCTTTACCATTTAATTTTGTTTTTTCGGTAGTTCGATACCTATGGTTCTTAGGGAGGAAGTGTCTGTACTCATCAAAAACCTCCTTTCTTAGACTTCTTGAACGACGAGATTTTATCCTAGGACCACATAATGGACATGCAAATTTCCCCTTTGTTTGAAGACCTGCAAGATATATGTATTAATGTTATAAGCATCAAAAGATTATTACTTAAAATAAAAATTCATGATATTTACCTTAAAAAACATATTCATTTAAAGTGCAATGGAAATTTACTTACCACAAAAATGTGTTAAACTGGGAGCGTCATGAATTTTCCATACAATTATTCCATGGAACTTGAATTGCTTCTGCCCTATTGGTCTAGAGATGTCATACATAGTGATTCCAACCCATAACTTCAATATCTCATTGATAAGAGGCTCAATATATACATTAATATCTTTAACTTGGTACTTACCTAATATATTCAACAATATACGATGCTATTCAGTTATGTTTCCCAATATATAAAATGTGTTCTCATGTAACAATGAAACAAAGAAATGAAATAATATAATTACTTTCAAAAAAATACCTAGAATAATCATTGCCAACATTGTGTGCTCTGTCTTTATCAACATCCAAGGAGGAAGGTTATTGCTTATGATGAAAACATGCCACACTAAGTAAGTAGAATGAATCTCTCCAAATAGATTGAAACCATCAACTGCCAATGAAACTCTAACATTACAAGGTTCATCTTTAAAAATTGGTCATTTTTCTTCGATGTTATTCAATGCAGAACCATCTACAGGCATTCAAACAACACCATCTTCACTTATGTTCTTTGTGTGGTATTTAAATGATGATGATGATTATGAAAACGTTGATAATCATAAAGATGAAGATGATGATGGTTGTGAATATTCTAATGAGGATGACATGATGATTATGGTTTCTATTATTCTAATGAGTATGAACATGATGATGATGATTTCTATTATTCATCATCAATGTCATCGTCACCAACTTCTTCATCTGTATCATCATCTGGTCAAAAATCACTATCCTTGAAAGGATTGATCATATCAACATCATCGTCAAAGTCATTTTTGGTTATATATTCATCATCAATATCATCACTGAGTTCAAAATCATCTACTATGTCATTTGGATGATCAACTTCTTGATCAGATTCTTCATCTGACACATCTGCAGCGGCTAATTGCTCCTAATCTGCATCGCCTTTTTCTTCAACCTTTTCTTCTTCCTCTACTGGATTATACTTCACTAGTATTCCTCTTGGATCATATCTAACAATATATGACCAACCTGATTTACCTAGAACCTCTGAGTAAAAGGCCTTCTCACATTGAACTGGAAGAAAATAAGGCTCTATACCTAGTTCAAGTGCCCTTGAATTAACCATGGTAAATCCATTGGCATGCTCAATAACAGTTCTTTCAGGATCACGTTCATTCATTCGTAACTTGTACCATTTGACCTCAAAAAGATTTAAATGAATTAAAGTCACACTCAATTATATCTTCCAAATAGCCATAGTACCTATATTCAAATACTTTTGGATTCTTGTCACTTCTAGAGGAAACATTAGTGACTTTAAAAACTACATTTATCCCACAATTGAATGTTTTCTTCTTATCATCCAACTTTTTGATGTGAAATTTACGACCATTTACCACATAGCGTTGTGGTGTATCAACTGCATCATGACCGAATCAGTAAATAAATATATAAGAAGAAATAAACAAAAGAAATACATCTATCTAATGGGAAACAATGGAAAAAATAATTAGGGTATAAAATATACTTGCCTTTTTAGCTTTTAAACCACATGCTAAATCAATTTCCCTTTGTGTAAGTTCACCAGGATATTCTTCTCGATGACGATGCACTGATATTTAATCAATTTACTCACCCCTTCCCATGATAAGGTACCATAGAATTCTATACATCGTTCTATCCATTCCTCCATCCAATCAAGATTGTTTGCAATGTATAAATGTATTGCATCTCACACACGGCCAACTATACGGAAAAATAACAATTAAGAATTATAAATTAGCTATCATTAAAGGCAACTAAGTTTACCTTAGAATAATCATGGAATAATAAAAATTACATGAGTAAGATATATATGAAATTGAAAAATTAATTGTATAATAAATAAAATATACACCACATAATTAAATTTCACTTTCCTTGTTCTACCTTTCCCCAACAGGACCTCCCCTTTAAATTTGTTGATGGAGTTGACATGCCAAATGTGAGGAAGATTGATATTTTTTGCTAAATTTGGAATATACTGACTAATGTACACCATGGATTGATATACCACATAGCCCTGCAAAATAGAACCCTCAGGACATGCTCTTTTTCTAACAAAATCCTTCAATGACTTCAAATTCCTTTTCACTATCCATGTTGATCTTGTGTGTACAGGTCCACAAAATTCAATCTCCTCAACTTGGTGTATGAGATAGTGTTCTTGTGCATTGAAAAATCCTGGAGGTAAATACTTATGCATTTGACACATTAGATGAGGAATTTCTCTCTTCCAATACCTAATATCTTCTTTATGGATTTCTTTAGATGAAATCCACCTACAAATGATGCAAGAAAATAACAGCGATCAACAAGATTGCAACATATATTATAATAAATTTCCAATATGCCAATAAGCTATGAAACAAAGTGAACAAACATTTTCATGCATATAAATTGTTACTTACCTCGTGTATTTACCAAGATCATACATAACTTGTTTTATGTTATCGTCAAAGGTATCTAGGAGAGATAGAGGTAGAATGTACTGTAACAAAAAGAAAATGATCATTATTTATTTAAATTCCAAATAAGAGACCACAATTACTAAAAAGATGTACTAAATGGAAATTATATAGGTAAATAATTACCTTAATGAATGTATTCCAATCATGAGTTTTAACACCACCAAAATCACCATTTTTCATTAAGATATTTTGTATGTTCGATGAAAACCTAGTCGGAAACCTTATTTTCTGAATGACATCTTTTATATCATTTTTTTTTCTCTGTCAATAACCATGGAAGACTAATTATATTTCAATACTCCTCTCCAAAATTGGAATTAATTTCACTTTGCAATGAGTGATTGGCTTCTGCAATGTCACTACAATCTTTTCCAATTTTATCTTTGCCGGTCCTTCGATCTAAGATTCTCAATATTATTTCTATTACATTCTTCCCGATATGCATTGTATCAAACAAATGAGCTATCTGTAGGTGCTCATAGTAAGGAAACCTACTGAATTGTATGGGATAACTCTTCATTCCTCATGGAAGCCCATTCATGCCTTCACGACAATTAATATTAAACATAAATGAAAACACATTAACAATAATTCATGACACCCATGGTAGAGAAAATTCAATAAAAATATAAAATTCATAATATTACATATTTATATGCTACATATACAATTTGCATACCCTGACGATGTCTATTATATTCCAACTTCCATAGGTTAGGTGTCATTCTTCATGGTTTCTTCCCATTCTCTTCTTTACTATTGAATTTTTTTTCTTGGTAGTTCGATAGCTATGGTTCTTAGGGAGGAAGTGCTTGTAATCATCAAACACCTCCTTTGTTAGACTTCTTGAACACTAATATTTTATCCTAGGACCACAAACTGGACATACAAATTTTCCCTTTATTTGAAGACCTGCAAGATATCTGTATTAATGTTATAAGCATCAAAATATTATTAATTTAAATAAAAATTCATGATATTACCTTAAAAACATATTAATTTAAAGCGCAATAGAAATTTCATACCACAAAAATGTGTTAACCTGGGAGCGTCATGAATTTTCCATGCAAGTATTCCATGGAACTAGAATTGTTTCTTCCCTATTGGTCTATAGATGTCATACATAGTGATTCTAGCCCATAACTTCAATAGCTCATCGATAAGAGGCTCAATATATACATTCATATCTTTAACTTGGTACTTACCTAATTTATTCAACAATAAACGATGTTATTCAATTATGTTTCCCAATATATAAAAGGTGTTCTCATGGAGAAATGAAACAAAGAAATGAAATAATATAATTACTTTCAAAAAAATACGTGGAATAGTCATTGCCAACATTGTGTTCTCTCTCTTTATCGACATCCAAGGAGGAAGGTTATTGTTTATGATGAAAACAGGCCACACTGAGTATGTAGAACGAAGCTCTCCAAATGGACTGAAACCATCAGCTTCCAATGAAAGTCTAATATTACAAGGTTCATCTTTAAAAAATGGTCAATTTTATTCGATGTTATTTAATGTAGAACCATCTACAAGTATGTGAAGAACACCATATTCACTTATTTTCTTTACATGGTAATCCATAAACTGTGCTATACTTTAGCACTTGAATAGTCCTTGGAAACGTGGAATTATGGGAATATAATGTAGAACTTCGTGAGGCACCTTTTTTGTTACTCGATCAGTTCGATATATACTAATTTCACAGTGTGGGCATTTGTTTTATGGTGCATAATGTCCATAATATATAGTATGATCATTAGGTCATGCGCCAATACCTTGACAGTCCATTCCAATTTCTTTCATAATTAAGAATACCTCTCAACATGTGCGTGGTAAATTATTTGATTGTGGTAATAGAAATTCACCCAACAGTCTACAACATTGACAAAAAAATGAAATGTAAACAACATAAATCATAAATATTGCCTATCCCTAATTTATGAATTAATTAATACTAAAAATAGAGGAAAATAGTGAACTTTTCAATATTCCATGTGAAGATGCAATTAATACATTACATACCTTAGTATATGTGTGAAACAAGTGTTTGGAAAACCATTCAAAACTTTCAAGCTCAAAACAATATAGTAGATAGAATATTTTTTGTTGAGCCTTCATAAAGAGGTTCTTGGTACTTCTCAAGTAGAGGAACACCATGAATATCATGGAGGTTGTCCTCATCCAATGGAGAAAATGTGTCTGATCAATCTATTTATATCATCTTCATAATTTGTATCAATAACGTCATCCTCGTCCATAGGATCAATAAGAACTTCATCTTCAATATTATGATATCCATGTTCATCACCTTGTAAATTAGTATTTCTACTATAATTATGTGGAAAATAGCTCTCTGGTGGTCAACATTTAGGGGGCATTGTCTTTATAATTACAAACACTGTAATAACATTAGTGTATAATATACAACACATAAATTTTAAATGATAAAAAATTTTGTGAATACATGATCAGTACTATTACAAGAAGTACACTATCTAATGAATAACATCTTACCAAGGGATGATATTCAAACCCCCCTTCGGCATGCCCCTTCTCCTTACAATGTCTCTAAGCACTTGTTCTTAAAATTCTTCTCGTTCACAAACCCATGCAATCATTGCAAGGGAAATAACACTTTACATCGCCCTTCACCTCCAATGCTGCCTTAAACTTAGCATACCTCTTATTATTTTCTTCCCAAGTATATTTCTTTGACGTTCTAATATCATATAAGCACTAAACAAAATCAATCAATGTA
>LPNX010663060.1:146395-159849 GCA_001517045.1 Pseudotsuga menziesii | reverse complement strand
ATTTTCGATATTTAGTGATAAAATTTAACCCCCCCCCCCCAAACGGTTATGTTCTCCCAAGTTAGGAAACATGATTTCTCACAAGGGATCATAATTCTTAAACAATGTTTCACATAGGATATTACCACATGCTACTTTACCCCTCTATAAATAAGAAACTAAACAAATAAAAAATTTCAAAATCAATGATCTTGTTTCCCTAATTAGTTCATCTTCATTTTTTTTAATCAAACAATGATTAAGAGACAAATCCTGATGACATTATATTTACTCATTCGAAAAATATTAGTTCACTAACCACAAACCTCAATGCAAAACTAGAATTTTACAAATATTTTGAAATTATCTAAAACACCCATTGATCTACGATGAACCCATTCTTTCTCATGCACCATATTCCCTAACAAAATTATAAAATATGTCATGATACATTCAAATTAATACCTCCTAATCATCCATCTCTTTTCATGTTGGTATTGGATGTGATAGTATTGAGGAGAAAATGAATAGTCGGCTCACTTTATGTATGACCCTACACAGTAAAGGAGACAAAGAATTTTAAAATACTAACCTGGAAACCAAAGGAGATCACACACAAATTCAATGTGTTAAATCAGTACCAGACTCATGCACTCATAGATCAAACAATAAGCAGAAAAATTGTTGCAAATATAGCAAAACATTTGATGAAATATGTCTTAAGAACATGTATTTATAGATCAATGATCGTGGTGGTTACAGCGAAAATGCACAATGGTCAAATTTCAACAATAGGAAAAATCCAATGATCGTTACTGTGATGATCGTTGATTTGCAAATGTTTAGAGTTTTATCACTAGAGAGACGAATGTGTGTCTTTGTCTCAATAGAGACAAACATCCATAGCTATAGAGACAAATAGGCATTTACGTCGCAATAGCGACGATGATTGGGGGCCATAATAATTTCTGTTCAAAATATTTATCAACTTATCCACGAAAATAACCATTTGAACTTATTCGTGGCAATATTTTATGGAACTTTTGAGCCATATGTACTAGTGTTATTAAATAGTTTAAGTGATTGTAACTGATTGTAACTAGTTATTAACTAGTTTAAGTGATCTGCAATTTCACTAGTGATCTATAGTGGTGATTTTCAGATTCCTAGTTAGCTCTAGAGTCAGTCTAGGTTGGTAGATTCAACTACTTGAGTAGGCATTCGAATTATTAATTGATGTTGTATTATATATTCACCCATAATGTGAAGAATCAATTAATGGAATATTTCTCATATTGTTCTTCAATTATTCTTCTCTTATTTCTCTTATGCAATCTATGTGAAGACCATTTTTATCCCAAGATCTTCCTGTCAGAATCTAATATGGTATCAGAGCCTAGTCAGGCTATTCAAATATCCCTCAGATATTTCCATTGATGCACCAGAAGCAGTTTTGTTTCCACATAAATCCTGCAATATTTTCCTTTCTAACTCTGGATTCTTTCCATAGAAGTCTCTACAAGTGTGACAGACACTGAAAATGTGCTCTTTGTCAAAATAGAGGTTGATTTGTACTACAAAAAAATTCTTTCTGTTTTTGTGCAGGTATTCAGTTCTCTCACCAGAAGTGTTGAAATAGAGCATGGATCTATATAAGATAGAAACCTTGACTTCATTTAATTATCATGAATGGAAAGCCAATATTGAGATACTATTGCAGAACAAAGGTCTCTACAGAGTTACTATGGCCTTAGAAATCAAATCTAATGCAGTTGTAGAGAAAGCAAGGTGGCATAAAAGGAAGAATGAAGCTTATGTATTTCTTTGTCTCTCTCTCTCTAGAACTTATTTTTCATCTTGATAGCTTGAAAGGACCTAATGAAGTGTGGATCAAACTTGAATCCCTCTTCAAAAAACAGGATGATCTTAGAGGACATTAATTGGAGAATGAGTTGATCTCATTGAGACCAAGTGAATTCGAAACCATTGAGGATTTCATCACCAATTTTAAGTCACTAGTGATTATTATCAAGAAATGTGGGATTGAGAAGGAATAATATTAGTTAATCCTCTCCATTCCATCGAATTTGGGTCCAGAATACTCAATTTTTGCGTCAATATTCTATGCTACTAAGCTTGCAGTTTGAAATTGGAGGATGCTATCCTTGGATGCATTCATAGATTCTCTCACATAACAAAAATTCAAGATGATTCAAATGGGTACTCTCAAAAACTCAAAGGATCATGCGCTTGTTTCTCTTGGAAGAAGAATCTCAAGTCCAAAGGAAAGCTAAAAGTGAAGGTGAAAAATCCAAAGTCAAACTCTGAAGATGAAGGTTCTAACTCTATTGATGAAGGCTCGAATTTCAAGAAGAAGGGAAACAAGAAAGGAATATCACAGTGTAACTATTGAAAAAAATATTCTCACAATGAAAATTCTTGATTTAATGAGAAAATAGACATCACGATTCAGCTTCTCGAAAGAAACAACATTGATGTTCCAGATTTTGCAAGAAGGGAAAAATCTGTTGATCCCCAGGGGCACTGTAACACTGTGCAATTCAAAGGTAATGATGCTCATGATTTGGTTGCTAAAATAAAGTATTTTATGATGTATCTGATTTTTATACTCATTTTTATATATCATAATCAGAAATATATTTTCCTCCCCTTGAAAAAATACCTATCAGTCTCCTAGAGCCATCTCCTCTCATTACTAGTTTTTTACCACTAGTTTCTGACTTGTCTTCATCCAAATCCTTCTAAATCCATTCAGATTCTTCTTTATTTGATTTACAAGATGATTTTCAGGCTTATATTAAGGTTATGACACTTCCTTCCGATTCATTTGATACTCAGAAGAACCTACAACTCCCAAACTCTTCAGTTGGCAAACTAGACAATTTCATGGTCTCCTATACTGTATCACTGGTGAAAGTTGTTATTATGTCTTTGGTTTCTGTCATTGGTTGGTTTTCCTTATCATTGGCTATAATTGGGTTGTTGTTATAAAAATTTGAGTCTGAAATAACCTTTATTAGGTCGAATTTTAGATCCTTATGCTCACCATATTTTCCCAATTGTTAATGTAGACTAGTTGCACCTAGTTTTCCTATTGTGACTCAACCGGATTTTGGAGACACTATACCTTGGTTTCTTGCTTCTCCGTATGAATTAATTTCTGATATATCAGAGCCTCATAATATATATTACATAATTATAAAGGTTTCATACCAGTTTGGGAAAAAGGTTCATGATCATGTTCGCCATTATGAAGCTACACTAGAAATTGAGCCTGTCGATTTCATTGATGTTATTTGGTTAAGAGATGATTGCATAGATCTCTTTTCCATCTCTGATTTTATGTTCAGATATTATATTTTATGCTGTCACATCAAGAATAATTCATATGATTCTCCTTCATCACCAGAAGATGAGCTACAAGGGGCTTCTCCTCATGCTTTTTGTCTACACAACATTGAGAAACTGATACATGATCAAGGCATATATAACAAATCTACATATATTTTTACCAAGAAGATGTACATCCATCTTATTCAAGTGAAGAAAAAATATAGATTGAATATATTCATTTAAATTCTGTGCCATGTCCATTTTTTAGGAAGTATTTTTGCCATGCGATTTTTCTTTTTCCCTCATTTTCCATGGACAAATCATTGTTGCATTTAGATTCTAATGGGTGAAATTTGTTCTTAGTTACCAGGTCCCAGGTAGTCCATGTTATGATTAAAGGGGGGTTTTAGGATACTTATTAATCCTCCATTTGTCTCCTTTGAACACATACAGTCTGTTTGTTTAATTCCCCTAGCTTAGGAGGTCTTGTCACTTCACCTGTGCATGGGGGACATGACTAGTGGACATCTGCCACTTACTACACCTGACTGTAAGTCTCTTGGAGATCCAAGGATCAATACCTATTTTATATGAACCCACTTAGAGTGCCACCAGTAGCGTCCAACAAGTCAGCCTATTAGTTCATTAATTATCCTTAGTCAAACTCTGATCCCCATTAGTTAGATCACTTCCAGTGTCTCTAGCACCATTTTTGCTTGCATGCAGGGAGTGTGGTGCCTTTCTTCACCTACCCTCTTAGTTAACTAGTTAGTCACTAATTGTAACTAGTTATTAACTAGTTTAATTGATTGTAATTGGTTATTAACTAGTTTAAGTGATATGCAGTTGCACTAGTGAGCTATAGTGGTGATTTTCCCACTCCTAGTTATCTCTAGAGTCAGTTTAGGTTGGTAGATTCAACTACTTGAGTAGGTATTCAAATTATTCATTGATGTTGTATTATATATTCACCCATAATGTGAATAATCAATTAATGGAATATTTCTCATATTTTTCTTCAATAATTCTTCTCTTATTTCTCTTGTGCAATCTATGTGAAGACCATTTTTGTCCCAAGATCTTTCTGTCAGAATCTAATATTACATAAGTAGTGTTATTAAGGCCTAAGACTTTAGGTTTTAGCCTATGATGATTTCCAAGGTTACAATATGTTGATTTTCTGGGAAGCATCGAGATCCATTCTCTAGGAGAATTGGCATCATCCTAAGGCTAAGGACCTGGTCAAGGATCATGATGTTGATGATGTAAAGGAGATAACATCAACATGGAAGTAGTCTTGAGAAAACCTTTCTTATGATAAAAATTCGAGAATACAATTTTAACCATTGAAAGTGTGAAGAAGACCAATGTATAGTACTTATGAAGTTTTAAATTCGATTCTATGAGACTCAAGTTACAAGCAATTGGAAGACCATCTCATCGTGTAAAACACATATTATGAAGAAATGAAGAGAGCTTATCTCTTCTAAGTTGACACCTGGATCATTTGAGATCTTGAGGGTTCCTTATGAATGAAGGAAGGGCGCTACATCTTTTCTATGACATGTATGGACCATACCCATCATAAGAATACATAATGACTTGATAAAATACCATGTAAATATTGCACCCATGAAGAAAGGGTCATAAATACCTAGCACCCATCTATAAAATGGTCATGAAGACCTAGAGCTCATGAAAAGAAAGTCATAAATTACTAGTTCCCAAGTCAAGAAAACAATAACAGAAGAAAATTCCCTTATAAATGATGATGCACTTGAGTTGGCACGTAGGGACCATGGAGACCAAGAGAAGGGGCTAAGATTTTTTTCAAAAGGTGACTTACCCAAGGTACGGTAGGTTGAAATCCCACCTTAAACTTAAAAGGACCCCAACAAAAGTATAAGATATAAAATCCCACATTGAAAGTAAAAGGGCCCTAGTAAAGCATAATATATTATTTGTTGACTCCTTGTCTCATGGAAGTAAACCCCTAAATTACTCAATGATGGATTATAAATTAAGGAGCACTCTCAAGAGAGAAGACATAACATTCTTCATCTTCATGTTTTCTCAAGACATTCCTATCTGTTGTGACATATCAGTTCTGAGTTTTTGGGGTTAACATATCTTCCCCAAGTTCATTATCTCTATCAAGGTTGCCTAAGTCTGATCCAAGGATACTGAGGTAAGTTCCATCTCACATAGGGATGTCAAAGTGTGTTTTATCCCTAGCAGAGGGTTGTCGTGGCCTATTAAATCCCTAATAGGGTCATTGTGGACTATTCCAGACCTAGCGAAGGATACCATGGACTATCTTATCCCTAGAAGTAGGATGTCGATGGTCTGATTCATCCCTGGCAAGATACCATCCTTAAAAACATAGTTGCTGAGGGTTTATCAGAGTTGTTCTTGAAGGTGCCAATCCCATAGTGTTGCTGATAGAAAATACCGAGGTCTTTCCTAGCCCACATGGTTGTAATCAAGGGTGACGAGGGTCATCACAAGAAGAGAAAGGGAATCTCAGGGTTCCAACACAGTCATGTTAGGGTTTTGATTATCCCACAATGGGGTTTAGTGACTTCTCAAGGTTCTGATCTATCTGTTCAGGGTTTTGATTAGGGATTGGAAGGCACAATTAATCCCTAGAGGATAATATTGAATTATTTATGGCTGCTACAACACATTATATAGATCTATAGGGCTTACGTCATCTTCAGCAAGGGCTTACATCAACCCTCGCCCCTTTCTTCTTGGAACTTCATCTTCATGCCTTATTGTATAGATAAAGGAATATGGCAGTCAGATCAGATCATAATTTCTTCTTAGAGGACTTGTTATAGAAACACATTCATATATTCTATGTAAATTTTTTTTCTAATGTATATGTTGTTGTCTTTTACGAGAGAGGATTCCAACTTGCTGCCTTAAATAACAGTCTCGGACTCTGGAGTCTGTACTGTATACCTTTTCATATATATAGTTTTTGGTTCTGTAGGTTGAGCTAGCTTGTTGTCTCCTTCCTTGACTCTATTATCCTTTGCAATTGTTATTTGTAATAACTGTACATATTCTTGCACACCAAGTGAGGTTAAGCAAAATAGTTATTTACGTCATGACTCACTTGGCATATTACTGAGATTTATCTAGAATACTATTATGGAATCCATTCATGCCTTGTTTATTTGTATTGATTCCTTTATAGATGGATATATATATATATATATATATATATATATATATATATATAAGTGACTCATTATCATATGAATTTGCACATCTTGTAAGGTGTTCCAAAAATGAGCAGCATTGGATGGTGTTGTTGAAAATTGACATTTTCTTATACCCAAGGTGTTTTCAGTGAATTTTTTCTCTATAGGGGATGGATAATGATCATTGGTTTCTTTATCCTTTTGGAGATAAACTCTCTTATTATGTCATAATTCTTCTAGAGTAAGGAATTTGCAACTATGATAATTTTCAGGTTACGAAGAAATGTCGTGGAGAAGATTCTTGTGTTAGAAAACAGGACCGCAGAGTAATAAAAAATATACAGTTAAATCAATAAACAAGATGAAAAACACATTAAAACATTATAGAGAGACACAGATATAATGTGGTTCACCCAAACAATGGGCTACGTCCACAAAGAAATTTGCCAATCCTTTTATTACAGTCCAGAAAGATGAAGGGATACACCCTGCAGGAAAACCACTGCACTTTCTCTTCACGCTCTCACAGTCTCTCTTCCAATACAATACAATACCACACCTAGTCAATCTACAATGCTTTCTTTTATAGGGGAAATACAATGGGAAAATTCTAGGGTTAACCCAATACCATGGGTCCTCAATACTGTTGGCCAACACACATCCCAAAAAAAAAAAAATCGGTGGCGCTGCCCCAAACCCAAGGCAGGGGGAATGAGTGTACATTACTCCTGGGTTACAATCACAACTGAATAATATCTATGGATATGGAATATTAGGCTCCAAAACCAACAATATCCCACTTGGAGACTAATCACAGCAACTCCACCTCTATTGCACTTGCTGGACTATGTTCTGGACCTTGGACTTGGCAAATTTCTTCTTTTCACCTTCATGTTTTAAGGCCAACAGAAACCGAGCAGGAACTCAGTTTCTCTCTGGTTACTCCCTTTGTCAACATGTCTGTAGGATTCTGTCTAGTGTGAATCTTTTCCAGTTTTAACAGTTCTTGATCTAGAACAGATCTTATGAAGTGGTACTTGAGTTGCATATGTTTAGTCCTCAAATGAAAGGCTGAGTTCTTTGCAAGATGAATGGCACTCTGGCTGTCACTGTACATCCTATTATTCTCCTGTTTCTTACCCAATTCTTCCATGAACCTCTACAACCAAATCATCTCGTTACTAGCCTCTATAGTAGCAACATACTCTTCTTCCATTGTTGAAAGTGCAACAACCTATTGTAGTTTTGAAATCCAACTTACTGTTGTTCCACCTATAGTGAACACATACCTTGTGGTGCTCCTTCTGCTGTATTTATCACCAGCCATATCTGCATCAACATATCCCTGTAGAACAGTGTCTGAACCTCCAAAACATAACGCATGAGAAGTGGTACCTCTCAAATACCTAAGAATCCACTATACTGCTTTCCAATGCTCTTTACCTGGATTATTCATATACCTACTCACAACTCCCACTGCATGTGCAATATCTGGTCTTGTGCACACCATGGAATACTTCAAGCTCCCAACTGCTGATGAATAGGGAATCTTGGACATGTAATATATCTCTTCCTATGTCTCTAGACACATATGCTTTCTTAGTTTGAATTGGCATTCCAAAGGTGTGCTGACTGGTTTTGCATTCTGCATTCTAAACCTCTGCAACACCTTTTCTATGTACTCACCTTGAGACAATGTCAATTTGTGATTTTTCCTGTCTCTTTTTATTCTCATACCAAGGATTTGCTTTGCAGTACCCAAATCCTTCATCGCAAATGATTTAGCTAGTTTTCTTTTGAGCACATTTATATCCTGCATGTTAGACCCTGCAACAAGCATGTCATCCACATACAATAACAAGATAATATATCTTCTGTTATCTAGCCTCTTGAAATAAACACAGTGGTCAGAATGACATCTATCATAACCTTGTTCTGTCATAAACTTATCAAATTTTAAATACCACTGCCTTGGAGCTTGCTTCAGGCCATACAAGCTCTTCTTCAACCTGCAAACCAAATTCTCCTTCCACTACTACATTTCGACCAAAAATCCGATGTCAGATTTGTCGGATTTTCGACACTTTCCTGTCGCATGTACGACACTATTGATTTTTTTAAGCATCGGAAACTTGTCGTCGGTTATCCGACATCTTTCGAACCCGTAGGATAAGCGACACCTCAGTTTACCGTCGGTTAAATGTAAACCGTCGGTTAAGCGAGAGCCTTTCTTCGACGGTAGTGAAATTTTTTGAAGAAAATAACCTTCATGCCATCGGTTAAGCGACAGCAGGTCCGTCGGATAAGTGACGTTTACTCAATTTTTTTTAAAAAAATATTGCATAAAACATAAAAACCCGTCGGTTAAGCGACGGAGATAGCCATTGAGCGTCGGTTAAGCGACACATACAGGCGTCGCTTAAGCGACGGTTTGGTTTTTTTTTTTTTTTTTAAATAATCCCTAGGTTATCCTCCCCAAGCATTGGCATACGTTTGGAGGCAATTAGGAGAATCCACTAGGATACTAGCTCAATAGTAGAGCTAGTACTACACCATGGCAAGTGCAGTTTTTGGAAATTATTCCTAGATGCAAATGCCTAATAAATGCAGAGTTTTGTTTGAGTCTTGACTCTCAACAGCTCAAACTCAAAAGTAAAAATAAAAAATTACAAGCTTACAGAGAATCACAAACCTGTTCTACAGTACCAAGAACATCCTTTGTATCAGTAGTAGTCATAGTTTGAACTCTAATAGGATGTTTGCTTCCAAGAGGAACGTTCAACCATCACTGTACTTTTTTTTTCTGCGTATTGTCTTGTATATGGATTCACAATAATTCTGCCTGGGAACTGGATAGCCAAATAAAAAAAGTGAACATCATGCAAAATTCAAGAATAACAAAGACAACTGCAACAAGTACAAGAAACAATGAGCAAATTCACCCCAGCAACAGTCTGACAAACTATCACGCATCAATGTCTTTCCACTCACCCAACAATTTCTTTCTTAAAAGTTAAGAGTGACGACAAAAACAATAATTACAATTTGCAAACCACAGATAAGATCAGATAAGATCAGGAAAAGAACTTTTGAATATCCTCTTTTGTTCTCCTTTGAAAGTGATTAATATTAAGAAGACTGCACTTACGAGAAATATGGAAACAGTATACCAGATAATATCATAAAAAAAGACAATCTTTTCCTGCATAATGTTTTCAATGGAAGCAATTATATAAAATTAAGGGCCAAGTCGCACTGTATGATAATCAGTGTAAGCACAACATTTTGTGCAAAGTTCATTGAAGTATGGTTATTAATTGTGTTAAAATAGCTTGTTAGATATTTCATGGCCTTTACTTTAAGATAGTTTGAATTATTTGCAATAAAATAGACTCAATCACTGTTAACTGTAACAAAAATACTAATATCCTCAGATCAGGAAACAATTAGCAGAATACCACGGTTTGGTATTTTTTTTTTTAAATAATCCCTGAAACAGATATCATTGTATACCCTTCAGTATTTTGTTTTATTTCTTTCAGCTATCTTGTAAATTTTCCCCTGTAATAAAAGAGTGAAGACATATTTCTCACAAGAAAACATGGAACTTGTTTCAAATGTCACTTTGAAGTATGAATACAATACAGGGAAAAAGTCACCCAAATTAAATGTGTTTGTGATAATTCAAAATGAGAAAATCTGAAAATTTAGATATGCCAAAAAGACTACCAAACTAATTGAATATCATAAAATAAGGACCTACAGTATAATTTTAACAGACCCAAGGAGAAACCTATACATTCTCAAGAACAAGGCAAGACATTGAATGGAGAGACACCTTTGTAATACCCTCGAAGGTTTGAGGTGCTCTTTAAAATTATAAATATGAGATTTCAATGAATTGAAAGAATACTTACAAATCAATTTAGTACAATCATCTAACCTATAATCTTGAGATTTGGACAGTAACAATAAGAAGGATGAATCAACAACAGCAGAATAAGATGCCAGAACAATTAGCTACACCTTTACCTGTCTGAAAAAAAATAATGGATTCCTACAATATATTGAGTGACAAACCGTGCGAAATCACAGAACTGTTGCCTTTTGTTTGAAGTGATACCACCAGAAGGCACAAAGAACCATTTCATCCTTGGGGAACAATAACATTCATAAAATGTTTCATGACTGAGCAAAATGCTGATCCATCTCCCTATCTGAACCGCCCCTTCCTATACCTGCATGTCTCTGATCCCTAAAATGACGAAGAAGTGCTTGGGCCTACACAAAAACAAGTCAATCATATAACCAATTAGACTATAGTATATACATCAAGCATTCTTGAATAGACAGATCAGTGACATTAAGAGACAAATAAGGGATACAACCAGTATACATTGGGAATATCACCTTCTCTCTAGCTCGTGGAGTGCCAGATTGCGGTAATGCAACCAAAGGTGGAATAGCTCCTTCTTGCAAAACCATAGCACGAAACCTATTTCTATTTGTACAAAGTTGAAGCAAAGCTGCAGTGGCATTTTCCTTTCCCCTTTGATAACCTAGCTCCACTACCTCAACCAAAGCAGGAATGCCCCCCTCCTCACCAATTGCAAATCGACCTTCAAGAATGGTTGAAAGAATGGGCAATACAGCAACAGCCTTGTCTACCATTCCAGCTGCAGGGTCCATCAGCTCAACAAGAGATTTTACAGCCCCAGCCCTTCCTATGCGAGCTTTGTTTTCATGATAAATAGAAAGGTTAAATAAAGCAGTGGCAGCATCCTTCTTTCCTCGAGGACTACCATCCCTAAGTAGATCCACTAAAGGTGGAATAGCACCTGATTGACCAATACTGATTTTATTTTCTTCCATGACTGATAGAATAAATAATGTTGCAGCAGCATTCTCTCTCGCTTCGGGATTTCCTGTCTCAAGTACATATATCAATGGATCAATAGCCCCAGCAAGGGCAATTTCATTCTTGTTGTTGTCATTGATGGATAAATTCAGCAAAGCAGTAATAGCATTTTCTTGGGTCTTCAAGTCAGAAGAATGCAGCAGTGCTATCAAAGGCCTGATAGCTCAACAATTTGCAATTATTATTCTGTTTTCCATGTTATACTTAGCAAGGAGACGTAACTCTGTTGCAACTGCTCTTTGTACTTCAATGCTATTAGATTCTAGATCCTCTATCATTCTCTCAACTTGTAGTTGAATGCTTGGACCTTCACCCCTTGTATCTGACATTGAAGAAGAAATAATCCTAAGCACAACCTTTCGTTCCTCAGGTCGGCGCCTCATAGTAAACCATAATATTCCAGAACAGGTATGCATTGCACTATGTTTTCCAACTCACCTCAAAAGTCCATTGTCCACAAAAGCACAGTGAAGCTTGTCTCCCAGTGCTTTGTGTACAAGATTTGCTGCAACTGTGGAGTCCACACCACCTGACAATGTACAGATGGCATGATCCTCTGGTCCAACCATTTTTTTAATTTTCTGGATTTGTTCTTCTAACACATCCTCCAGTTTCCAATCAGCTATGATGCCACAAACACTAAAAAGAAAACGACGTAGTGTTTCCATCCCAAGAACTGAATGGGTCACCTGCGGTACATGGTTCCAAACATGGCGTGAATAATTTTCAACTACCAAAAAACATTAATTTTATAATGAAAATACAAGGTGTAACATCCCTATTCATGACAATATACAAAAATGCAGTTCATGTAAAACACAGATGTTTCTTTGCCACAGAAGTCTGGAGATAGGCAACTCTTTGTTTTTGCTCTGGAAACATTAAACATTCAATGGCCAGATGGTATATACTCTAAATATGAATTTACACCAAATATTATCATCTCCGTCATACAACAAGCAATGGAGTCATTCAAAATAGTCTCAGAAAGGTAACCCTTCATGGCAAAGTGCTCAATGTTACTTCTCAACTAGAAATAGTAAATACATTAAACAGCTTTTGTCCAACTCGTAGCATAAATACATAATTAAGAAAAATGGGGAAACAACATTCTTTACCAGAATAAACTAACAACAATGACACAGAATTTGGGTCTGGGTCTAATGGATGACAATTGTCAACTGGTATCAGACACAAGTCACGGCAACCCCGGAAATAGGACATGGGGGACACATTATATATATATTATATATATTAAAAAAAATTAGCATATAGATGCAATTTAAAAAAAAACTAGAACATTTACAGAATATTGATCAAGCACACAAAAATAATAAAATCTTAGAATCATAAATTGCAGAATTCTCATCAAGTTCAAAATCAAAATGTATTACATAGATATCGAGAGAATGTCACAGGAAAATACAAAATAGGAAAGAATGTCATAGCTGGTCAGTGGTACTTGTTGATGCACAGTTGTCATTGATGCCAAAGGAACCATTAATAACAAAGGTCAAGATGAGGGTAGAAGTAAGATCAGCAAGAGTGATGATATAGCTGCCAGTTTGAAGAAGTATATATGAAGTCATTAACAGACCAGCCAAGCTCATCAAGGTAAAGGTATTTGGTAAAGGTACTTCACCTACAGGAGATGCATCAGAGGTGGCAGCTAAAGATGATATATAGCAGGTGACTTGAAGACTTACAGAAGCAAGCCTCATTAATATTTATGTAGACATGGTCGCTCTAGCAGAGATAGAGGTATCAGTCAGTTTAGCAGCTCTGATACCTTCGGTGGAAAAGATAAAATGTCCTAGTGCCAGGATTGACTATTTAAGGGCTTAAAGGACAGTGTAAGCTTATGGAATGTCCATCTAGACTCGACTGTGCCAGCATACCTGTGAAGACATTGATCAAATATGCTTAGTATCTTTGTGAAGCCTAATCCAAATCTTGAAGCCATCCCTAATATGAAGGTTGAAAACTATAGA
>LPNX010663060.1:19730-146057 GCA_001517045.1 Pseudotsuga menziesii | reverse complement strand
TTCTCTGTGTAAAAAGATACCATCCTCTCTTTGTGTAATGGGGGGAATAAAGGGATTGGGTACAATCAGAGTAGCCATACATCTAGAGGAGCTATGCAAGAAAGACAGAGATCATTGTAACTTGGAAGAACACCATAGTTTGGGCCTGTGTACCAATTAAGAATGATGGGTTTTCATGATTTTCCTATAGAGATTAGGGGCAAGATAGATAACTGTTGATTTATTTCCAGTTTGGAAACTGTCTATGTTGTTTTTCCTATGAGTATATTGAGGAGAAAATGAATGTATTGACTGTGTTTATAATGCAGAAGGCTAGGTATTCTTGATGAATTTTTGATCTGCTAGAATTAGGTGTAAAATCTCTCTTGATTATCCATTATAATATTGTGAGGCACAATGTATTTATCGGTTATTTTTAACCCCCTTTCCAGATATTGGGAGGCTTTATTCTCACTGTTCTATGAGGCAGAAAAACATAGTGCTATGCAGACTAAAGGTGTTTGTGTCAATTTATAGTCTGCCATATGCATAACTGAGGAATTGAGTGTTTTGTCGAGCTTCATTTTTTATAGGCTAGATGGCTAATCAGTCAACTGATACACTCCCCAAAGACAAATACAACAATATTGGAATAAGAGGAGAGAAGAATAGTTAGCATAACAAAAGAAGCAAGAAGATGCTACAAAACATAGGAAAGGCTTCCCTTGATGCTTTGGATGGATGCCATAATGAGTCAGTGAATACGAAGGTGCTACAGCTGTTTGTTAATCTTTTATATCCATTTTTTCGCTATCAACCCAGTTTCCGTATTACTTATAGATACAAATCCCTTAACATTGCATTGTAGCATTTAAACCTTGGGAAAATTGGCCTCATATCTTGCATTTATGATAGAATAAACTTGAATTCAGTTTCCTTATTACTTATAGATACAAAGCCCTTAACATTGCATTGTGGCATTTAAACCTTGGGCAAATCAGCCTCATAACTTGCATTTATGATAGAATAAACTTGAAATATCATAACAGAAGGTTATATAAATTGAAGTAAATCAGTGAAACCTAGATTAATGAATATAGAAATAATGATACGCTTCATAATTCTTTGAGAATGATATGCTTCATAATTCTTTGTCAGGGACCAAAACATGAAGAAAAATCCTAACTCTCTAGGATTGTTAACGGTTATAGCATGTAACCATGATTTGACATCTGCAATTGATCATGAATATTTTAGAAATGTTGGTGCCAAACAAAGTTTCATCTAAAGTGTTCTGATCAAGAAAACCTGAACGGACAACGTCCTTTGTAGGCAATGCTCCATCCTTCTCAGACACAGAAGAAGACTCAGGGAAACTAGGACAGATGAAGACTCAAGAGAACTCGGATACATTGGACTTCCAAGCCTATGGGACTTATCATATGCTAAGTCTTAAGCTAAACTACTAACCTCATATTTATCACTGCTCTGAATCATGGATATGTCGTCTTTGATTTCATTCTTCATTTCACTATCAACAATTGCACGAGTAGATTTTTCAATTGCTTCTCTGCAAAGTTTTTCAGATGCAATTGATGAAGGATAAATGGGCTCTTCTTTTGACATGCTTATTGATTTGAAATCTCTTGAAACCTGAATACCTCTTAAGGATGCCCTGCAAATTTAGCAGAGAGAATATAAGCAGAATACAAAAATGCACATAATTATAAGAACCAAATATAGGATTCCACCCTTCCATTTGCTACACAGATTTTTACATGATATATCTTATGTCATGTTAACCATTGAAATAACTCCAAAAGGAACAACAACTCTTCAACTTGCATGAAAGGCCTGCCACACCAATCCTACTCTAGATGACACAGAGAAAATATCTGCATTGGAAAAGGAACAGAGCACACATTTGGCTTTGGGAAGGGGCTCATAGGCATATGAAAAGTAGGGTGATCTGGCTACAAGAAGGTGTCTGAAACAATGCATTCTTTCACAAGCAAGAAGATTCCCAAAAGGACCACAACATGATCTGGGGAATCATTAATCAATGGGGAGTTTAATGTGAAAAATTTGAGCAATTTTGTCAAGTGCAACTTGAGAACAATTTATCCTGTGAACACTTGCATGAAGATAAAAATGCACATAGATGAAGGTTACAAATGGAGATGTAGTGGACAGTCGGTAAATATCAAATGCATAACAGTTTTTGAACTCATCTCAAATTGGGTCCAACTATATTTTGGTTGATGCACAGCAAATTAGCTCCATGTGTGCTTCTCTGACTGAACCATGTGATTTAGACAGTTGGATCTGCACCACACCCTGTGTCATAGCCAAGATTTCCTCCCCATGAAGGTGACACTGGCCAACCATCAGTATTCTGTACTTCATGGCACATGCCTCCCTGTCTCTGTTTGCCTGCTTTGTAGAATCTCCTTCTGGATCTGCCCCCTCTGGCTTGTCTGTCTAATTCTCTTTGGTGCCAAGGTTGTTGCTTCTAGGGTGGGGGCTATCTACTTGCAGTACAGGGCACTGATCCCAAATGTTCCAGAAGCTCCACCAAATGGTTGACCTTGAGCTGCACTTTGTGGGTCTACAAACATATTTTACTCAATGCAAGAGTGGGTCACATCACTCTAAACAAACAATTAGTACTCAGTTGTGGAGAGGCAATTATGATGTGTCCTAATATAATAAACGATTTCCACCTTTAAAATTTGATAGGGAGGATGGAAAGTCGTAGACTAGGGTTTGGTGCCTTTTATCAAGGATTCCTGCTCCTTAACGATGCCACTGACCAGGCTAACTTCTCTTAAAGGAATACTTTGCAATGGTGGAGACTCATGTCCAGGCAGATTTAGCTAAGGGGTGGAGGCAGAAAAAGCATAGAGCCATATCTTCCTTATGATGGAGAGGACAGAAGTGTTTGTTAAATCCCACCTTGGTTAATCTATCCCTAGTGACTAGGTCTAGAAAGGCTTTTTTTTGGCTAAAGAGGGACTTTTCAGATGGCTTAAAGTTGTGCAGCCCATGACTTTGTGGGGCCCTGATATTTCCATCTTCTGTCAAGTCTTTTAGGTAGGTATGCATGGTTTTGAAAGAATCTGTATGTGTGCGAGGCAGATTTGGATAGAGGGGCTTGAATAATTTCCTAGCCAAGTTGCTCCACCAATTGACATAATCCTTGATCACAAATTTTGGAAAGATCTCTTGAGGCAGAAGCTCACAAACTCTTTTGAAGGATGGATTTGTTGAGAGATTTGAGACTAATTTTTGCTTAAGGTATTCTAAGCTCTAAATTTGTGTTTTTGATAGTCATATAGGTCTAAGAGGAGACCAAGGCCTTTATTACTAAATCCTTTTGGCTTTGAACCAGGGATATTCTACCAGACAACAGTTATTGTGGGAAAATTTTTCCACCCACCGAATTGACAATTGACTTGCTCAGTAACCTTTGATGGATTGTCAGCCTCTCCAATTGAGAAAGGGCTTGCACATCTCTCAGACAATCAATACAGATTGAAAAATTTCAATACCTCCCACTGTAATGTGGGTTATGGAAGTGACTGCATTCATGAAGAAAGGCTTGGAGAGCATGAGGTAAGACTGTGTCTTGGTAGCATTTTTCTGCTCCTCTTGCTTTCGAAGGTTTTAAGAATCTATGTTTTTTAGGATACAATTCCCTTTTCAACAATGTCAATAAAGCTCTGGTTACCTTCTTCCTTGTTAAGAGAACATATGCCCCACTTAACAAGTGCCTTTTTTACCTTTTCTTGGTGATCATAAAAGGTTCCTAAGATTGAGGTCAACTAATTATAATTTTAGAGGGGTACTGGCAAGAGGATTAATAAACTGGCAATATCTTGACTAGAATCTTTGTGCAAAATTGGATTCTAGCAGTAAGAGTCACACGGTTTACCAAGAATTCAGTTTCATTTCATAGCCAGGACAAAATTCTACATATCAATAAGAGTGGCCTAGAAACGGGAGAGAACACCAAGGAATCTAAAAATTTCTTGTCTTAATACAAGAACACTGATACTGGGTGATCGGGGGTGGGAGCTCTTGTGTGGTCTGGTTATAGTACGAGGAGCAAGTTTTCCTCTATAGAATCGTCAGACTAGAGGCATTGCAGAAAACTTTGATAGTATACAACGTGTTTTTTCACTATTTCCCCATCTAATTAGATTATGAGGAGAGTCATGCGCAAAATGGCCATTAACAAATTGTTGCCTTTGGAGTGGGAAAGATAAATTCCTTCTATAAGGCCCATGTTGCTTTTAAGTATCACAAGGTAACCTAAAGCACAAACAACTAAGTCATATAGATTGGATGCACAAGGCAACCTTGCCAACTAAGACATAGCATAAGGCAACCTTGCCTAATTGACCTGTAAAGCCCAAAAGGAACCTCTAAGGATTATCGATTCAAATTCAAACATCAAAGTAATTAAGCCAAGGCATCTGAGAAGAGGGTGGAGACCAGTCAACTCTATTGTAGGCTTTCTGAAAATCAATTTTCATGAAAAGTATTTACTGGACAGAATTTCTACCCCTATGCATCCCTTCCCAGATTGCTAAGAGATATCTACACTGGCTAGGATAGATTGTTTGAAAGCTTTAGTTAAAACCTTATAAGCAATTGTCAAAAGGGTGATGGGTTTCCAATTTCCCCCCTACTTTTGGGGGATCAACTTGCTGTTTCACTGATAAATAAAAGTGCCCAAGGTATTAAAATAAAGGCCTTTGTCATATACCTTGAGTAGGGGCAAGGCAGGGCCAGTAAATTCCCAGGTTGATTTGCAAAATTCACAAGGCAGCTCATCAAGGTCAATGGCTTTGTCATCAACACTACTAAACCAAATTAAGCTCAAGCTCTTTGAAAGAGAGATTAAGCTCACAGGCATTACTATCTTAAGGTGAAAGCTTGGCTAGAACAACTTGAAGGAATTCATTCAAGGCAAACCATTGTGCATTCCGAGGCTTGTTTGTGATGAAAACTTGCTTATATTGGGAACAGATTCATCTAAGATCTGTTGGTGTCTTATGAGCCAGCCTTTGACAATTTTGAGAGGATAACTATTTTCAGCCTCATGCTTCTACTTGAGGGATTGAAAGAACTAAGTTCCTTTATACCCTTCTTTAACCTAGTGGAGCCTTGCTCGAATTTGTGCACCTATAGCTTTCTTAGCTTTAGAGATCTTCAATACATGCCTAGCTTGGTATGCTTGTTATTGCAAGTACGCATTAAAGGCATTAGATTCCAAGGTCAGTTTGATTTTTTCTAGGTTTTCCCCACGGTGTTTATTTCTCATCTTTCTAATTCAACTACTTGCTTGCCATATCCCTCGATGAATTTGATGGTTTGGGAGTTGGCATGCTCCCACCAAAAGATGCATCCCTTGTCTCTAGCAGGAGGGGGAATAACTTATAAGGTACCAAATACTTCTAATTCTCTCAACAAAGAAGGGGATTTTTAGATGTGAGTGATAAGAAATTAAAATCAAGCTTAGCTTGGATTTCAGCTGAGCCACTCACCATTTCCCTTAAATGAAAGCTAACATAATGAAGATATTGGTTTGAGAGGAAGTGTCCCCTAGACCTTTCATAGGCAGGGCATTATCTGCTTGAAATCTAAATTCACCAGTGGAAAGAAGAGCTATATTTATTCTTTTAATGAACATGTCTTCCCCTATCTAAAAGTTGACAATTACTTCAAATTATCACCCCTTTTTGTTTGTTTGAAATGAAGACTTTACCCTTTTTGTATTACAATTGAAGGATTACATGATTTACAAACTGTGTTAAGAGCTTTGAGACTTTTTTCTTTGACAGTACTCCGGTGATGACAATACTCTGATGACTGATCCGACTTTCTACTTCTCAAAACTTTATCAATATTGGGATAGAGTCCTTACAACAAACTGGCCCCAAAATTGGAGCTGGAAGTCACTTACTATTTTTGGTTTTGTTGCCAAAGAAATGTGTTTTTCCTAGGCTTCAAGACACCCATGTCTTGTAAAACCTATTGAGTAAACCCTGTGCATCCTTTCCTGAAATGACAATGCCTTCATTGCTTTGAGTTTTTTAGGATTTAACATTACTCCTCAATCTGGTTCATCATTGCCACCATTCAAAAGGATGACAAATTGCTGACTATCTTGTTGTGAAAAGGTGGTGTAGCTCCCCTTTTGAATGTTGGTCTTTACAAGCCAAATCAAATTTAATGATGACCTTTTAAAGAAAAATAAAGGATAGGACACTCCAAGGTTTGATGGGGGACATTTTCAACATTAAAGGCTATTAGGAAATAATTTCTTTAGTTCCTCCTTTTGCAACGGTGTTTATTTTGAAAAAATTGTCAAAGGGTTGGGTTGTCATGATTTCCAATTGAAATGAGAAATTTGACAGACACTTGATAGACACACACAAAGGCACATACATTCCAAAACCCAAATTTGTAATAATGAAAAGGTAACTGGATATACCTCTACCATCACGACAACCCCACTCTCATCGAACATTTTGGCAAGCCCTTCACTGTCCACAAGTTTCTGCATAACCTGTAAACATAAGCCTCTCCCATACACTACAGTATATACATATAATGCAAAATAATTTCCATTCATCCAAGAATTCCTTTAAAGGAAAAAAATTACAAGCTCAAGGCAAATACCCAATCTTCCAAAATTAAAATAAAGAGAAAGAACAATTCCATAATCATAGGAAGAATGAAAGCTCACCTTAAACACCTCTAGCCTTGTGCCTTCGATGCTAATTTCTTTGTCATTCCACTCCCCAGAGGACTCAAAACACATGGATCTAAATACAGGGGAACATGCTGCTAGAACAACTCTGTGGGCATGAAATTTTTCCCTTGATACATCAAATGTGACATCCGCATTTTCAACATCTTCAAGCAGTTCCCCAAATTGTTGACCCAAGTTTGATTCAGGGATGTGAATATAGTGCAATCTGGGGCCTTGAATAGTAGAAACCACAACCCCAACTCTCCTAAAGCAAGGGGATGGATCAGAAATCTCTCCTAAATCTGCATGTTCCTCTAAATCTGGAAGGGTATCTCTGTAAATAAAGTCAAGGGATTCTCCACGCAGAGGCAACTCAAGGGATTCTCCATGCAGTATTAACACAAAGGTCACACCAACTTAGGGTTCAAGGTAACCCTCGACACTCAACCAACTCCATGTTCAAGAGAGCAATCACCAAGACACATCGAAACAAGCCCTAAGTCCATTATCTAAGTTATCTTCTTCAGGCCAGACCAATGTGGCTTGAGATCTACGTCTCTCCTACACATTGGCTTCGTCCTTCCACGCCAATTCCATGGACATGAAAGCATTAATTTTTAATACTGTACAGTTATGAAAGCAACAGTAGAGCTTACTATCCGATGGGGGATATTTCCCTATCTCAGCCCAACAGACAAATGAGAATGTGAGTTTAAAGGATTACATTTTAACAAGTGAACCGATACATCCGTCGCTTAACCAACACAATATTATTGTGGATTGCAAACTTTAGTCTAGATTTATTTGTTTAATTTTCTCAATTCAACAACCGCGCCGTCGCTTAACCGACGGTTATGAAAATATCCATATCTTAACCGATGGGTATGAGACTAGCTGTCGCTTAAGAGACGCTTGTGGCCACATTTACAAAAAAAATGTATCCTTGTGATTTTTGGTAAGTTTAAAAAGAGAAATCCACGCGCCGTCGGATTTTTCCGTCGGATTTTGGATCGAAATGTAGTAGTGTTCCCTTTGACCTCATACCCTTGTGGCTGCTGCATATAAATCTCTTCCTTCAAATCCCCATGGAGAAAGGTCATTTTTACATCTAATTGTTCAAGATGAAAATCTTCTACCACCACTAGACTTAAAATAGTTCTAATTGAAGTCATTTTAACAACAGGAGAAAATATTTCATCAAAGTCTATACCTTTCTTTTGAGCAAACCCCTTTACAAGAAGTCTAGCTTTGTACCGATTCTTTCCTCCATCTTCTTCCTTCAACCTGTAAACCCATTGTAACATCCCCGACCCTTCGACCGGTGAAGAGAATGCTACTAACAGCAAACATATGGGAAAACAACCCCATGAAGGTGAACATGCATCAATGCTGAAATAAAAAGCTTAAACATAATACATACCAAGATGCATAATCCATCATACAAGGATGCATAGTTAATCAACATACAGCGGAAGAAAAAATATACATTCCAGCATTCCACATGTTCATCATAATTCACGAAACAATATATATAATCGCAGAGATGAAATAGTCAGGAGTACTCATATTTTTAGTGAAGAGCTCGCCCTGCAACGAGCTACATCACTGCAATGTTCCACCCAACCATAGGCCAGCGTGCTCATCAATCTCTCAGCAACACTGCCACCCCCGAGCTGGGCATGATTCCTCAAGGAAAAAGGGTCAATGTAGGATTACACATAGCCAAGGTTCACCAATCAGCCAAGCCCACACAGTAGGGTTTATCAAGCCGTCAGGGAGCTAGGAAAGGCTAAATGCTAAGCTGGTTTTCTCAAACACCAGTCTTCTCGAGCATACCCAACCTCTAATCCCACTCTCAATAGTCCAAAGACCAACCAATGCATACCACAACAAAACAACCCATTCACAGCTCTGTGAAGAAGGCAAGACAACTAGGTGACAATCCCAAACAAAAGGCGAAACGCAGTTCAGGTCCAACCACACTCCAGATTTGTTCTTGGCCCTAACATGGCCAAAACAACTCAGCAACAACACCCAAAATACGTCTGCAGCCTTAGCAACCGAGAAGCAACCCAAAACCAGGGTAGATCAATAGCCCGAACTCAAAACGAAAGCTATAGCAACCTTACACAGTCTGCATTTGGGGAAGAAGAAAAACTCCCAGCATAGACAAGGGAAAACTCAGCCAACAGATGTGGAAATCAACAGCCAACCAACATCCACGAGCCCACAACACACACAATTCCCCAATGTAATGGATGGAGAACTTACACAGGCAGAAAAGGGGAAAAGAACAAACTCTCATCCTGTGCGCAAAGGAAAAAGACACAGCCCAGGAAAAACATGGAAGAAAACACAGCGGTCTACATCTCACGATCCACCATGAAGGATGGAAAACAATACACATCTCAATAATGTCAAAGGAAAACTGGTCCTCTGCGTGAATGAAAGGAATACCACCACAAACCGACAAACAGCGTGCGAGAGGGGAAGCAACCAACAACCAAGCAAGAAATTGCACCCCCTTCTTACTCAGCTCTGCGTGAGGAAGATGAACTGGCCCCCTGCACATCCTTGCGTGAGAGTGAACCCCAAAGGCCAAGAGAGTGGCGTAGTGGATAGGATGGCGGTGGAGGTTTCTTTCCAACGTGAGGTCAACCCACTGGTGGAGTGTGTGCGTGGGCAAGGACTGACAGTCCTGCCACACTCCACTCCCCACCATAACTACCCCAACTAATCAACAAGACATTAAAGTGGTTGGATGAGACAAGGGAATATGGAAAATCAAGCAGGGTGGTAACACATGGATTTCCCCCCCATAGTCCAAGGTTTGACATCCCCCACCCTTATCCTTTGGAATCATGCCATTTTCATTTTAACGTTGCACCGTCGTAGCTGGATGTAGGTTTATTTTAATTGATGTGCGTATTTACATGATGCCAAACTATAATGTGTTGGCTAGCACGATATACCATTGACAACTATCCTCGTTGCCGAAACATACACAACAAAATCGATGGTGGGGCTTTTGCCTTTTTCTTCTCACCATGATTAATTACATCATGTACTTTTAATGCAAACGGGGTCAAAACCGGGGTGTTACACCCATTTATTCTACAATACCCTTTTTTCTACAGGCAACTTAACCAGATCCCAAGTCTGTTTTCTTACCAATGAGTCCATCTCCTCATCCATGCCTTGCTCTCACTTCTTTCTAGTTTCTACCTGCATTGCTTCTTCAAAACATTCTGGTTCACCAGAATCAGTCATCAATAAATAATACAGTGAAGGAGAGAATCGTTTAGGGGGTCTACTTAACCTGGTAGACTTTCTTACAGTTGCAGGAGTTTCAGGTACCTGCTGTTGCTCTTGATTTTCTAGTGCTTTTGGAACTTCATTTTCTTTGATTTCATCAAGCACTGTGTACTATGTGTTTTCCTTTTCTTCTTTCTTTCCCTGCAACTGATATTTGTACATGACCTTTTCATTGAATACTACATTTCTACTCCTAATGATTTTGTGATTTTTAAGATCCCATCAACGATAACCAAAATCATCAACCCCGTATCCAATAAAGGTAGATTTCTTGGATTTAGCCTCAAGCTTTGTTCTATCATCTTTATCAATGTGGACAAATGCTTCACAACCAAAAGTTCTCAAAAATGAGTATTTTACCTATTTACCTGTCCATGCCTCCTTTGGAATGCCACCATCCAAAGCGCTTGAAGGCCCTCTGTTTATTAAATAAACAGCAGTGTTTACAGCATCAGTGCAACACTGTAAGGGCAACCCTGCCTGCAATCTCATACACCTTGCATGCTCCATGATCGTTCTGTTCATCCTTTCTGACACACCATTTTCTTGGGGTGTTCTAGGGACTATCTTCTCTCTGGGAATCTCATTGTGTAAACAGTAACTGTCAATTTCCTTGCTGCAGTACTCACCTCCATTATCAGATCTGAGACATTTCCACCTTTTTCCTGTCTCATTCTCAACCAAAGCTTTCCACTTCTTAAAAGTATCAAACACATCAGATTTTTGTCTAATGTAATAAACCCAAGTTTTTCTAGTTGCATCATCAATAAAAGTAACATAATAATGAGATCCACCAAGAGATTGTACCTGAGTTGGCCCCCATACATCTGTATGGACAAGCTCTAACTTTTCACTCTTCTTTTGTTTCCCAACCCTGAGAAATATAACTCTCATCTATTTTCCATAAACATAGTTCTCACAAAATTCCAAACTTAACTGCTTCAGATCTGGAAACAGCTTCCCTGAGTGGAGAATCTACATCCCCTTCTCACTCATGTGGCCAATCCTATGATGCCACAACATTGCACCTATTTTTGTGGAAGCTACAAAAATAGAATAATCAGTATTATGAGGACATAAATATAATGTACCTATCCTATCTCCTTTTGCAATTACCATTGATCCTTTAGTGACCTTCCACCACGTTTCGCCAAACGTAGACAAACAACCACCATCTCCCAACTGCCCTGTTGAGATCATATTTCTTTTCATAACAGGAATGTGCCTTACATCCTTTAGCAACTAGTCATTTCCATTATTTAGCTTAATCTGTACCTTACCCTTTCCAACAATTTTACATGGTTCATCATCCCCCAATAACACATGCCCAAAATCACCTTGAACATAATCATAAAAGAATTTCCTATGGGGTGTAGCATGACATGAAGCCCCTAAATCTACTACCCAGTAATCACTAATATTATCTAATGCAAGAATCAAAGCATCTTGTAACACATCACCTGCTACATTAGCTTCCTGGGTAGTCTCTTACTGCCTCTCACCTTTCTTCTTTGGTGCTTTGCAGTCTTTCTTTAGGTGTCCTTTCTTACCACAGTTCCAGCACTCTATTTTTCTGAATCTGGACTTGGATCTTCCCTTTTTAGACCTTCCGTGATTTCCTGGGCTCCTTCCTCTCTCGTTTTGTCTCCCTCTGCTCTCCATGGTCAACGCATTACCTGATGTCTCACCTGTGCTTTTTCTTCACATTTCCTCGCTAAGAATAACACCAACAACATCATCAAACTTAAGAGTGTTTGAACTAGGGACAGAGTTACTTACAACCATGACCAAGCTATTCCAGCTTTCTGGCAATGAGCACAAAATTAGAAGAGCCCTAACCTCATCATCAAAGTTCACTTTTATAGAACTTAACTGACTGGTAAGTGTATTAAACTCATTTAAATGGTTAGTAACAGATCCACCTTCTGACATCTTCATATTAAATAAACGCTTCATTAAAAATACCTTGTTAGAAGCCGAGGGTTTTTCGTAGAGCTTACTCAATGTGCTCATCACACCCTCTGTTGTTTTTTCTTTCGAAATATTGAAGGCCACCGACGAAGCCAGGCATAGCCGTATTGTTCCTAGTGCCTTTCTGTCAAGAACCTCCCATTCTTCATCCTTCATAGTCACCGACTGTTTTGCTTTTCTTCCCAACGGCAGGTACAGATCCTTTTGGTACAGATAGTCCTCCATTTGCATCTTCCATAACCGATAGTTTCGGCCTTTAAATTTCTCGGCCCTAAACTTTCCTTCTTCCGCCATTTCTCCCACTCGAACCAGGAACCCTTCTTTCCTGCGAGTTTACCAACCAAATAGACCTTTGGCTCTGATACCAATTGTTAGAAAATAGGACCACAGAGCAATAACAGATATATAGTTAAATCAATAAAAAAGATGCAAAACACATTAAAATATTACAGAGAGACACAGATATAATGTGGTTCACCCAAACGATGGGCTACGTCCATAAATAAATTTTCCAGTCCTTTTATTATAGTCCAGGAAGATGAAGGGATACACCCTGCAGCAAAACCACTGCACTTCCTCTTCACGCTCTCACAGTATCTCTTCCAATACAATACAATACCATACCCAGTCTATCTACAATGCTTTCTTTTATAGGGGAAATACAATGGGAAAATTCTAGGGTTAACCCAATACCATGGGTCTGCAATACTATTGGCCAACACACATCCCAACAAGAAAAAAAATTCGGGGGCAGAGCCCCCGATCCCCCGTTTTCTCGGGGGCGCTGCCCCCGAACCCCCTTTTTCAGGGCGCTGCCCCAAACCCCAAGGCAGGGGGAATGAGTGTACAGTACTCCTGGGTTACAATAACAACTGAATAATATCTCTAGATCTGGAAGATTATGCTCCACAACCAACATCTTGATTGGAAGAATACTTCACCAAAGCAAGTCAAAATTCCTTTTATGCCTTCTCGTGTTATTCTTCAAGTGAGTTTATTGGCATGGTTTACTCATGCTTTATATCTACTTTTAATGGATAGAATACATCATTAATTTCCTTGTTCTAGCCACTTTTATATCAAAAAATCTATATGGAACATTTTGGAGGATCTAAAAATTAATTCCATGTTGCTTTTTACCTTTTTCAGGATATCATTGTTATGCCAGTTGTTGATCTTGCTAGTATGTGTGATGGTATGAAATGAATAGGTGGTGATTCTAATAATATTAATCCTTTGTTAGGTTATTTATTAAACTCATGTTATATACAATATTATCAACATCATTACTTACTCAATACTATTGATGCAGAG
Source organism: Pseudotsuga menziesii (assembly GCA_001517045.1). Lineage (NCBI taxonomy): Eukaryota > Viridiplantae > Streptophyta > Pinopsida > Pinales > Pinaceae > Pseudotsuga > Pseudotsuga menziesii. The sequence continues at coordinate 132,715 of LPNX010663060.1, read as the reverse complement.
ATTAAATTTTTTACACTTTATTGCTCCAGTTAAGCTTAATATTGTTTTTTAGACAATTGGATATTCTATAAGAAAGGTTTTTGACGTTATGTCCCCTCTCTTTTAGATTTGTTTAATTCATAAAATTATTCACAGGTATTTTAATATGTCTTGTCCCCCTTTCACAGTAGTGGTAAACATGGGAAAACCAATCGCTTTCCATCTCACTCTGTTTTCATTTCAATAATTAATGCTTCAATGAGTCCTTTGATAGAAGATATATTTTTTTGAATATTGTTAGGACATCAGGGAATAATGTTTGAATGAGTACTTTGATAAGAGACATAGTTTTTTTAATATTTTTCCGACATCAGGGAATATGTGGGGCTGATAATAGGATTGATAGAGCATTGATCATTCTTTTTCATTTCCTACCCCTACCTGCCATCACCTGATGATGATCCTGATCCATATAAGATAATTTATGGAGGCTTCCAGACTTGACCCTACCTATTTATCCTGGAATTGAAACTAGACCAAGAATATTTTCATTAAAGGTAGTTATTGTAGTGTTGATATACATATGATAAATTTAAAAAATAAAGAAAGCAATATAATCTTTGATTTTAAGAAAGCAACAAACCTACCTACCAATCTTCAATAATTTTCAGTAAATCTTTGTACTGGTCAATAATTTATACAATCTAAATAATTGACATGTCCTCTCCTCTTTAATTATTTCAAGCCTCCCAAATAGAAATATATGATTTTTGAACCTATCGCAGAGAAATTATTGCACTAGGAGTGGGTTCACCCACCCAATTAGTTTTCCCTAATTCGCTATTGCAGTATTCCATTAACATATTTAGTTAGACCTCTTTTCCCAATTCTTATATTAAGTGAAATGTGCAACATCCTTCAACTCTTTCATAAGCATTGCTATAATCTCTATGATATTATATAGAGTTTACTGATGATAATAAATTATATAATTTTAGGCAAAACAATCCTTTAAATATGTCATTTCTCTAGTTACATAAAATTACCGGTTTCTAAGGTGTATGATTATGGTTTTTGGAATTTTCTCATGTATTCTAACATGGGCTTTTCAGTTATGCCTCTTGTCAAGAATTTCAGTTTTAAACTGTTAATATCATCTTTTGTGCCTACATTTCTGATAGTTTCCTTATCCAAATCTCTTATCTTTTATGTAATATTACCCTTTTGTTCACATGTACCTATGGACATTCTTGTTGACCGCTCAGTACAAGTTGATGTAGCTAGATCTAAAAATGCACTGCATGCAAACATGGAGTTCGAATTTAATCACAATAGGGAGAGGTTTGGTTTCCTCAAGTGTGGCTTATATGAATTTGAGAACATGCTTATTGTTCCTCCAGGTTCTGGTATTATAGACCAGGTAAAATTTTTTAACTTATGCACATTTTGAAAGTCATATTGTAATGCCCTTATGCCTTTGGCACTTCACCAACCCCTGCACACTCAAAGGAGCATGGTGCTCTACCCATGCGAGGTGACTTGGGAGAATGTTGGAACATGAGACTGTGTTGGCATGTGTTGGCACAATGGGAAAATTCCCACACTTAGATGCCCAACATAAGGAAAGCATGAGCATGGTACATGGACACTCACCACACAACAGGGGCGCCTAATGCAAGTTGGAAGCTCGATGGGTTGGAGACTTGGTGAGTTGCATGCCTTGAGAGAACGAAAAATATGGTGCACCTCATTTAGACGCTTTGTAGAAGTATGGATTCTCCACCATTATGGAAGTCAGCATGATGTTGGTGACCATTTGGAGTCGGAATCTCAACAAGGATCTTGAGTTGGAAGCTTAGCAAGTGGCACGTCGAAGAGCCAGTTGGATGGCACATTTTTTACGCTAGTCAGCACAGAAGCCTCAATGTTAGAGTTGGGTGCATGCAAGTCCAAGAGAGCATGTCAGCATTCTTAGAAAGGGATTTTTATGCGGATGCTAAGAAAAGTGTGACCATTTATTTCGATTGTAGATTCCCTTCATCCAATGGGAAAGGAGAAGAGTCAACTGTTGACTATGATCCTTTCCCGTTGGATGCAGGGAATCTGCAATCGAGATAAGGATGGCCATGCAAGGGTCATACCCATCAGATTAGAGTTCAGTTGAGCTTGCAGATAACTAGAAGGAGAGATAAAATTGATGGGTTGTGACTGAGGTGTCGTAGCATGTAGTTGGTATACCCATAAATTTCTACGATAGGCAGACAGTAACATAAGTTTCTTGGCAAGGAACTTGCGAACGAAGGTTGTGAAAGGAAGAATGACATGGGAGAGTCCTTGTGGAGTAGGCTTGAAGTGCCCAAATCAAGTGGATGCTATGGTAAGGAACTAAACAGGAGCTAGAATTGGGTTCTCAATAGACATACCGAAGCTTGCGGAACAGGTCCAAGAAGGGTGTGGGTCCTGGGATTAGTGGGGAGGCAGAGGTATCCACGAAGTCAGAACTGTGCAATGAAGAGAATTAAATTGGGCGATTAGTATAGGATGGTGTATATTTTCTAAGTATGTCTAGAACAAGTTGGAGCACTTATGGGGTGTCTCTAAGACAAATGAAAGTTCGGTGGATTTCAAAGTTCTATATTGACATCTTGACTCTGCACGAAGTTGCGTCTCGACAAGTAGAGTAGCATGAAGTGTGTGGAATGGACGGGTCATGGGACACCCTAATGAAGGTTGCTAGGAAATTTTTGGACAAGTTAAGATGCAGAATTGAGCAGATGTTCCAGGAATATGAAGAACAAATGGCACAGGTTGTTTCGAATGGCAGACGAGAGGTGCAATGGTTGTAGGAGTTGTCGGACCAAGTTGTGGGTTGGAGGATTGCCACATCAGATTCTTTTCATGAGACTAAGGATGCCCAAAGGGGAACTACACAAAAGCAGTCGAAGTCACCCAAGAAGCCGAAAAAACATAGCCTGTTATTATTGTGGAGACAATCGCTATGTGAACAAGTGTCCAAAGAGGAAAATGTTGTGCACTTTCTTGGATGGAGACCAATGGAAGACAACGATGAGGCTAGTAGCCATGGGGTGATTCAAGAAACACATAATTTAGATAGAGTTTCTCAATAAGTTATGAAATTAAAGGCATGCCTTAGTGAATTTACATTGGGTCAAGATGACAGATCACAAAATACCATCATGGGTTGTTTTTCGTGGAAGCCACGATGAGTGGACTAAAGGTGATGGTGTTGGTGGACATCGACGCCACTCACATCTTTGTGACCAACAGAACCATCATGTATTTGCATAGTCAGGAAAAAATTAGTGAGGACATGTTTAAAATAGTGAACTCAACTAAGAAGCCGGTGGTAGGGAGAGTTCTGATAGCTTCAATGAGGATCAGAAATTGGCATGGTAAGATGGACTTAAAATTCATTTCGTTGAATGATCATGTGATGATCTTGGGACAATAATTCTTTCCAATGATCAGAGAAAATATGGTTCCATTTGTGGCTCACTTGGTGTTCTAAGACAAGCATGAAGCTTAAAGTGTGTCGCTGAATCAAAAGAGAAATTTGGGGCATAGGTAAAGGATGTCCTCATTTCAATTAATTCAGGCTCTTGGAAATCCCACAAATAGGTGTTTGGGTAGCGTATGACGACAATAAGAATCTGAAGAGGGAAACACAAATTTGACGAAGGTAAGAGATCAGTGGGATGATGGGTTGACTTTGTTGAAGTTAAGAGAAGACTCAATCGCAAGGAAGGTTGATTTGCTACACTTTATGGAGGGGTTTCCACAACATGACGATGGAAAGTCACAGCCTACACTAGCAGTGACCATTGAAGCAGAGGACAAAGGTGTGTTCGACAATCCAACATATAGATAACCTAATGACAACCAAGAAGCTCTTGAGGAGAATTCTCTTGGGCTATACAAGTTAAGTCTTGTAGGGGACCAAGGTGAGGATGCCAATATAATCAATCATGACATCGTAATCAAAGTATATTGGATCATAAAAAATGAATCCTCTTCTTTTTGAATCATGAACCACATTAGTATTTTAAATTTCATCATATGCCTTTGTTTCATCAAATGCATTAATAAAAGGATCATCCTCTTTGCAGTATCGAAATGAATCAAAAGCAATGACAATATTTCCCTCATTCTTAATATCCATCCTATCATCATTTTGTACCAAATGAAAATCTGACCATACAAGAGTTGTAACATGAAAATTAAGAAAGCTACTTTGGAAGCTAAGGTCAACACACAAATATACGTATAAAAAATAAAATATTTTAGAGTGTATATATTTAAATGATTCCCTAGTGTTAGAATAAGTAATGTGTTCAAAGGAAACATTGTCCTGCAAATTATGATTTAATGACAATTTTTCCATTAGAATGAGAGAAATTTGTTTCAGTTTTGTAAGAAGAAAAAGATTCTATATTATTATTCACATGGTCATCACTCAAATTTTCAACTTACTAGTATATTCAATAAGCAATAAGCACTAGGTCCTTCTCCAACACATTCTCTTCAATCTGAAAAACATTGAAAACATCACACACATGAGAGATGTTAACAAAAGTTTCAATATCATGGAAGGGAAAAGTTAGTGGAATAAAATCGTTAGAAGTAGGATTTACCTCTCAAGGACATCCTCTTCCTCCTTATATAAACATCACTATACAACACAAACCATAAAATGTGTTTATGTATAATAGTTTCAATATAATTTATTCATTTCTCGTAATAAATTCATAAGAGGAATGAACAAATCGAAGTCCCCTCTGATGTTCCCTTGATTACAATATATATAACTTACTCCCATTTATTCTATCTTATCGCGTGCCATGACTCTTAACCTTTCAATGTCAAATTCCTTTGAGCTTCTCTTGATAGTACAAAAGGAAAATAATGGCATTTCCTTTGAGCTTCTTTTGATATTACAAAAGGAAAATAATAGATGAGAATGTTTGAGTTTCTCTCCATATTACAATAGAAAATGGGAAACCCTTTGAGTTTCTCTCATCATTGGTTGTATCAATAAAAATATATTCACACATTCCTTTGATTTCTTTTGTCCTCTTGCTTGGTTGTCCTCTTCATTAAATACCTTTAAACAATAATAATCATACATTAATTTAATTCAATGTGAATTTGTTCCATGATGAAACTTAGGATATAATTGTATCTATTGACAACTCTAATCTTTGAAAATGTTTCTCCTTGTACTAGTTACTTTATAGTTTTATGGTTGAACATGATTGATACATATTGAAAAATCTAATATTTGAAAACATTCTCCTTGTACTAGTTACTTTATGGTTTTATGGTTGAACATGCCTGAGATATATTTTGAAAATTGCATAGCATAATTAATATCATAGATAGCATTCAAGATCTCCTGGGAACCTTCAGACTTGATAGAATATGAATGTTCTATCTTATCAATTCGTCATCCATATGCATGAACTAAAGAAATACATATGATACTACGTCAATCGTTTTATGAGTCCATTCCCTCTATAGCTCTTGTGTCCATCATAAAAAAACAAGATCATCATTAGCAGTATTAAGAAGGAAACTTGAAAATAACATTTAGAGAAAAGATAATAATGACATAGAGCTCTTAACCTTTCAATATCAATGTTGTGGGAATATTATAAACTCACTTAATACTTAGGATAACAATATTTAATCATTTTTTATTAAATTCCTACCTACTAGTCTATATAGTTAGCATCCACTTGCACCACATGGTCAACACTTTCCATATATACCCCATGAGCACTTTTATCATGATTCTAGTTTGATCATGTCCACTTTATTGACTGCTAGAATTAGTAACTATGCCGTTCTGCAGATTTTGTATTTATACTGCTATATTCCATCTTTTATGTGGATAAGGTAGAGCTAGTCAACTAGGAAACTGATAATTTTTGTTGCCAACCCATCCTCCATTATTTTCTCTCCATATTCCAGGATTAGCATGTTTTTCCATAATTCATGATAAATCACTCATGCTTTAGCTAATTCATGAGGTCATTGACTGATTTGAGAAGTGCTTTAGCCACTATGGGGTTTTATCATATTTGGTAAGTCTGATTTATGAGCTAGCATAAGTTGCCTTCCACCAACTCAATTTTCCTTTATAAGGATGTATTACTATTGTAATAATCAATCAATTCATTGATTTAGCATCAATTCATTTCATCAATAATGCTTGGAAATATATTGGATCACTTCTCTTGTATTAAGTCTCTTTATGTTTCTCTCTATTTTCCTTATGCATACTTGTGAGAATAATATTTGTAGCAATATCTACCTTGTTGGTTGTGGAGCCTAATTTTCCAGATCCAAAGATATTATTTAGTTGTTTTTGTACCCCAGGTGTACTGCACACTCATTCCTCTTTCCTTGGGGTTCGGGGCCGGAGCCCCCAAGAAATTTTTTGGGATGCGTGTTGGCCAACAGTTTTGCGGACCCATGGTATTGGGTTAACCGTAGTATTTTCCCATGGTATTTCCCCTATAAAAGAAAGCATTGTAACACGATTGTGTATGGTATTATTTTGTATTGTAAACAATCTATGTGATTGTGTGGGAGAGACTATGAGAGCATGAAGAGGAAGTGCAACAGTTTTGCTACAGGTTGTATCCCTTCATCTTTTTGGACTGTAATAAAAGGACTGGCAATTTCTTTGTGGATGTAGCCCATCGTTTGGGTGAACCATGTTATATCTATGTCTCTCTGTAATGTGTTTAATGTGTTTTGCATCTTGTTTAATGATTTAATTGTAATGTGTTAATGCTCTGCGGTCTTGTTTTCTAACAATTGGTATTAGAGCCAAAAGGTCTATTTGGCTGGTAAACTCGTAGGAAAGAAGGGTTTATGGTTCGAGTGGGAGAAATGGTGGAAGAGGGAAAGTTTAGGGTCGATAAATTTAACGGCCAAAACTATCAGTTATGGAAGATGCAAATGGAGGACTATTTGTACCAGAAGGATCTGGACTTGCCATTGGGCAGAAAAGCAAAACAACCAATGGCTATGAAGGATGACGAATGGGAGGTTCTTAACAAAAAGGCACTGGGAACCATACGATTGTGCCTGGCTCGTCGGTGGCTTTCAATATTTTGAAAGAAAAAAAAACAGAGGGTGTGATGAGCGCATTGGGTAAGCTCTACAAAAAACCCTCAGCTTCCAACAAGGTATTTTTAATGAAGCATTTATTTAATATGAAGATTTCGAAAGGTGGATCTATTGCCGGTCATTTAAATGAGTTTAATACACTTACCAGTCAGTTAAGTTCTGTAAAAGTGAACTTTGATGATGAGGTTAGGGCTCTTCTAATCTTGTGTTCATTACCAGAAAGCTGGAATAGCTTGGTCATGGCTGTAAGTAACTCTGTCCCTAGTTCAAACACTCTCAAGTTTGATGATGTTGTTGGTGTTATTCTTAGCGAGGAAATGCGAAGAAAAAGCATAGGTGAGACATCAGGTAATTCGTTGACCATGGAGAGTAGAGGGTGAAAAAAAGAGAGAGGAAAGATCCTAGGTAACCATGGCAAGTCTAGAAAGGGCATATCCAAGTCCATATTTGGAAAAATAGAGTGCTGGAACTATGGTAAGAAAGGACATCTGAAGAAAGACTGCAGAGCTCCAAAGAAGAAAGGAGACAGACAGCAAGAGACTACTTAAGAAGCGAATGTAGCAGGTGATGTGTTACAAGATGATTTGATTCTTGAATTAGATAATACTAGTGATTACTAGGTAGTAGATTCAGGGGCTTCATGTCATGCTACACCCCATAGGAAATTATTTCATGATTATGTTCAAGGTAATTTTGGGCATGTTCTATTGGGGGATGATGAAACATCTAAAATTGTTGGAAAGGGTAAGGTACGGATTAAGTTAAATAATGGAAATGACTGGCTACTAAAATATGTAAGGAATATTCCTTCTATTAAAGAAATCTAATCTCAACAGGGAAGTTGGGAGATGGCGGCTATTTTTCTATGTTTGGAGAAACGTGGTGGAAGGTCACTAAAGGATCAATGGTAATAGAAAAAGGAGATAGGATAGGTACGTTATATTTATATCCACATAATACTGATTATTCTATCTTTGTAATTTCCACAGAAATAGGTGCATTGTTGTGGCATCATAGGCTTCGCCACATGAGTGAGAAGGGGATGTAGATTCTCCACTCAAGGAAACTGCTTCCAGATCTGAAGCAGGTAAGTTTGGAATTCTGTGAAAACTATGTTTATGGAAAACAAAAGAGAGTTAGTTTTCTTAGGGTTGGGAAACAAAATAAGAGTGAAAAGTTAGAGCTTTTCCATACAGATCTATGGGACCATCTCAGGTACAATATCTTGGTGACTCTCATTATTATGTTACTTTTGTTGATGATACAACCAGAAAAAATTGGGTTTATTGCATTAGATAGAAATATTATGTGTTTGATACTTTTAGTAAGTGGAAATATTTGGCTAAGAATGAGACAGGAAAAAGGTTGAAATGTCTTAGATCTGATAATGGAGGTGAGTACTGCAACAAAGTTTGACATTTACTATTCACACAATGGGATTCGCAGAGAGAAGACAGCCCCTGGAACACCACAAGAAAATGGTGTGTTAGAAAGGATGAACAGAAAGATCATGGAGCGTGCAAGGTGTATGAGATTGCATGCAGGGTTACCCTTATAGTTTTGGGATGATGCTATAAACACTGATGTTTATTTAATAAACAGAGGGCCTTCAAGCACTTTGGATGGCGGCATTCCAAAGGAGGCATGCATAGGTAAACAAGTAAAATACGCATTTATGAGAACTTTTGGTTGTGAAGCATTTGTCCATATTGATAAATATGATAAAACAAAGCTTGAAGCTAAATCCAATAAATGTACCTTTATTGGATACGGGGTTGATGATTTTGGTTATCGTTTATGGGATTATGAAAAACAAAAAATCATTAGGACTAGAGATGTAGTATTCAATGAAAATGTCATGTGCAAAGATTAGTTGCAGGGAAAGAAAGTAGAAAAGGAAAACACAGAGTACATAGTGCTTGATGAAATCAAAGAAAATGAAGTTCCAAAGGCACCGAAAAATAAAGAGTAGCAGTAGGTACCCAAAACTCCTGCAACTATAAGAAATTCTACCAGGTTAAGTAGACCCCCTGAATGATTCTCTCCTTCACTGCATTATTTATTGGTGACTGATTCTGGTGAACCAAAATGTTATGAAGAAGCAATGCAGGTAGAAACTAGAAAGAAGTGGGAGCAAGGCATGGATGAGGAGATGGACTCATTGGTAAGAAACTAGACTTGGGATCTAGTTAAGTTGCCTATAGAAAAAAGGGCATTGCAGAATAAATGGGTTTACAGGTTGAAGGAAGAAGATGGAGGCAAGAAGCGGTACAAGGCTAGACTTGTTGTAAAGGGGTTTGCACAAAAGAAGGGTATAGACTTTGATGAAATGTAACATCCTGGTTTTGACCTTGTTTTCATTAAATATACATGATACATATCTTGTAAATAATCATGGTGTAGAGCTAAAGGAAAAGGCCCCACCATCGATTGGTTATGTTATGTTTCGGATTGAAATTGTCACTAATGGTATATCGGGGCATGCAGCATACATATTAAATTGTGGCATCATGTAAATGTGCATTTTCAATTAAATAAACCCAACTAGCTATGTTCACTGCAACCAAATTGAGAAGGGGCATGATTCCTAAGGATAAGAAGGGGGAATGTTAAACCTTGAGCCATGGGGGGGAAAGCCATGTGTCACCACCCTATTTTTTTTGTTGTTAGTTGGGACATCTAATTGCTTCCAGGAAAACAACTATGCTCATGCCTAAACTCTCTCCACGATGCGCCTTTTGGGTTGCGGATGGCCTGTCCACTATCCTGATCGTAAGCTATTTGTTTTCCCTCACGCTGAGCGGAGTTAAAAGGTTCCACATTCCATTGTGTGGGGGTTTGTTCTCCTCTTCCTCACTGACTGTTGGCTTGAGGATGGATTCATTCTCCTGTTCACGTAGAGATTTTGTTTCTTCTCCACCATTGTCAGACTGTGTAATGTTCTATTACTCCATTGTTGAATCGTGGTTGTGATTTCATCCATAGTTTAGTTGGCTGCATCTTTTCCCATTGTTGTCTGTGTACATTCTCCAGCGATCGCATTTTGGGATTGTGTGTTGTGGGTTCTTGGTTGTTCGTGGGATGTTGTTTGCCATGATTACTTGGTTATGTTTTTCCCTTGTTATTTGGCTGCTATAGGTTGTTGAAGAATCGTTTTGGCCACAATAGGGCCAAGAACGATTCAGGGAGTTGTATATCCCCTGTTAAAGATTTAATAGCTATTTTGCTACATGCACGCAGTGGTTTTGTCCTCGAACTACATTGGAGTGGTGAATGAGGCCCTAATGTGCTTGATAAACCTGGTGGGTTGAGAACCACATAGGCAGAGCTAGTGGGCTGGATTTCTTCTCCATAACCCCTGAATAGCACTAGACGGGGGATCAGGTCCTGAGGGACTGTGTCGCAGAGAAAGGACTGATTTCCTTATGTTGGGTGTGTGTGGGTGTTCTAGAAGCGAGGATGGTTCTGGTGTCGGTGTCTGTAGCTCTTCAAAGAGCTCACCAGCTTGGCATTTATCCTTTCCTAGCTCCTAGATGGCCTGATAAACCCAACTTTGTTGGCTTGGATGATCTGTTGTTCGCTTGATAAACCCAACTGTGTTGGCTTGGCTGAACTGTGTACCCTTGTGGTGTTGTTATCCTTGGCTATGTGTGAGTCTGCTAGTTCCTTATTCCTTGGGGAATCATGCCCGGCTCGGGGGTGGCAGCATTGCTGAGAGATTAAGGAGCACGCAGGCTTATGGATGGGTGGAATGTTGCAGCGACGTAGCTGGCTGTGGGACAAGTTCTTATTAAGATAAGTATTCTTACCTGATTTGTGTCTGCAATCATATTTTCCATTGATGAATGATAATGTACATAATGAATGCTGAATTGTATATGAATGAATGTTGTTTTGCTTCTACTATGTATAGGAATGATTAATGCATCATAGTATGTTTTATGTTTTTAAGTATCATGCTTCAGTATTATATGTATGTATGTTCATGCTCATGGGGCTAGATGCCTGAATGATTTGATGTATCGTAGCGTCCTCTTCACCGGTCGGAGGGTCGGGAACGCTACAGTGTGGTATCAGATCTCTGGTTGCAGCATGGGCTTGGATGGGTCGTGAAGATGCAGTGATAGAGCTTATGTTGCAGCATTTGGGCCTCAGAGGGCCATGAGAAATAGTCAACAGAGGCAGGTTTCCTACTGCCCAGAAGAAACTAGGAGAAATGGGTGATGACAAGAAAATTCACAAAAATTTTCTAAGTGCTATAATTTTCGGCTCATAGGAGAACTTAGTGCGAAGTTCCTCCGACACAGCGGAAGAATTAGTTTGATGACCACCCAACGGAGGACAGCCAACAGAAAAATTTCACAATTTCGCTAAGGTTCATCGGCCGTCGGCGGAGGATAGAGGATGGGGGAGCTATAGTTTCGGTAGAGATCAGCCGAAGACCGCCGAAACGCCAGCTCCATTTAGCGGAAAGAACCTCCAATGTTTTGACTGTCGGTGATCGGCGAAGAGTAGGAGATGGTTGAGCCGATCAAGTGGCAAAAGAGAAGACTAAAGAAAGATTTTGGAAATTTTTCCAAGTTATAAAATCATCGGCGATCGGTGATGATTAGTTGATTGCATCATCGATGCCTAGAGGATCAAGTTGCCGACGCGGTGAAAATTTTGACGACTACATCAGAAGAAGTTAGATGATTTTTTGCCGCCGTTGCGGATGGCTAGACAACTATGCTCCCGACGGGTAGAGCCTCCGACCATCGATGCCGCAGAGGATAGTTGCTCCGACGGCCGATGTGGTAGAAGAGGAGGCAGGACATTTTCAAAAAAAAATTCTCTAAGGCACAAGATCATTAGCCATCGGGAAATGTTAGTTGAATGGGTCGCTTATGAACATTGGAAGGAATTAGTGGATTGGATTGTCGATCAGAAAAAAGGTTCAATGAAGGTGAACCGTAGTTGCGGCTGCCTAGTCAACTATCCATCTGATGCCGCAATGAACAATTGCTCTGACCGCCGACGAGTGCCCCACAGAGACCATATCGACTCTGGTGCCCACCATTGCAGCCACATACAAAACTAATCACCCGACGAGAAGTGCATCTGAGCGTCGATGACGTAAGAAAATAGTCGCTCCGACTGCTGATAAATTCGTGAGCTGCAAAAGACATAGAAATATCTTGGGCCATTATTGCGGAAGTTGAAAGGACTAACCGTCCGATGCGTAGATTACCCGACCGCCAATGCAACGGTTAGTATATGTTATCATCGATGAAGTTCGGAGCGATAGATGATTATGGACCCGAAACGATAGAAGGGAATAGACAGACAACCCGTCGATACAGGGGAGAGAATTAGATGTTCTAGCCGTCGACCAGTTGATTTTCTTGCCGATACAGATCAGGAGTTTAGTTGATTTTCCCGCCAACATGCCGGGTAGAAATAAACGAACAGACCGCAGATGAGCTAGGTGTTTTGACCACCAAAGTATCGAAAAGAAAGCTGGGAGGAGGTCCAATTGGGCCAAAGGAGATTTGGGTTTTTCAAGGGAAATTCTTAGCGATTTTTCAAGCAATTTTCAACTATCTTTCAGTAGGCTTTCAGCAGATTTCAGCAGACTGTCAGTGGATTACAGGGCTGAACAAGAGAGAGAGAAAATTTTGTGTTTTAAGCAAAATTGTTGTTTTATGAAATTCCAGAAGAGGAAGGTAGGTAGTTTGATTTATATTAATGATATGCATCTAACAGTTTGTTGCTAACACATTTGTAGAATCATAGACAACTTCCAAGTGTGGTATTTCAGAAATTGGAGCATGGTAAAGCAAGAGGTGGTTCAGTCATGAGAACCCATGATGGGTACGATGCTCGGGATTCTTACGAGTGTGCAGGAGATGCCATGGGAGAAAATGTCTGTAACGGAAATGATGGCATAGAGTCTAATGGAAGGAGATTCCAAGAGACACTGTCAGATGTTGTAGCCACCATGAGAAGCTTGATTAAATCCTAGGAAGAGCAGCACCAGTTGAATGCTGCCATGTAGCAGAGTTTGACAAATTTGCAGAGAAAGATAGATTCTGGATGAGATACATCAAGACCAAAAGGCAGTAAGAGTAGCACTAGGATAAGGAGAATGACTTCTAGTGGATCATCTGATTCTGAAGAATCCAGTGAGGATACAAGCTTGTCTTCTCATAAAAGGAGAAGAAGAAGGCACCATAGGGATCACTCTCGAGATGAATTTAAGAAAGCTAAACCTCCTACATTTGATGGTGAGATGAATACTGGAGAAGAGGCTGAAGCTTGGCTTATTGGGATAAACAAGTACTTTCAAGTGCAAGATTATTCAGGAAACATGAAGGCAAGAGTTGCCATATTAAATATGAATGGAAGAGCTTCCATTTGGTGGGAAGACTTCAAGCAAGTAAAGAAGATCAATGAAAGGAGACTAAAGTGGAAATAGTTCAAGAAGTATTTCAGGTAGAAATAACTCTTTGACAGGTGTTATGATGACAAGATTAAGGAGTTCCATGAGCTGAGATTGGGATAGCAGACCATGGATGAATATGCCAATAATTTCTTGGAATTGTTGAGGTATGTTCGGTACATCAGAGATGAAAAAGTGAAGGTCCAACAGTTTCTGAGTGGATTTCCTCAAGCCTACAAAGATAGAGTTGAGTTTTATGAACCAAGAACTCTTGAAGAAGCGATAAGGAAGGCTAAGTATTGCTATGAGCAAAGAAAAGGTAAACCTGATTACCATAAGGCATGGAAGGACAAGAAGAATGAGAAGTTTGACCAAAGAATGAAAGGTTTCAAACCTTCTAGATTTAGGAATCAGCAGAAGCAGCCATCCCAAGCTGTGAGTAATCTAGTTGGAGTGACAAGTGGAAAGCCTAAAGAACCACAACAGAATAAAGGTCCACTCAAATGTTGGAAATGTGAAGGACCCCACTTGCACAGATATTGTCCACTTGAGAATGAAAGTGCAAGGCCAACTTACAACATTTAGGAAGCAGAAACAGTGGTTCAAGTAGCAAGGTTAGTCCCTAGAATTTATGCAGCACTGGTGAACCGCCAGAAAGATCACTAGTCAATTGTGGTTGAAGTTGCAGGTAAGATTGTTCAACAATCTGTTTCTATTTTGATTGACCCTGGTTCTACTCACAGTTATATCACTCCTAGGATAGTGGATATTTGTGCTTTTAAGAAGGACAATCATAGGCAACCTTGGCTAGTTCAGCTAGCCACTGGGACTAAGAAAAAGGTCAGTGAAGTAGTGGAGAAATTTCCATTGGTTATGAATGGATTGATCACTTGTGTGGATCTGAATGTTCTACCGCTTGGTTCCTATGATGTTCTCATTGGAATGGATTGGTTAGAGGATCACAGAGTGAAGCTTGACTGTTATAACAAGACTTTTGAATGCACGGATGAATAAGGAAACCCAGTAGTTGTGAAAGGTATTCCGAAGGTAATTTCAGTAAGATAGGTTTCAACAATGCAGTTGGAGAAGTTCTGTAGGAAAGGTTTCCAGTTGTATGCAACTCATATCCTGGAACCAACAGGAGATGAAACTCTTAGGTTGGAGGACTATCAGGTGCTACAAGAATTCAAGGATATGTTTCATGATGAGATTCCAGGGCTTCCTCCCAAAAGGGACATTGATTTCACCATTGAACTTGTGCCAGGAGCAGCACCAGTGTCCAAGACACCCTATAGGATGAGTACATCGGAGATGCTAGAGTTGAAGATGCAACTGCAAGAGTTGTTGGAAAATAAGTATATCCGACCGAGTGTGTCTCCTTGGGGAGCACCGGCTCTGTTTGTAAAGAAGAAAGATGGTACACTTAGGTTATGTATTGATTACAAATAGTTGAACAAGGTTACTATGAAGAATAAATATCCTTTTCCTACGATTGATGACCTCTTTGATCAAATGAGAGGAGAAAAGGTATTTTCCAAGATTGACTTGAGGTCTGGTTACCATCAGGTGAGAATCAAGGATGAAGAAATTCATAAGACAGCCTTCAGGACAAGGTATGGGCACTATGAGTTTGTAGTGGCACCATTTGGTCTCACCAATGCACCAGCTACATTTATGTTCCTTATGAACAGTGTCTTCAGTAAGTATTTGGACAAGTTTGTTCTTGTTTTTCTTGATGACATTCTTGTTTATTCTAAGAATGAGGAAGAACATGAAGGGCATTTGAGATTGACCTTGCAATTGCTCAGGGAGCATCAACTGTATGCAAAACTGAGCAAGTGTGACTTCTATAGATATAGAATTCAGTATTTGGGTCACATTATCTTAGAAGAGGGTATATGAGTAGACCCTGAGAAGATTGAAGCCATTATGAATTGGCCTACTCCAAGAAATTTGACAAATGTAAGATCTTTTATGGGACTTGCAGGATACTATAGGATATTCATTGAGGGATTTTCCAAAGTTGCACATGCCATCACTTCTTTGTAAAAGAAGGGGATAAAGTTCGAATGGACTTCGAAGTGTGAAGAAAGCTTCCAGCGGTTGAAGAATCTTCTCACTAGTGCACCAGTATTGAAAGTTGCAGATCCAGAGAAATATTTTGTGGTATGTACTGATGCCTGCAGACAAGGGTTGGGAGGAGTCCTTATGCAGGACAACCACATGATATGTTATCAGTAAAGAAAGTTGAAGGAGCATGAGAAGAACTATGCCACTCATGATCTCAAGCTTGCAGCCATAGTACATGCTCTCAAGATGTGGAGACATTACTTGATGGGTAGAAGATTTGAGGTCAGAACAGACCACTGTGGTCTGAAGTACCTATTTGATCAGCCTACTCTGAATGCTAGGAAAGCAAGATGGCTGGAATTTTTATGTGATTTTGATTTTAAAATCAAGCACATAAAGGGGAAAGAAAACAAGGTAGCTAATGCGCTCAGCGGGAAGGTATAGGAAATGAATGTGGCATCTCTTAGTATTTGCCAATCAAATTTGAGGCAGCAGATTGGTAATCATGTTGCCAGGGATGAATTGTATGAGCAGGTAAAAGACAAATTGCAGCAGCGAAGTCTTGAGTAGAGGTATGAGGGATATAAATTAGAAGAAGATGGACTTCTCACTTATAAAGGAAGAACTTATATTCCGGATGTAGCATATTTGAGAAGAGTTGATATGGATGAAATCCATCAAGCTCCGTATTTTGTTCACCCAAGATATCAGAAGACAATTGCTACCGCTAGAAAGCATTTCTTTTGGCCAGGAATGAAAAAGGACATGGCTGAATACATTTCAAGGTGCATGAAATTTCAACAGGTAAAGGTTGAGCATCAACATCCAGCAGGTTTGTTGCAGCCTTTGCCAATTCCGGAATGGAAATGGGAAGTTATTTCCATGGATTTTATTACAGGATTTCCGATGACTTGGAGACAACATGATTCCATCATTGTTGTGGTAGATAAATTGACCAAAGTAGCATATTTTATACCGGTGAAGTCTACGCATAAGACTGATGACATTGCAAAGATATTCATGAAGGAGATTTTCAAATTGCATGGATTGCCGAAGGCAATAGTCTCTGACAGAGATGTCAAGTTCACTTCCAATTTTTGGAAGTGATTGTTTAAGGATTTGGGTACAAAGGTAAACTTCAGCACTGCATACCATCCTCAGACAGATGGGTAGATAGAGAGAGTTAACCAGGTGCTTGAAGACATGCTTTGCATGTATGTGATGGAAAAACCAACCAAGTGGGAATATTACTTACACTTGGTAGAGTTTGCTTACAACAATGGACAGCAAGCATCCTTGGGGATAAGTCTGTATGAAGCTTTGTATGGAAGAAGGTGTAGAACACCAGTGACTTGGGATAATCCAGTGAACAGGGTTGTGCTTGGACCAGAATTTCTCAAGTAAATGGAGCAAGAGGTTATAAAGATCAGGCATAATCTGAAAGCAGCATAGGACAGATAGAAAAGCTATGCAGATAAGCATGGGATGACTAGAGAGTTCAGTTTTGGGGATCATGTCTACCTCAGAGTGAGGGAAAATAAACTTTCCTTGAAGCTTGGAAGTTATGCAAGGCTGTTACCTAGATATTGTGGGCTGTTTGAAGTGCTTGAAAGAATCAGGCCTGTTGCATATAGACCTGCATTGCCTGCTAGTACTAGAGCTCATAATGTTTTTCATGTTTCTTTGCTTAATAAATATGTACATGATCCTAACCATGTGATAAATTGGGATGTGATTCAGGTGGAACCCGAGGGAGAGTTCCAAATCAAGCCAGTGCGCATCCTCGACGGGAAGGTCACAAAGCTCCGGAACTGAGCCATATGGCAGGTAAAGGTGAAATGGGAGCACTATGGACCTGAAGAGGCTACATGGGAGCTGGAGGATGCCATGCAATTGGCACATCCATTTTTGTTCAATTTTGCGGAACACTGAGGCGTTACCAGTGTAGCATTTTCTTCAATTATGTAAATCACTAAGGACAATGCTATTGAAGGGGGAGGGGAATGTAACACCTCAGTTTTGACCTTATTTACATTAAATATAGATGATACATATCTTGTAAATAATCATGGTGCGGAGATAAAGGCAAAGGCTCCACCAACGATTGGTTATGTTATGTTTCAAATTGAAATTGTCACCGATGGTATATCGGGGCATGTGACATACATATTAAATTGTGGCATCATGTAAATGTGCATTTTTAATTAAATAAACCCAACTAGCTATGTTCACTAGAACCAAATTGAGAAGGGGCATGATTCCTAAGGATAAGGAGGGGGAATGTTAAACCTTGAGCCATGGGGGAGAAAAGCCATGTGTCACCACCCTGTTTGTTTAGTTGTTAGTTGGGGCATCTAATTGCTAGTAGGAAAACCACTACGCTCACACCTGTACTCTGTCCATGATGTGTCTTTTGGGTTGCGGATGGTCTGTCCACTATCCCAATCGTGAGCTGTTCGTTTTCCCTCATGCTGAGTGGAGTTAAAAGGTTGCACATTCCATTGTGTGGGGGTTTGTTCTCCTCTTCCTCACCGACTATTGGTTTGCAGATGGATTCTTTCTCCTATTCATGTAGAGATTTTGTGTCTTCTCCACCATTGTCAGACTTTGTAATGTTCTATTACTCCATCATTGAATCATGGCTGTGATTTCATCCACAGTTTAGTTGGCTGCATCTTTTCCCATTGCTGTCTGTGTACGTTCTCTAGCAATTGCATTTGGGGATTGTGTGCTATGGGTTCTTGGTTGTTCATGGGTTGTTGTTTGCCATGATTACTTGGCTATGTTTTTCTCTTGTGATTTGGTTGTTGTAGGTTGTTGAAGAATCGTTTTGGCCACAGTAGGGCCAAGAACGATTCAGGGAGTTGTATATCCCATGTTAAAGCTTTAATAGTTGTTTTGTTGCATGCATGCAGTGGTTTTGTCCTTGGACTGCATTGGAGTGGTGAATGAGGGCCTAATGTGCTTGATAAAATTGGTGGGTTGAGAACCACACAGGCAGAGCTAGTGGGATGGCTTTCTTATCCACAGCCCCTGAATAGAACTGGAAGGGGAATCAGGGCCTGAGGGACTGCATTGGAGAGAAAGGACTGATTTCCTTGTGTTGGGTGTGTGTGGGTGTTCTAGAATCTAGGATGGTTCTGGTTTCGGTGTCTGTAGCTCTTCAAAGAGCTCACCAGCTTAGAATTTAGACTTTCCCAGCTCCTGGATGGCCTGATAAACCCAACTTTGTTGGCTTGGCTGATCTATTGTTTTCCTGATAAACCCAACTGTGTTGGCTTGGCTGAACTATGTACCCTTGTGGTGTTGTTATCATTGGCTATGTGTGAGTTTACTAGTTCCTTATTCCTTGGGGAATCATGCCCGGCTCGAGGGTGGCAGCGTTGCTGAGAGATTAAGGAGCACGCGGGCCTATGGTTGGGTGGAACGTTGCACCGATGTAGCTGGTTGTGGGACAAGTTCTTATTAAGATAAGTATTCTTACCTAACTTGTGTCTGCAATCGTATTTTCTATTGATGAATGATAATGTACATAATGAATGCTAAATTGTATATGAATGCATGTTGTTTTGCTTCCACTATGTATAGGAATGATTAATGCATTGTAGTATGTTTTATGTTTTTAAGTATCATGCTTCAGTATTATATGTATGTATGTTCATGTTCATGGAGCTAGATGCCCGAATGATTTGATGTATCGCAGCGTCCTCTTCACCGGTTGGAGGGTCGGGAACACTACATGAAATATTTTCTCCTGGTGTTAAAATGACTTCAATTAGAACTATTTTAAGTCTAGTGGTGGTAGAAGATTTGCATATTGAACAGTTAGATGTAAAAATGACCTTTCTCCATGGGTATTTGGAGCAAGATATTTATATGCAACAACCAAAGGTAGGAGAATTTGGTTTACAGGTTGAAGAAGAGCTTGTATGGCATGAAGAAAGCTCCAAGGCAGCGGTATTTAAAATTTGATAAGTTTATGACAGAACAAAGTTATGATAGATGTCATTCTGACCACTGTGTTTATTTCAAGAGGCTAGATAACATAAGATATATTATCTTGTTATTGTATGTGGATGACATGCTTGTTGCAGGTTCTAACATGCAGGATATAAATGTGCTCAAAATAAAACTAGCTAATTCATTTATGATGAAGGATTTGGGTGATGCA
Source organism: Pseudotsuga menziesii (assembly GCA_001517045.1). Taxonomy (NCBI): domain Eukaryota; kingdom Viridiplantae; phylum Streptophyta; class Pinopsida; order Pinales; family Pinaceae; genus Pseudotsuga; species Pseudotsuga menziesii. Next base: position 112,916 of record LPNX010663060.1, on the reverse strand, counting down.
AAACAAATCCTTATTATGAGAATAACAAGAGACAGGAAAAATTGCAAATTGACATTGTCTCAAGGTGAGTAGATAGAAAAGCTGTTGTAGAGGTTTAGAATGCAGAATACAAAACCAGTTAGTACACCTTTAGCCATCCATTTCAAACTAAGTAAGGAGATGTGTCCAGATACACAAGAAGAAATAGATTACATGTTCAAGATTTCCTATTCATTAGTGGTTGGAAGCTTGATGTATGCCATGGTGTGCACAAGAGAAGATATTGCACATGCAGTGGGATTTGTGAGCAGGTATATGAATAATCTAGGTAAAGAGCATTGGAAAACAGTACAATAGATTCTCAGGTATTTGAGAGGTACCACTTCACATGCATTATGTTTTGGAGGTTCAGACACTGTTCAAAAGGGATATGTTGATGCAGATATGGCTGGTGATAAAGATAGTAGGAGGAGCACCACAGGGTATGTGTTGTGGGTGGAACAGCAGTAAGTTTGATTTCAAAACTGCAACAGGTTGTTGCACTTTCAACAACGGAAGCAGAGTATGTTGTTTCTACAGAGGCTAGTAAGGATATGATTTGGTTGTAGAGGTTCATGGAAGAATTGGGTAAGAAGAAGGAGAATAGTAGGTTGTACAGTGACATCCAGAATGCCATTATCTTGCAAAGAAATCAACCTTTCATTCGAAGACTAAACATATAGAGCTTAAGTACCACTTTATAAGATTTGTTCTAGATGAAGAATTGTTAAAACTGGAAAAGATACATACTAATCGGAATCATGCAAACATGTTGAAAAAGGGAATAACCCAAGAGAAACTGAGTTCTTTCTCAATTTCTGTTAGCCTTCAAGCATGAAGGTGAAAATAAGAAATTTTCCAAGTCCAAGGTCTAGAGCATAGTCCAGCATGTGCAGTAAGGGTGGAGTTGTTGTGATCAGTCTCCAAGTGGGAGATTGTTGGTTGTAGAGCCTGATTTTCCATATCCAGAGATATTATTCAGTTGTGTTTGTACCCCAGGTGTACTGTACACTCATTCCCCTGCCTTGGGGTTTGGAGCAGCGCCCTGAAAAAGGGGGTTCGGGGGTGTGCCCGAGAAAATTTTTTGGGATCCGTGTTGGTCAATAGTTTTGCGGACCCATGGTATTGGGTTAACTGTAGTATTTTCCTATGGTATTTCCCCTATAAAATAAATCATTGTAACATGACTGTGTATGGTATTATTTTGTATTGTAAACAATCTCTGTGATTGTGTGGGAGAGACTGTGAGAGCGTGAAGAGGAAGTGCAGCGGTTTTGTTGCAGGCTGTATCCCTTCATCTTTCTGGATTGTAATAAAAGGAATGGCAATTCCTTTGTGGATGTAGCCCATCATTTGGGTGAAACACGTTATATCTGTGTCTCTCTGTAATGTGTTTAATGTGTTTTGCATCTTGTTTAATGATTTAACTATAATGTGTTATTGCTCTGCGGTCCTGTTTTCTAACATACCTCATGTGCTTCTTCTTTGCATCAAGTATCTTTTTCTACATGGTAACAAAGATGCAATTTCTATATGGTATCAGAGCTGCAATTTCTACATGGTATCAGAGTGGAAGTTTTTTCAAGTTCTATAGAGTTTAGGAGCTGTCTATTCTCTATATTAGAGCTCATCCAGTCTCTTATCCCTCTCTGAAGAAGAGCTTATTATTAAGCTTACAAGATTTTCTCCTAGTTTTATTTGTGCAGGTTGCAAAGAGTTTCTTCTTGAGCACATCAACATCTTAGTATGGATTCTTCTTCATCTATGATCTTGACTCCCTTCAACTATCACAAATGAAAATCCAAAATTGGCATTCGATTGCGCAGTAAGGGACTCTATAGAGTTTACATGGATTTGAAAATGAACCAAATTATGGTTTTGAGAAACCTAAGTGGCATAATAGGTTGGATGAATCCTATGGAATTCTTTTCCTCTCTATATCCATTGATCTACTCTTTCATATATATTATTTGACCACTCCAAACCAAGTATGGAACAAGCTTGAGTCTCTTTTTGGAGTTCAATGAAGAAAGTCAAGAAGAAAGGAAGTACATCCAAGAGTTCTTACTGCAGCAAGTGATTTTATCCTGAGAATAGTTTTTTCAAGAATAATATGGACATCATGTCTCATCTTCGTGAGAATCACAACATTGAAGTTCTAGATGAGCTAGAGAAGCCTTTTGATTCCTCAGAACAATGTCATAGTTCGCGGTTCCAAGGTGATATAAACAATTCCTCGAGTGCCAAAGTTAAATCCTTCCTCATATATATGATATAGATTTACCTTATTATATATAAGAATCATAAAACTCGGTGTCTTTATTTGATAATCCACCTATCAATCTCCTAGATTCATCTCCCAATGATTGTGATTTTTCACTAGATCTTGACTTGTCTTTAAGAAGTTCTTCCTCACTCCTTAATTATGATTTAAACGCATGTTTGCATCCTGATATACATGTCATGACACAATTCATACCACCATCCATACCATCTACCATACCTTTGAACACTCCTAAGACTATGCAAACCCCAAGTTCGCTAGTTGATTCCTCATTGGTTTCTTATGCAGTGTTACTTATATCAAATGGTTTCAAGTCTTGCCTATTTTTCATTGGTTGGTTATATATGACCTTAGTAATCATTTCAATTATATTACACATCCTTGGATATGTTCTAAACACGTATGTTTCAGATCTCAAGTCCATTCATCATTCATATTTTTAGTACACTCAGATTTTTCTCAGTTGCTCATACTTTTCCTAGTCTAGACCTATATCCTCATGGAGACACTGAAGCCTTTGTATTTGTTGTTCTATATGATAATATTTTTGATATATCAGAGTATTTTCAGTCTCATATAAGATCTATGAAGGTTCTATATCATATTGGAAGAATGATATGTGATCCACATCACAATTTTGCAGCCATACAAGGAACTAATTGTGTTATTGGCTGTGTTAATTTGTATACTCTTTGGGAAAGAGTATGTGCATATATCTTTTCCATTTCAGATTTTTTTTGCATATTAGAGTTTTTTAGAAGCAATAATCTTTCAGATAATGATCCTACTTCATCAGATGATGAGATACAATGAGTCTCTCCTCTTCTTTCTTGCATATTCTACACTCTAGCACATAATCATGGAGTCTACAATTTCTTCATCAAAGTCTTTCAACAAGAATAGTTCATTCAACTTATTAAAGTGGAGATAAAGACATATTGAATACATATTTCAAATTTTGTTCCTTGTCCTTTCTTGAGGGAGGATTTTTCCCATGTGGTTTTTCCTTTTTCCTCAGCCTTTATGCACATGAATAATTGTAAAGGGTAATCATAGCCTTGTTTTTGGGCTCTATATGCACCTATATGCATCCATATGCATCTAAATTTCAGACATAAACAACATAAAGTCAGAATTAAAGGGGATTGTGGGAATATTATAAACCCACTTAATACTTAGGATAAAAATATTTAATATTTTTTAGTAAATTCCTACCTACTAGCTTATATAGTTGGCATCCACTTGTACCACATGGTCAATACTTGCCACATATACACCAGGAGCGCTTTTATCCTAATTTTTGTTTGATCCTATCCACTTTATTGACTTCCATATTTAGTAATTGTGCCTTCCTACACATTTTGTCTTTATTCTGTTGAACTCCATCATTTTCCGTGGATAAGGTAAAGCTAGTCAACTAGGAAACTGTTATCTTTTGTTTCCAACCCATGCTCCATTATTTTCTCTCCATGTTCCAGGATTAGCATGTTTTTCCATCATTCATGACAAATCACTCATGCTTTATCTAATTCCTGAGTTCCTTGATAGATTTGGGAAGTGCTTTAGCCACCTATGGGGGTTTATAATATTTGGTAAGTCTGATTTATGAGCTAGCTATAAGTTGTCTTCCACCAACTCAATTTTCCTTTATAAGGATGTATTACTATTGTAATAATCAATCAAGTCATTGATTCAACATCAATTCATTTGATCAACAATACTTGGAAAGATATTGTATCACTTCTCTTGTATCCAGTCTCTTATTATTCTCTCTATTTTCCTTGTGCATACTTGTGAGAACTATCTTTGTAGCAAGATCTACCTCTTATGCTTCTTCTTTGCATAAAGGATCTTTTTCTACATGGTATCATAGCTGCAATTTCTACAAATGAATTTTTAATTATTTAAAGATCATTTGCAATAAGAATCTCCTATTCTTATTATAAGGAAAATTACCTAAATTTATTTCGAATATTACATTACCCAAGGCACTATGAGATTCCTTCTTTTAATTGTTTCTGGGATCTTTTGGAAAAACTCCAATTTTTATAGATTTGCTTTAATTTCATACTTTTAGTGGTTTCTATGTTTTTATTGCTATTAATGATTCCATTGTTCTAAGGCCTATTTTAGTCCTCTTCCTACAAACAAATTGTCCATTTAGGTACAAAAATTTAAATCCTTTTTTTTTAGAAAATTTGTATTTTGAAGGGAGATTTTGTTTTCAGTTGATTTCATGACTTTAGTTAGTCATAACAACTTAGGGTTTCTGAAAATTGGAAAAAATTAGAAAAAAAATAGGATTTTCATTGAATCCATACTTTTAGGGATTTTGCCTATCATTATTTCTAAGTGATTTTTACATAGGTGTGTGAAAATAGCTGTCAAAAATCCCTTTTTCTGAAGGTTTTATGGACCATATTATTAATTTGTCATAGTGGTCTAGGAACTGAAAACACAGTCTCACAAAGAATACAAACAAATATACATAAAATTGGAAAAATGGTGCTGCAATGGAAGTAGCAGCTCTGTATAAACAAATGAATAATACAATACAATAATCATGCAAAGTGCATGAATGCCTAGTCAATTCATATTCCCAAGGAGGTCATTCGAATTGAATGAATGGATGTAGCTTAACTGACTGTAATCCATAGTAAACGCACTAGTTAACCAACTGATCAAGTGCCGATTGACTCAACTGAGTCCTAACTGAAGTCAGAGTGCAATAAATGACTGAGTATAACTGAAAGTAGCTCAAACACATGTCACTGCATGCCAACCAATAAGTGGTAGCGCATCAATAACTCCAATGAACCCTGATGAGGTTAACTCAAGTCAAACTAGCCATCATAGGTGGTTGGAGGCGCCCCTATTGACTCCAATTCATTAAATATTAATAAAATAATTAATATAATGAATGGAGGCACCTTTACCACTCACCTTAACTGATTGTAACTATTAGTTATCAATTAGGTGCATTTATGACACTCAGATCACCCCCGGAGTGATCTAGTTAGCCTCCCCGAATGAAGGAGAAGGCTTAGTTGGCCTCCTTGACTGAAGGTAGGCATGGGTGTGCTCATGTTGATGTCATACAGTGCTCCTCTGATGTCAATTAAGTCAATAAAACTTAGGATAGTGGTTTAACAAAGTCAAATTAACCAAATTAAGTGTGCATGGTGGGTAAATGTCTCCAACATTTGCATCTTCTTGTTTTATGGGTTTCCTAAGTTGATTATTTTCCATATAATAGGTCATGCTTGAAAAAGAAAGTCTGTTAAAAGAAAATTGAAAATTTCCTCATTTATAAGATTTTATGACCATCCCTTTGTTGGGGATTTAGGCATGTTCTTGCTTCAAGGTTTCCAATGCAAAATTAGTCTTCCTTAGCTTAGTGTTTGTAGTTAAAATTTTCTTTAATGAAATAAAATCCTAAAGAATCAATGTTTTCTAATCATCCTTAAAATGTAGGTATTTAACTCATAAGCCTACTTCAATGCCATCCTTAGTTTCCTCTCTTCATGATATTCTTGATTTCTAAATCCAACACCAGTTGATTAGAAACACATGCCCTTTCGAAAATACACTTGAAAATGGTAAATTCTCAAGTTTGAACCCTAAAATATTCAATCCCTAAAAATTAAGAGGTAGTTGAGAGCTAACCTATGATTGTCATGTGACTTATCCCATTCAAACTTTATTTCTCCCCATATTTTATGCATGAGTCTAGACTTCAATTTGTCCCTTTTCCCCCATTTAATAACCCTAAGATTGAGTTTCCCTAAATAGTAAGTATGGGTAAATAACCTCCAAAATATCAGAAAGTGTGGCATCTCCACTGCAAGTTTTTGAATCCATATTCCCAATTTGGTGAAATTTCTCTCTTTATTTTTCATACATACATAATCCTAGAACATGAAACTGATCCCCTTTGATCTTGGAAAAACAACTCACAAACTCACAAGATTCCCATTGATCCCTAAGTTCAAGAAAAATTTCACAAATTTTGGGCCCAATTCATGGTCTTGTCAATCTTTCTCATTGAGAAATACACTTAGAAAATTCTATGATCATGTGTGCCATGGAAAATACCTCCTCTAGTAGGGCACGTAGTTCTAATTTCTTTTGTAGATATGGAAAACATCTTCGCAACTAAGGCACACCTTGGGGTGAATGTTTGGAAAATGTGGAAAGATAACACTCTACAGGGTGCACCAACCTTAAATTGTTTGAAAAATAGCATGAGGTTGTGCCCTATAGGGCATACCAATGGATGAACTTTTTTAAAATGGGTGAAGATTGTTCCCTACTATTCAAAAAATTAGATGGACATGGTCCTAAGGATTCTATCATTTTGAAAAATTTACCAAAAATGAAGAACTCCCTCCACATATGGTGCTACCCTTTTAAAACATTTATGAAACATGGATAGATTTTTCCTAAGGGAATACTTACCCTCAAAAGTTTCTGAGATGAGGGAAGGTTTTGTTAGATTTTTATCATTTAAGCAATATGATCTTAGGATCTTATCTGAGAGAATAACATCTACATCAATAAACACAAGAGACAAGAGACACAAATAATTTTCCTCGGGGAAACCATAAAGGATAAAACCCCGCAACTTCCTCAGAGATAGAATGAGCACCAATGGCAACAGTAAAACCCAAAGACATAAAAGATGATCTCCACATCTGTTCTCTCTCTCTCACTTGAGATATCTTCTCCTCTCTCACTTGAGAGAGATTCTCCTCTCTCACTCATGCGCCCCAGTGAGTGAGTGAGTGTGTGATAAATAGAGAGGCTCACTCTCTATTTATATTCTTTCGTTCACTTAATGTCCACTCCAACAATTTGGCCCCACTTAAAAAATACTTACCAGGCCTGGCATCTCTAGAGAATCTAATAACCCTAGTGCCCCACAACTATGGGGACTTTTCCCTCTGATCAACAAGGAGGTTTAACCTTGACTCAATTTTGGGGACTATTGCCCCGAATTACAATGGAGGTTTAACCTCAATGACTTTACACGAATTGTTTACATTATTGAATCTCCTGATTAGAACATCGGGGCATGACATGACTCAATTACATTATAGATACTTCCCGGAATAAACAGTGGGGTACAATACATAACATATACAAGTGAATACATTCGAAAGTTACAAATACATCAACACTCCCTCTTAACTAGGAAGGTATTATCTTGACACAATTTATCAGCACAAGTCTTCTTCTCTGTATCATCTAGGTCATCATCAAGTTATATTTATCTTCAAGTCATCTTCATTACTAGATATGGATCATCACTGGGTCATCATCACTAGATCTGGATCATCACTGCTGGATCATCATTGGATCATCATCACTGATGTTATCTCTCGATTCTTCTTGTCATAGGAAGTTCTACAGAGCCATCCCTTTTTCATGTTGGTTGTAGGCCTAGCCTCCATGTAGGTCTTCTTCAGCACTTACATCTGACCCTTAGTCAGAACGACCCACCCTGCACTTACATCTAACCATGGGAGGAATACATCCAACAACCATGTTAGAAAGGCACGCCCAACACCCACATTTGACCATCAAAGGAACACATCCAACAACCATGTCAAAAAGGCCCAACACTCACATCTGATCATGGGAGGAACATATCCAAGAACCATATCAGAAAGGCCCAGCACTCACATCCGACCATGGGAGGAACACATCCAAGAACCATATTGGAAAGGCTCAACACTTATATCTAACCATAGGAGGAACAAATCCAAGAACCATGTCAGAAAGGCTCAACATTTATATCCATCCATGTGGGGAACACATCCTGCATCCATGCTAGAAGGGCTCAGCACTTATATCTAGCCATGTGGGGAACACATCCCGTATCCATGCTAGAAAGGATCTGCACTTACATCTGATCATGTGGGAACACATCCCATAGTCACATCAAAATGGCTCTGCACTTATATTTGATCATGTGGGAACACATCCCACAGTCACATTAGAATGGCTCTGCACTTACATATGATCATGTGGGAACACATCCCACAGTCACATCAGAATGGATTTGCACTTATATCTGATCATGTGGGAGCCAATCTTATCACCATGTCAGAAGGGCTCATGGACTCATCACTTCCCCTTGGAAGGAACCTCGATATGGAGAACATCAAGCTTCCCTGGAGTAATCAAACTTCACTCTGTCCATTTCTAGCATAAAATCCTGATTACGTCCAAGCATAACTTGTGAGCTTCGCCAGGACCTATTACATTTGAGGACAACCTACAATATTGTTTACGTCTGAGCCACCTACGAGCTTCACAGGGATTTTATTCTCACACAACCTATCTCACCGGCTATGATAGAACTCCCTCTTTCAAGAGATCTCGATATAGATCACATACTGGAGCTTCATTGCTCCTCTCTGCATCATACAAAAATGCAAGTCATATCAACCAAATCAAATAGTAGTTTTCAAAAGAAACATACTACCTCCCAAATAGCAAGTGGCAACATATTTTTCCTCGGCTATACTCAGTGCCATGAAGGACTGCTTCTTGGTCCACCAATAATTTCTCTTCTTATCAATGGCACTGCCTACCCAATCCGAATCCACATAACCCTCTAGGTTAATCTTCATATTCATATCATACTTGAGCCCATGATCAACTGTACCCTTTAGGTACCTCACTGCATGCTTTGCAACCATCAGGTGAACATGTCTCAATGTGTTCACAGCAAAGCAAATATCTGGACTTGTATTCATCAGGTACATCAAGGAACAAATCATTTGATGATACATAGGTGTGGTCAAGCGACACTCAATAGCTTCAAGTTCGATGCCATAGGTGTGGTCATGGCCTTACAGTCCATCATCTTGAACCTCTTCAGGATCTCTACTGCATACTTCCCTTGTCCCAGGGAGATTCCATCCGCATTCTGCCACACCTCCATGCCTAGAAAGTAGTGCATCATATTCAAGTCCTTCATCTCGAACTCAGCAGCAAGTCTCCTTCTAGCAAATTTAATGAGTTCCTCTTTTCTATCAGGAACAAGTCATCGACATATGATAGGAGCATCACTGGTATTTCTCCTTCAACCTTGAAGTAAAGGTTGGAATCCGCTTTACTCTCAGTAAATTCTAGATTCATCAGTAATCTTTCCATCTTGTCATACTATGTCAAACCTCAGGATCTTCTGCAGTCACTCCCTCTAAAGCGGAGCATCATTCTCCCTTTGTCTTTTGTACTCTATGCACTGAAACATTCTGTACTAGAGTGACAAGTAGCTTCCTCTGCTACTAATATTATATGTATCCATCTAGGGTCACTGGACACCAAGATCCTCTATCTTGAAAACATTCTTCTTGCACCCATCTGTGAGATTGTCATCCTCTATAGGTTTTCATCTTCAACCTTGTAGAAAAGGTTAAGATCTTCATTACTCTAGGTGGTCTTCAAGCTCCTCATGTATGTCTTATCCCATGGGTGTCTTATGAGCTCATACAAGGCCTTCTTTCATTTGCACACATGATTATGCCTATCATGTGTCTCAACTCCTAGTGGCTACAAATGTCTCTTTGTAGTCTATTCCTTCTTTCCATGAGAAGGCTCGTGCTATGAATATTTCCTTGTATATAGAAGATATTACGGACTTCCCTTTAGGTCTCGATACTGCATCCTAGACATCATTTTTCTTGAACTGGTATTATCCTTCCCTTTCTTTTAGCTACTACTTCATAGCTAGAAGGATCTGCATCAATGATGTCGCTCAATAGTGTCGCATAACTACAATGTGTCTGAGATTTCTTCTTTTTTTGAAATTATTGTCATATTATTCTTCATCTTGGATTCTTTCTTGAATAGTAGCCACTTGTTCTTTGGAACAATTCTCATCCTTCTTTTCATGTGGGTGATTGTATGTGATATTTCCTACAATTCAAATGCATTAGTTAGTTAGAAACATTTCATAAGGCATATTCATAATGTCAAATGATCATGCAACTATTTTATCCAATACAACATTCATCCATATCTCACGGAAACTTTCTAGAATCCTTCCATCTCTACTAGGACAACATTGAGATTGTGCACTAATCCAATATGTTAGCAAAGAGGTTTCATTCTAGATAAGTAGCAATGGAGAGTTCTATAGCAACATGAGCTACTTACCCATCACATGCATATTAGTAGTATACCATCATTAACGTAAACATTCTATCACACATAACACATCAACTGAACATAAACAAATGCATAACAAAATAATATCATGAAATGACAATTGAATACTTATCTTCATTTGTTTCGTGGGTAGACTCCTTCTTTCAGCTTCATCATCTTCTTCATTCATAACATCATCATTTCTTATCCAAATGCTTAGATGGATAATATTTTCTTCAAGAATTTAGTTCTTCATATTCCTCGTCGCTTGAGGGATCTTCTTTGAATCATGAGGGCTTGATCTTCAGGTTCTCCCATCTTCTTTTCTCCTATTATGAGTTGAGCTTCTTCTTGTGTGCACTCTTCCCAGAGTACACTAAAAGTAATTACTTCCTTCTAGCACACATTCCTCGAATGAATGAATCCCATGATCCTGGGAGGCCATTCAAGGTGGTTATCACCACTTCTACATTCCCCACTTCTTCTTCTACCGCTTTAAGTTGTTCTTTGATTTGAGAGACCCTTGTAAAGTATAACTATATGGTCTCAGCATTCTGGATCTTCACATTCTTCAACTGGTTTCTTGAAGTCATATTTTGATTTAAATATGACTTAAATAGCTTGGTCAAGGAATGAAACATCTCTTTCGATGTCTTTAGGGAAGACACTTGTGGTATAAGGTGATCCTCCACTGAATCTTGAGAGACCCTTTAAATATCTTGGTCAAGGAATCAAAGATCTCTTTCGATGTCTTTAGGGAAGACACTTGTGGTATAAGGTGATCCTCCACTGAATCAACAATTATCTTCTTGGCCTTGACCAAGTTCTTCTTGTGTAAGGATTTTAGCCTCATCTCCCTCTAGAACTGGAACCTCTCTACTTATGTAGGTGTCTAATTCATTTCCTTCAATAACTAGGGAGATCCTATACTTCCATGCTTGGAAGTTGTCATCCTCATCAGGCTTTTGATCAAGCTAGTGTGATTAGTCATCTTGAAATAAGAACCTCAAATGTAAATAGCAAAATATTAGATCTTACCAATTTGATGTGTCCGTCCTAGTTCCAGAACTGGTTGATCTAGGGTTTGTCAGAGAAACCCTAATTTTCAAAACTTGGAATCTTTAAGATCTGATTGGATAGAAAGATAGACCTCTTCAAGGCGAGCTTTCCAATGTACTCCTTTTCTGAAAACAGTGGAGGGAAGCTCCCAGAACAGGAAGCCCTAGTTTACCAATTTCTTCTGCAGAAATGCCAGATACTATTTCTGCAGTATCTCTGAAATTACTATTCCTCTGTATATGAAATTTCGTACTAAGGTAACCTCTTCTGTTCTTATTCCAACACCATAGGTTTTATCAGATTTGGTTTCACCAATTGGGACTTATGAGCGTTTTCTGAAGGTGACCTGTTTCAAGACTTTTCAGCATAGCGAAGTTGTACATACTTCCACGTGTCACTGTTTCATCTTCGGGGTCTTAAAATTGCACCACTGAAATTATAATCCATTCCCTTTCTGGAAAATATTGAGAAATTTCATTTGGACCTTCGTAGCCTGAGATATAGCAATTCTCCCCAGGTGTCCTGTTTAGGGATGAAACCTGGGAGAGGCTAGAACCCTAACTTGGAGGAATCATATCTCCTATAATATAGCGAATATGAGGCTGAAACTTGGATACAGTTTACACTAGGAATTTATCTTCTACCTGTGAACGTTTTGGCACCTGATCCTTCTCCAATATCAAGATATAGCGAATCTACCAAAATTATCAGTTTCAGTATTTTAGGGTTTTTCACGCCTAGGGTCAAACTAGGGTTTGACTTTCCCAGAGTTTCACCCAACCAAAAATCTCAACCCAGGTCTCTAAACTTCAATTTTTATGAGAAGATAAATCCTATGCCAGGCTCTCTCAAAAATTCCTCTTCTGTAAAAAGGCCTAATTTCCCCCACCAAAAACTGAAAAATGCCCGGAATCAAATTTTGCTTCGACAAAAAGATGCACCCTTCAATGGAGAGTCAGCCTAACATACTTTTGCTGATGGATTGTGGAGAGAGACCGAAAAAGTAAGAATCCCTAGTTTCTGTAGTTGCATAATGTCTTCTTCTCATGTTAGCTCTGATACCATGTAAGATTTTTATCATTTAAGCAATATGATCTTAGGATCTTATTTAAGAGAATAACATGCACAGCAATAAACACAAGAGACAAGAGACACAAAGAATTTTCCTCAGGGAAACCATCAAGGAGAAAACCCCACAACTTCCTCAGAGATATAATGAGCACCAATGGCAGCAATAAGTCGCATTCTTGCTTCTGCAGCAAGTAAGCACATGGATGCGTGCCAGTCCGTCCTTTCTCTCAGTCACGAAAAGGTTTTGTTTTTGTTCCTCGTTGTTGGAGGACACCATTTGATAATTCTGATCAGTTCATTCATGTGAATTGTTGGTGGTTCGCTACCCTGATTCACGAAAGAATGGTTTAGCTGTACTTTTATTGATTAAATTGGAAGTGGAGATCTTCAATTTTATGAGAGTGTGATCCTCCGTAGTTTCCTGATTTCCCTAGAGACATGCAGTGTGGTGGTTCAGCCATCTCGATTCGTGGAAGTATGGCTCCATAGTGATCTCCTGAATGACATTGTGGTATGAGACCCTGTTTTCTCTGTGTTATAGAGTGGAGCCTTTGTAGCTATGTTTTATTTTTGAATTGTTTTGTTATGCATCCTTGTTTTGGTCTAAAATACTTAGGAGTGGAAGAGGCCCAGAATTCACTGATAACCCTATTGAAGAGAGGAACCTCACTGACAAATCAAGAGGGGTTGGAAAATCCTTTAATGTACACCCAGAAGAGCACTAAAAGGGAAGGTATGGCCTGAGGGAAATGTCTAGCAGTGAAGGGAATACTTCCTTGTGCTGGTTGGTGTAGGTATGGTGGAGGCTAAGCCAAATCTTGTGTAGGTGTCCATAGCTCCATGGTTGAGCTCACTAGCTTAGAAATTCTACCTTTGCACTACCTTAACAGTCTGAGAAACCCAATTGTAGGTTGATTTGACTATTTGTTGATGTATGTGTGTGATATGATATGACTGTGTGTGAGTCATTTACTTAGCATGTGAAACCCAATTGTATATTGTCTTGGTTGGATAGTCTGTGAAACCCAATTGTGTGTTGGCTTGACTGTTTGTGTTATGATTTGGCCATGTGTGTAACCCTTGGCTGGACAGCCTGGTAAACCCATCTGTTAGTTGGCTTGGACAGTCCCTAATTGTGTATTGGATTGGCTGACTAAGCTCAAGAAACCCAACTATTATTTGGCTTGTTTCTTACAGCATGATAAGCCAATTGTGTATTGGCTTGGTTAGACAATAGGAGAAACCCAACTGTAGGTTGTCTTAACTATTTTTTGATACGTGTTGGCTATGTGTGAGCCTGTTGTTTGCTAATTCCTTGTGGAAATCATGCCCAGCTTGGGGGTGGCAGTGATGTTGAGAGATTAATGAACACACTGGCCTATGGTTGGGTGGAATCTTGCAGTGACATAGTTAGTTCTAGGACAACTACATCACTCAAGATAAGTATTCTCTACTATGATATTTCTGCAATGTATTTGTTGATGAATGAAATGACTATGTTGAATGCTTATTGATGGATGACTGAATGAATATGATGAATGCTTGCAATGTTTCATTAGATTTTACTGTTGATGAATGTTCCTGCATTTGCATTGTTTATGCCTTGTATGTTTTAGTGCACTTTTTCCTAAGTCCATGAAGGTTGGAAGCCTGTTACAGAGTCGGAATGCTTCTGACTTAGCGTTTTCACCCCTTGAAATCTACCTAGGAAAGGAGGAAGGCAGAAACCAAAAAAGCATAGTTGAATGGGGAAGAAATGTTGTGTTTCTACACCTCGGGATCCTCCTATAGGAGGTGGAGGGTGGAAGCAGAAAAGTGCAGAAAAGTTCTAAGGAAAAGGTTAACTTTTCGATTTCCAAATTCCGAGGGTGAAAAGTGGAGGTTAGAAGTGCAGAAAAAGATAAGGTCAAAATCTAAGTTTTCTGGTTCCCGAGTTCCGCACTGGAGGGAAGAAAGGTAGAATGCAGAAGCCAGAAACAAGGATAAAGGTTTCCATTGTTTGATACTTTTTTCGACTTCTGAGTTCTGAAGGAAAAAGGTGGAAAGGAGAAAGGTTGGCTGAATGATCCATCGAAGGTTAAAGTTATGATTTCTGAGTTTTGAGGTCGGAAGGCAGAAAGCGGAAGTGCAGAAGGCAAGGGATTGGTTGAACGTTCCGTCAAAAGTTCAAGTTCTGATTTCTGAGTTCTGAGGAAGGAAGGAGGAATTGAAAGTGGGAAAGGAGGAAGGTTGGATGAACACTACGTCAAATGTTAAAGTTGTGATTTCTGAGTCCCGAGGTCGGAAGGTGAAAAGAGGAAGTGCAGAAAGTGAAATAATGGTTGAGCGTTCTGCCGAATGGTAAAGTTTCGATTCATGAGTTCCAAAGTCAAAAAGATAGAAAGCAAATGTGTGGAAGTGTGGAAGGCAGAAGTTGGACAATTCACTCCATCAAAACCTTGAGGTTCCAATCCCTGACTTCTGAGATAGGAAAGGCGGAAGCGAAAGGGCGGAAAGGGCAAGGTTAGTATGGAAATGACCATTCTGGTTGCAGAATGGATTTGTCAAGGGAGGAATGACTATTAAAGTGCTTTCTAAGCCTGAGGATGAAGGTTGAAGAGTGTGTTAATGCCCATGCCCTGTGTTATAAAGGAGAAAAAAATGTTCTTAAAGAAAAAAAATTAAATTATCAGCATTATCGGGTATGGGGACGTTACAGATTGGTATCAGAGCTGTTGGTTGCATCACTGAGCCTAAATGGGACATGTTGAATAGTTACAAGAAGAAAAAGTACCCTTTCATACTAACTATCAAATCTTGGGTTGCAACATTGAGCCTAGATGGGTTAAGGTAAGTGGTTAGAAGAGGAATTGCAGTAGGACAGGGTGTTATTTAGCAGAACCGCTAAGCTTAGCCAACCTGATTAAATGTCCTTGGCAGCACTTGATAAAGAGCAGACTTCAAATCGACGGTGACCTCGATTTCATAAAGGTTTTCATGCCCAACATCTGCTATTAATGCACTTGCTAGTTAGCCAGCAAAATGGATTAACAACCATTAGATCTAGATCAATGGTGGTTCTCAAATAAATTAAGGTAGATTTCATAAAAACTTCACGCCCATCAAGGTTTTCTTCATTCATGTTAGTTCACCCAATGAAATGCCAACCATTAATCTACTTGAGGATAAACCTTATCCAATGATCTTAAATCTTCTTCATGACGATTAGTTCCAATTCCGTAGTAAACATCTAGTAAGTAATTTTTGAATTCTGATATTGTCTAACAATGGTGTTTGTTAACAGATTTTACAGAGTCATAGTGCAGTTTCAAAAACAATTTTGGCTCGACCAAGAAGATCGAAAATATGAGTGATGCACATGATCCCCACGAGATCGAGGCAGGCACTATGGGGGGGAATGTTCCAGTTGAGAATGTTGAAACAGAATCCGAGGGAAGGAGAAGTCATACGGATTCCCCAGATATTGAAACCACCATGAGCCTAAGTGTGGAGTTGAAATGTCATAGAAAATACAATGAAAGAATGGTTAAAGCTCATGAGGAACAAAATCAGTTGACTACAGCCATGCTACGGAGTTTGGAAGACCTCTAGAGGAAGATAAACTCTGGGCATCAAAAAACAAATACAAAAGAGATTAGGAGAAATATTTGCAAGAAGAATGTGAAGCTTGACCCAAGGAAGAAAGGTTTCAAACATTCTTACTTCCGAAATCAGCAAAGGTAGCCATCACAAGTTGTGATTAAACCATCTAGAGTGATGAGAGGCAAGCCAAGGAAACCATTGAAATGTTGGGGATGTGGAGGATACGATCTGATTATGTACTTTCCACATTGAAGTGGGAATGAAAGTCAAGTCCACAACACCCAAGTAGCTGAAATTGTGGGTCAGGAAGCAAGGACCATTCCTGAAATTTATGCAGCGTTAGAGGACCATCAAGAAGACCATCAATCAACTATGGTTGAAGTTGAGGGTAAGATTGTTGAGAAGTTTGTTTCTACTTGATTGACCCTCGATCTACTCACAACTACATCACCTCTATACTTATTGAGATGTGTGCCTTGAATAAATCAAAGAATAGAAAGTCATGGTTAGTCGAACTAGCCACTGGAACCAAGAGATAGGTTAGTGAGGTGGTAGGGAAGATGTCCATTGGTTATGGATGGGTTAATCACTTGTGCGGATCTGAATGTTCTACCACTTGGTTCCTATGATACTCTCATTGGAATGGATTGGTTAGAAGTGCATAGAGTTAAGCTTGATTGTTACAGCAAGACATTTGAGTTCCTTGATGAGGAAGGAAAACTTAGGATTTTAAGAGGCATTCCAAAAGAGATTTCTATTAGGTAGGATTTAGCAATGCAGCTAAATAAGTTCTGTGGGAAAGGTTTCATATTGTATGCATCCCATGTGTTGGAGGCAACTGAGAATGAAACTCCTAGGTTGGAGGACTTTCATGTGTTGCAGGAATTCAGGGATGTTTTTCCTGATAAGATTCTGGGGATTCCTCCAAAAAGGGATATTGATTTCACAATTGAACTTGTGCCAGGAGCAACACTATTGTCTAAAACACCCTTCAGGATTAGTACACCAGAATTTCTAGAGCTAAAGATGCAACTGTAAGAGTTGTTGGAAAAGAAGTATATCAAACCTAGTGTGTCTCCTTGGGGAGCACCAGCTCTGTTTGTAAAGAAGAAAGATGGTACACTTTGGTTCTGTATTGATCAAAGACAGCTGAAAAAAGTCACTAAGAAGAAAAAATATCCTTTGCCTAGGATCGATGACCCTTTTAATCAAATGGGAGGAACAAGGGTATTTTCCAGGGGTGACTTGAGGTCTAGTTACCATCAGGCAAGAATAAAGGCTGAAGACATTCATAATACAACCTTCAGAACAAGGTATGGACACTATGAGTTTGTAGTGGTACCATTTTCTCTCACAAATGCACCAGCTACATTTATGTGCCTCATGAATAATGTTTTCAGTAAGTATCTAGACAAGTTTGTTCTTCTTCTCCTTGGTGGCATTCTTAGTTATTCTAATAATGAGGAAGAACATGTGGAACAGTTGAGCTAACCTTGAAATTGTTAAGGGAGCATAAGCTATATGCAAAGTTGATAAAATGTGACTTCTATAAAGATAGGATTCATTATTTGGCTCACATTATCTTAGATGAGGGTATATCTATAGACACTGAGAAGATTGAGGCCATTATGAATTGGCCTACTCCAAGAAAGTGACAGATGTGATATATTTTATGGGACTTGTAGAATATTACAGGAGGTACATTGAAGGATATTCCACATGCAAAGTTGATTATATGTATAGGTTGAGGAGGCCTGCATGCGAACTTGTAGTTCCATAAGGAAGGGACCCTCATGTATATATACATACATATTAGAACTTGTTGGAGACTGTAGGTAGAATGACTTGAACAGGGAGTATGGTTGTACCCAATGAAACCAAGGCAAGAAGTTTCCATGTGCTATGAGAAGGATCTCCTGATTGAAATCTAACCTCTGAACAAAATAGATTTCAAATTTTCCTGTTGATTGCTATAGACAGTTTGGCTGATCTAAAATGGTGTCAAGATGACATGTTGTGTGTAGATGTCTAGGATTTGGGAAGCTAGTGTAAGCAGGGGATAAGTACTCCCACTTGCAAAATCCAAACAATATGAGGATGGCCTCATGGTTGCAAAAATCTTATTTTATGTAGGAAGCAGAATTGTGAATTCAGATTTTTATTTGACTATCATTGTTATTGATCGTTGATATTTGGGAAATCATGTATGCATGAAATAGATTTGAAAATCTATGATTGAAATTTTTATGATGACATCTCATGTGAATTGCATGCTTGTATGTAATGCAGGTGAGATGATGAAAGTACGCCAATGGAGTACAGAGTTTCTTAGAAGGATGTGTTTGGGATCATAGCTCCTCATAAGGATGTACTTGGGGTACATAGTTCTCGGAAGGATGTACTTGGGGTACATAGCTTCTCGAAAGGATGTGTTTAATGCATGGCTCCTTGGAAGGATGTACTTGGGTACATAGCTTCTCCCCCCGGCCAACGAGGCACCAGTATGCATCACTATGGATGCCTAGGGTGTAAGACATTCAATTAGACTTCTTTCTGCACCCATTCACACTGCATAAGGGGACTGTCACGAGAGTAGGGGCTCCATGAAGATAATAACCCCTAGGTATTATGGTTCTTGGAAAGGAAGCACCTGAGCTTGGTGAGCACTTGGAGGAGGTGCTAGGATCTTAAGCCAGAGCTTCCATTGAGCACCCAGAAAGGTGTTAGGCTCTAGATCAAGGCTTCTAGATCTCGGTTGAGAGAAGCTTATATAGATAGGTATTTGATTTACTTAGAAAATTTCTGTTTATTTTCTATAAATACACATGTGCATATGATTCAGCTATGATTTTGAAAATCTTGTTAAGTAGTAAATCCTATAGGAATGAATTTGACATGTGAATTAATCCATTATGGTGTCTGAAAAGGGAGCACCTGAGCATTGGTGAGCACCAAAGGGAGGTGTAGGCTCTTAAGCTAGAGCTTCCATTGAGCACCCAGAGAGGTGTTAGGCTCTGGATCAGGGCTTCCAGATCTCGGTTGACAGATGCATATGCAGATAAGTATTTGAATTACTTGGAAACTTCTTGTTTATTTTATGTCAATATACATGTGCACATGATTCATTTATGATTTTGAAAAAAAATCTTGTGAATCTGATAGGAGAATTGACTCATTGCTTGGGGCTTTAGCATAGATATTGTTGGTTTCCAGAAACATTGGAAATGTTCCAAGCTGTGGAGAAGGATTCTCCAAGACCAGAAGGAGACTGGTGGTATGGACTGATGCATGCAATCAACGACTTGGAGGACTTCTTATGCAAGATAACCATGTAGTCGAACCCGAGGAATAGTTACAGATCGTGCCATTGGACAAGTGAAGGTGCAGTGGAACCACCACAATCCTAATAAGGCTACATGGGAGTTGGAGGATACCATGCGATTGGAACCTCCAATTTGGTTCAATTTTGTAAAGAACTGAGGGTAGTGCTATTGTAAGGGGGAGGGGAATGTAATACCCCAGTTTTGACCCCATGGTATTAATATTGTACATGATGTATATATTGTGATGAATCATGGAAAGGAGCTCAAGGTCAAGGCCCTTCCTTTGATTGATGTTTTGTGGAAAGGTGATCAAGGTCGATACCTATGGTTATGGTGCTAAGTCAAGCATAGAGCATTTTGAATATCATGTAAATATACAATTGATAAAATACCACAGCTAGCTATGGGACTACAAGGTGAAGATATGGGGGCATGATTCCACAAGGGATAGGGTGGGGAGTTAGTCAAACCCTTGAGCCTTAGGGTGAGGCCAGATGTCAATGGGAGAACCCTTGAACCCTCAGCTACATTGTTTTCCTCTGTCCTCAATCATCATTTTTTTCTGAAGTTGGTTGAGGCAGTTAATGCCTTGGGCAGAATAAGGCATGGAAGTCTAATTGCTTGTCTAAGCAAGCTTGCAAGGTTGCAAAGTGGGAAGTCAGATTATTGCTTTTGCAGTACGTAAGCACATGGATGCATTCCAGTCCATCCTTTCTCTCAGTCGTGAGATGGTTTTTTTGTTGTTCCTCATTGTTGGAGGACACCATTCGATAATTCTGATCAGTTTGTTCATGCGCATTGTTGGTGGTTTGCTACCCTGAGTCACAAAAGAATGGTTGAGCTATGTTTTTTCTAAGTAAAGGGGAAGTGGAGATATCTCAATTTTATGAGAGTGTGATCCTCCGTAGTTTCATGATTTCCCTATAGACATGCAGTGTGGTGGTTCGACTATCCTGAGTCGCGGAAGTGTGGTTCCGCAGTGGTCGCCTGAGTGACATTGTGGCATGAGACCCTGTTTTCTCTATGTTATAGACTAGGGCATGTGTAGTTGTGTTTTCTTTGTGGAATATTGTGTTATGTATCCCTCTTTTGGTCTGAAAGAATTAGGAGTGGAAGAGGCCCAGAATTGGATGATGACCCTAGTGAAGAGAGGAACCACATAGACAGATCAAGAGGGGTTGGCAAATCCTTTAATGCACACCCTGAAGAGCACTAGAAGGGAAGGTATGGCTTGGTGGAACTGTGTAGGAGTGAAGGGAATACATCCTTATGTTGGGTGGTTTAGGTATGGTGGAGGCCAAGCCATATCTTGTGTAGGTGTTCATATCTCTGGGGTTGAGCTCACTAGCTTAACAATTCTACCTTTCCATTTTCTTAACAGTCTGAGAAACCCAATTGTAGGTTGGTTTAACTGTGTGTTGATGTATGTGTGTGATATGATCTGACTATGTGTGATTCATTGCCTTAATGGCCTATGAAACCCAATTGTATATTGGCTTGGATGGATAGTCTATGAAACCCAACTATGTGTTGGATTGATTGTGTGTGTTATGATTTGGCCATGTGTGTAAACATTGGCTGGACAGCCTAGTAAAGCCATCTGTTAGTTAGCTTGGCTGGTCCCTAATTGTGTATTTTCTTAGTTGAGTAAGCCCAAGAAACCCAACTATTATTTGGCTTGTTTCTTGCAGCCTGATAAACCAATTGTGTATTGGCTTGGTTGTACAGTTTGAGAAACCCAACTGTAGGTTGGCTTGACTGTGTTTCGATGTGTGTTGGATATGTGTGAACCTATTGTTCCCTAATTCCTTGTGGAAATCATGCCCAACTCGTGGGTGACAGTGGTGTTGAGACATTAATGAACACACTGGCCTATGTTCGGGTGGGATGTTGCAGGGACATAGCTAGTTGCGGGACAACTCTATCACTCAAGATAAGTATTCTCTGCTATGATAATTCTACAATGTATTTGCTTATGAATGAAATGACTATGTTGGTTGCTTATGGATGGATGACTAAATGAATATGATGAAGGCTTGCGATATTTCAATAGAGTTTACTGTTGTTGAATGTTCTTGTATTTGCATTGTTTATGCCTTGTATGTTTTAGTGCATTTTTTCCTAAGTCCATGCAGGTTGGAATCCTATTACAGAGATGGAATGCATCTGACTTAGCATTTTTTCCCCTTGAAATCCTCCAAGGGAAGGTGGAAAGTGAAAACTGGAAAAGCACAGTTGAACAAGACAAAAATGTTGTGTTTCCGTACCCCAGGATCTGGCTGCGGGAGGCAGAGGACAGAAGCAGGAAAGTGTAGAAAAGTTCTAAGGAAAAGGTTAACTTTCCGATTTCCAAAGTCTGAGGGCAGAAAGAGGAGATCAGAAGTGTAGAAAAATCTAAGGTTGAAATCTAAGTTTTTCGGTTTCCGAGTTCCGCACTAGAGGGCGGAAAGGAGAAATGCGGAAGGCAGAAACAAGGATAAACTTTTTCATCATTTGATATTTTTCTAACTTCTGAGTCCCAAAGGTAGAAGGCAGAAGGAGGAAGTGCGGAAGGCGAAAGGTTGGCTGAATGCTCCGTTGAAGGTTAAAGTTTTGATTTTTGAGTTCCCAGGCTGGAAGGTGGAAAGCAAAAGTGCGGAAGGGGGAAGATTGGTTGAACGCTCCATTGAAGGTTAAAGTTTTGATTTCTGAGTTACGAGGTCGGAAGGCGGAATGTGGAAGTGTGGAAGGCAGAAGGTTGGCTAAACTCTCCATTGAATGTTAAAGTTCTTATTTTCGAGTCACGAGACTGGAAGGTGGAAAGTGGATTAATGGTTGAACGTTTCACCGAATGTTAAAGTTCTGATTCCTGAGTTCTGAAGTCGGAAAGGAGGAAGGCTGAAGTGTGAAAGTGTGGAAGGCGGAAGTTGGAAAATTCACTCTGTTGAAACCTTGAGGTTTTGATCCTTGAGTTCCAAGGTCGAAAAGGCAGAAGCGGAAGGGTGGAAAGGGCAAGGTTAGTGTGGAAATGACCATTCTGATTGCAGAATGGATTTGTCAAGGGAGGAATGACTGTTACAATGGTTTCTAAGCCCGGGGGTGAAGGTTGAAGAGTGTGTTAATTCCCATGCCATGTGTTAGAAAGGAGAAAAAAGGTTCTTAAAGCAAAAAATTTAAATTCTCCTTGTTATGGGGTATGGAGACGTTACAGATTGGTATCAGAGCTGTTGGTTGCAGCACTGGGTCAAAATGGGCCAAGTTGAATAGTTACCAAAAGAAAAGGTACCCTCTGATACTAACTATCATAGCTTGGGTTGCAACATTGACCCTAGATGGGCCAAGGTAAATGGTTAGAAGAGGAATTGCAACAGGACAGGGTGTTATTTAGCAGAACCGCTAAGCTTAGCCAACCCGGATAAATGTCCTTGGAAGCACTTGATAAAGAGCAGACTTCAAATCGACGGTGAACTCAATTTCTTAAGGATTTCATGCCCAACATCTGCTATTAATGCACTTTCTAGTTAGCCAGCGAAATGGATTGACAACCATTGGATCTAGATCAACGGTAGATCTCAAATAAATTAAGGCAGATTACATAAAGCATCGTTCCCATCAAGTTTTTCTTCATCCTGGCTAGTTCAGCCAGCGAAATGGCTGTTAGCCATTGATCTTCTTGAGGATAAACCTTGTCCAATGATCTTAAATCTCCTTCATGTCGATTAGTTCCAATTTTGCAGTAAACAACTAGTAAGTTATTTTTGAATTCTAAGATTGTCTAACAATGGTGTTTGTTAACACATTTTGCAGAGTCACAGTGCAGTTTGGAAATTTGGTTTTGGCATGACAAAGAAGATCAATGCCAAGAAGATCGACATTATGAGTTATGCACAAGATCCCCATGAGCTCCAGGCAGAGGCTATGTGGGGGAATGTTCAGGTTGAGAATGCTGAAACAGAATCCAATGGAAGGAGAAGTCAAGAGACTTCCCCATATATTGCAACCACCATAAGGATCCTGAGGGTGGATTTGCAAAGTCACAGAGAAAACAATGAAAGAATGGTTAAAGCTCGGGAGGAGAAAAATCAGTTGACTACAACCATGCTATAGAGTTTGGAAGACCTCTAGAGGAAGATAAAATCTGGGCATCATACAACAAATACAAAAGAGAGTAGGAGAAATTCCTGTAAGAAGAATGTGAAGCTTGACCCAAGGAAGAAAGGTTTCAAACCTTGTCACTTCTAAAACAACAAAGGAATCCATTAGAAGCTGTGATTAAGCCATCTAGAGTGATGAGAGGAAATCCAAGGAAATGACTCAAATGTTGGGGATGTGGAGGATACCATCTTATTAAGTACTTTCCACATCGGAGTGGGAATGAAAGTCAAGTCCACAACACCCAAGGAGCTGAAACTGTGGGCTAGGAAGCAAGGACCGTTCCTGGAATTTATACAGCATTAGAGGACCACTAAGTAGACCATAAATCAAATGTGGTTGAAATTGAGGTTAAGATTGTTGAGGATTCTGTTTCTGCTTGATTGAACGTGGATCTACTCACAGCTACATCACCTCTAGACTTGTTGAGATGTGTGCCTTGAAGAAATCAAAGCATAGAAAATCATGGTTAGTCCAACTAGCCATTGGAACCAAGAGAAAGGTTAGTGAGGTGGTAGGAAATATGTCCATTGGTTATGGATGGGTTAATCACTTATTCAAGTCTGAATGTTCTACCACTTGGTTCCTATAATACTCTCATTGGAATGGATTGGTTAGAAGTGCATAGAGTTATGCTTGATTGTTACATCAAGACATTTGAATGTCTCAATCAGGAAGGAAAACTAAGCATTGTAAGAGGAATTCCAAAAGAGATTTCTATTAGGCAGGCTTCAGCAATGCAGCTAAAGAAGTTATGTGGGAAAGGTTGCAGATTGTATGTAACCCATGTGTTGGAGGCAGCAAAGAATGAAACTCCTAGGTTGGAAGACTTTCATGTGTTGCAAGAATTCAAGGATGTGCAAGAATTGTGTAATTTATCAATTGTAATTAAGAAAGTATTGAAAATAGAAATAATTCTAATTTAATTTGTTAATAAAGTATTGCAAATAGAAATAATTCTAATTTAACTTGTTAATAGATTAATTATATTAGTAAGCTTTAGTGTAGAATTGTAATTTTTTTATTAATATAGATATTAGCTAAGGCTTTATGTCAGGTTGACCCATACAAGATAGACAAAATACCTTTTCCAAATTTGATCCTCTTTGGGGGAGCGCATAGTCTACCCTCCCAACTAACCCACATCCAGCCCATTGGCAAGTGCATGCAACTTATTTCATGACATGGGAATTAGTCCAACAATTAACAACATCGTTCAAATTCGATCGAGACATTATTGGAATAGGTCATGGACATTAATTACAAACTACATTGGATTCTTGATTGAACGTAGTTATATCATGTACTTCAAGTTTGGCATCTAATTAAAATCTTATTACAGAAAGGGAACATCATCAATGTTAATAAAATAAATAATTAACAATGAGATGTTGTTGGTGAAGCAAAGTATCTTCTACGTTGTAGGTCTTTTTTTTTAAGTCTGAAAAAAATAGTAACTTGTTATTTCTTTGAAATTAAAGTTACTGAGATTATGACATAGTTAATTTTTGGTGTTGGTATGATTTTATTGTACTTTGTAGATTGAGAAGGAATAATTTAAAAATAAAAATAGTTGTTCTTTGATATTTAATGTTGAATCAAAGGTAACTAGTTACATCACAATAATCATCTTCCAGTGTTGAACTAAGTCAAGGAACTGATCTCAAGTGTGTGCTAATTATGCCAAAGCCTTACAATACTCAGCAAAAAAAGAAAGAGCATACACGAGATTCACCAACCAACAATCTGTAACTAAACAAACGTAGAGTATCGAGATGTGTCCATAGAGGAGACAATAAAAGACCAGATAATTTTATCCAAGGAGGATCTCGAGGAAGACTACTAATATCAAGCCCTCAAAGGTGACTAATGCCAACCAAAATTATCCAAAATTATACTCTAAAATATTTCAAGTGTCCATGCTCTAAAAAAACCAAAATGGTCCAAGGAGTAGGATGTACAAGCTCAGCTTTAGAATAGCCTAATCTTATCTTCCCCAATAGCTAATCCTTCATAGTATTCTATGAAGGATAGAAGGTTGGAGGCCATGGGGAGCTCTTCCTTGGATAAACTATCTTCCCTCTCATTGTGCTCTTTATAAACATGCTGGAATTCTAACAAAATAAAGTTGGTTTTGAGTTCAATAATTTTGAGGCACCAAGCTTCAAAATCTAGAGCTGGGAGTGCAGCCTTATCATTTTCCCAATTAATAATGACAAAGGAATGCCCATAAACATGGAGAGTAGGGATTCCAATATTTTTAGAAAAGTGCAGAAGAGACCAAAGAGCCAAAAGTTTGGCTCTAGTATTGTTGCTGAATCAACACCCCATCTTAATATGGAAGAAATGTTCCTGGTTGATCAACAAGTATATACCTGCACCACCCAATGTGTTTGCAGCAATGCCATCAAAAAATATTGTAGGATAAGATAAGACATGAGAAAAACCAATGTTCATGGTCCTTGAATTTCTGTTAAATACCACATGATAGGAGTTGATTTGATCCACAATTTTGTAGCAGAGAGGAATCAGCTCATGTCTTTTATCTTAAAAATGCAGAGATTCCATGAGATCCACAATTTCCAGATGAGGAATAAGGAGAGATAGAGGAGTGATTTGTCCCTTTTAAACCAACCTTCAATATTACTTATAAAAGAATCATCATCCCATACCAGAGAACAATTAAAATTCCTGTGAAGTAAGTTGATAGTAGCCTGAGCAAAGGAACACTCAACGAAAAGATGGTTTACCGATTCTTCAGTAGTTTTGCAAAGGTTGCATCTGTTGGGCCATAACCATCCTTTCTTCCTCAAATTGTCCCAAGTATTAATGTGGCTTTCAATGCACAACCATATGAAACAGATGATTCTTAAATGGATATTGCAGGACTAAAGCCGAGAATGAGTTTTGACTGTTGAAGGAGGTATCAGCGAGGAGACTATAAGATCATAGGCCAGAATGGTCGAGATAGCTCCAATGACCTTATTGTGCATCCAAAGAAGTGAGTCCTCTGTTTCTTTTAATCTAATTCCACTGTGAGCTAATCCATTGATATAGTCATTCCATTGTTCATCTTAGATTCCACTAAGAACCAAGTCTGTTGTTGATAACCAATAAGATTGGTAGTTTGAACTCAGATCCAATTTACGAATTTGATAGAGATGTGTGAAACCATAATTAATGAGGTAATCTTTGATCCCCTTTGAGAGCAGAAAGGAAGAGTTATGCCCCTCTATGGGATCCAAGCCCAATCTAATGAGCCTTCTGTCACCAACCCTCCATCCTAGTTGTCTAGTGATCCAAGATAGGGAACAAATGAACCCAACACAAATCGAAATCATCTTGTGGGTGGGCAACGAACACCCAATCTATTATAACTGACTTTGAAAACGTTCATATAAAGTGGGACAACTGATTTTTTCCTTAAAAACATAATATTTTTAGTGCAAATTCTATCAATTTCTATGTGTGCAAATTCTCATTGCTTTTGAGTGATGCAATGAAGTTGGTGTCGTCTTTTCATCGGCAATGACATCATTACATGGTTTCATCATCACCCAATTATCATCAGCCTCATATCAAGAAAAAACTTATTTTATAGACACACTTCTCGCGTTCCTCGTGGAAAGTGTGGGCCCCTCCCACATTTGCCTCGAAGAACATGAGAAGTGTGTCTAGTGGGTAATGTTCACCCTCATAACAGTATTAATTTCTCCACTGTGTCAAAAAAAAAAGTGAGTTTTTATTTTGTAAAAACATTGCAAACGAATCTCTGTGACTGTGAGTCTGAGACCATGTGGATGATGATCAGTGTTGGAACTTGACAGGAAATATGTCTGTTATGAAACTTTTTTTTGTTATTTATAGTTACAAAATTTGATTATACGCCGTGAATGATGGTCGAGTTAATCTCGAAAATGTATTTTTGATTGTTTGTTATGTTTTGAAAACATCATTATAGATGTTAACATCAAGTAATTTTATAGTTGGACGAAGTGGTGGTAGTTGCAGTGTCATTAAAACTTTACCCACAAAGCTTGCCATTTGTTGGCTTTACCTCTACACCCATAAGATCAAAAATTAGTAAGGAGATAAATATGATTCTACAACTAGGAAGGAATCTGTAAATGGTTCTAATGTTATTTAAAGCATCTGATCAACGAATTATGGGTCATGGAATCAATGAAAAGAAAAGTGAAATTAATTCCTCTTAGACGGGGAAGCATAACCACCTGCATATCGAGTGAGACTATTATAGATTGGACACATTCTAGCTTTATGAGCCAAGGAAAAGTTTATTCACAGTGATGGCATCCCCTCCAACACAATCATTGTAGTTTCAGTGACTATAGGATCAATGATTAGAATTTATTATTGTTTTCTAGTCTCATCCTCCATAAAAGCAATGCTCACAACTCAAGTTCTTTTACTCAACAAAACATTGTTCAAATTCATTAACTTAATAAAAAACTAAATACGAATACATTTGAATCTAAATTTTTGTTCTCATGTGAGACTAAATAACTTTCTCCATACAATGACTTTCATAGCTTCTAACTAACTTTTTGTATATCACGAAATTTACAAGATCCGAGTAGACAAAACCAACTAAATAAAACAATCAAATGCCAACCAAATACCATTATAAATAAAAATATAAATAAAATGTATAATTGATGAATAAATAACCTCACAACTATTAAAACTGCCACCAAATTCTAACAATACTCGGTCTCCTCAATAACCCATTCAAATAACAATACACTTGAGGTGAGTAACTCAAAGTTTATATCGCCTAGGATTTCAAGTTTCGATGTTATATATATAAAAAAAAAATTATTATTATTTTATTATCTCATGGTTCACACTCGGTATATGGCTTTTTCTCTCAAGCTCCGTGGCTCCGTAAATTTACTCTCCTATCTCACAAAAATATTCTCCTCAAATATTCGAGGAATGTTTTTGATTGGCTACCTTCCCTTTTTCAAACTTTAAATTTTACCTTTCAATCTTTAAAGTGAGAGATTTAAAATTCAAAGGGACAAAGAATGCATAACTTCAATCACATTCAATTTTATAAATAGATGAAACCATATATTAGTTATATTTCCTAATATAAAATATAAAGGTCGTTTAAAGGAAGTTGTGATGTATTAGAATTAGCATTTTAAAGCTCTCTATGTTTGTTGGTTAAACAATATGTGGGTCCACTATCTGCTGCTTTGGGTTATGAATGTATTGCTTTTTCGTTCTTCTCTGTGGGTCAGCCTTCTATTCTTGAATTGCTCTAGGATCTTAATATTCCATTGAAAATTGGATGCTTCATCTGGTTGACTGTCAGGAGTCGGATTTTGACATGGGATCAATTGCAACATCGGGGTATGCAGGGCCCGAGCAGATATGTTCTATGCTGTAGGGGAGAAGATAATGCCCAGCATCTCTTCCTAAACTGTTCATTATCTAAAAGAGTCTTTTCCTTCTTTGAATATTGTTATAGGCTTCCTCCTTCTCAATATGAATATGTCTCTACCTATCTAGAACATTGGTTCAACAGCATTTCGGTTTACACTCATTTCAGATATCTACCGATTTTCTTCTATTGGTGTATCTAGAAACACAGAAACTGATGAATTTTTTACAATAAATTGCCCACTGTCCTTGCTCTTCTAAAACAGATTGATAACCTCATTCTTATGTATCCGGTTCCACAAAAAAGGAAAAGAATCAGAATTATTGGACCTGGTCCCTTGATCAGTTACCCATGTGGCTTTTTTGATGGGGCTGCTGCAAGAAATATTGGTGGTGCTGGATTTGTGATTCATCTGAATGCTTCATATTTCATAAACTTTTCCTTGGGCTGTGGCAGTAGCACAAATACTAGATCTCAGTTACTGGCACTATGGGGTATTCTAAGGGGCAGCAAGTTGATGGGAATACCCATGCACTCTATATTTGGTGACTCTATTGTCATTATATCTTGGGTAAACAGACTTGCATCTCTAAATGTCCCACCTCTGAGTCATTGGTGTGATGACATTCTTTCTATGCTACAAACTGTTCCATCTGTGACCTTCAAACATATTTTTTGTGAACATAACTAGCAGGCTGATGGTCTTTCCAAGCAGGATTTGGAGTTGGATATGGGTTTCAGCAACTTTTTTGAATCTCTAGATGGCATGATCATTGATCATGGGCATTTTAAGCTTTTCTAGCTTGTGCAGGGCTATGTGCTCTAGTTTTCTTTTGGCACTTATGTGTATTGATTGT
This sequence comes from Pseudotsuga menziesii, assembly GCA_001517045.1. Lineage (NCBI taxonomy): Eukaryota > Viridiplantae > Streptophyta > Pinopsida > Pinales > Pinaceae > Pseudotsuga > Pseudotsuga menziesii. Next base: position 83,021 of record LPNX010663060.1, on the reverse strand, counting down.
AATAGTTCTTAGCTAGCATAGAAGAGACTTACAGCCTGCATGTTTTGCTTAGGATTTGTCTATTTTGGGGTCATCCTTGAACTATTTATCAGCATATTCTGACCTGCATAACAGAAATGATGAGAAAGTCTGCAATAGACAGACTTCGTGCTTCTATGTCCCTTAGATTGGCTGTCTGGATGTTACTTAGATCGTAACTATTTTATTTTGATGGGGTTACTATATGAGCATTTATATGCAATGACCGAGAAGCCCGTTGTTGGTTGTATGTATAAGATGTCTTTTGATTCAAGATTGAATAACAAAGACTGGTATTTTTTCCTCTGAAAAAAAAAGTTATATGTAGAAAACCATTTTCTTTGTTTCACTAAAATTAAATATAATTATAAGTCCTTAAAATGGCTATACCTTGACGAATGTTGCTATAATTTTATTTTAATGTGTATTTGTTTCAGTGACACCCTTTAAAGTTTTATACCTTTACGAATGTTGCTATAATTTAATTTTAATATGTATTTGTTTCACTAACACCCTTTAAAGTTTTATATAGTTTTTCTTGACCTTAATCTAGTTTGAATGCAAAAATTTGTTCATAAAGTCTCAACTAAAGTGTATTTGTTTCACTGACACCCTTCAAATTTTTATATAGTTTTTCTTGACCTTAATCTAGTTTGAATGCAAAAATTTGTTCATAAAGTCTCAACTAAAGTCCTTGTAGACTTGAAAAGGGGAAAATGTTTGAAAATCTTTTTTAAGGTTTTGGCTCATAACTTGACCATGTGAATTTTAAATACCCATGCACACGAGGGGAAAATGTTAGAAAAAGTTTTTTAAGGTTTTGGCGCATAACTTGAGCATGTGAATTTTAAATACCCATGCACACAAGCCATTGAGCATGTGAATTTTAAATACCCATGCATGCAAGCCATTTTTATTGATCTTCAGGAGATAGCAGTGTGGAATTGATATATAGTCATTCTTAAATCTAGCCATGTAATGTTTTCTAATAATGATGATGCTCTGGTATGGAACCTATCCAAAACTGGTCATTATTTACCAAAAGATGGTTATGCACAACTTATGGTGAACAGGGAGGTGGAATATACCTGGTGGTGGAGAGTTTTATAGAAACTTAAATGTCCACTCAAAACAAAAACAAAAAATGTTGGTTTATCTTATCTGATAAAGCTTTGACATGGGATGTTCTTCTTAAGAAAGGCAGAGAAGGACCTGGCAGATGTTTTTTGTGCAAAATGGATGTTGAATCCTATTATCATATTGGGGTGGATTGTTCCTTTATTCATAATGTTTGGTTAATCATTGAGGACAAATTAAAATGAAATAACCTTTGGAGTGGAGAATCTGTGTCAGAATGTTTGAAATCTTGGTGTTTAAATTTGGAGGTTGCTCATATAAAATCTTTACCTGTTATTGTCTTATATTTTATTTGGAAGGCCAGGAATTTATCATGCTTTGAAGATCTAACTTTGTCACCATTACAGGTTTCAAGCTTCAGTCTGGGTATGATCATGGCTCTTCCGCAGAAGAATACAGTGGTAAAAATAAGATCTATTTTTGTGGAAGTTATTGACAAATCCTTTGTATGGGGTTTCTTTGATGGTTCTATAGCTAGGGACCCTAAAATCTGTGGAGCTGAGGGCATGTTGTATATCTTGGATGAGCATTATTTCTCATTTAAAGCAGGATTAGGTTTGGGTACTAATAATTATGCAGAGCTTTGTGCTCTAAAGCTACTTCTCTTTCTGGCTAGGAGGAACTCTTTAGCTAGAATTCAGATTTTCAGTGATTCTCAGTTAGTTATTAACTGGGAATCTGGTAAGTTCAGATTACTGAATTTAGATTTATCCATGATGCTTCAGGAAGTTAATAGGCTTACTAACTATTTTGATTATGTGGTGCTCAAACATATATATCGGGAAAGAAATACTTATGCAGATGTCTTGGCAAAAGCTAGAGGGATGATTTTGGAGGGTTTTTGGTCCATTAAGGAGCATTGTGTAGATGAAGTTGTTGAAACTTTTCAAATTTTTTGAGCAATATGGGACTATTGAGGCTGCATGAAGATCTTGTTGTTGTTTGAGGATGCAAATTTCAGTTTTTGATATATGGGACATATGAGTCCAATTTGTAGTTTGCATATCTGTATGAGGATGACGATTTCTTTTGGGTTTTGCTGTTTTCTTTCTGAGATAGTACTGTTTTGATAAGCTATATGCTGATGATGATCAATTGATGTTTACAATTTTGTAAACTTTATGAACATATAACTATTTTTATTTTGTTTATGCTCGATATGGAGATTTATTTTGAAAGAATTACCATCTATAAGGTTGGGCTTTTTGTGTAAATGGACATTAGAGCCATCTGTAAAATGTGAATATAAGTATTTATGAATTTTTTCCATGGAAAAAAAAAGATAGGAATAACGCTTATCAATACTATTGAAATAATGGAAGCTTTCTTGGGTTCTAATATTTTAGATAGGAATAACACTTATGAATACCATTGAAATAAAGGAAGCTTTCTTGGGTTCTAATACTAATTTTCATAGGCTTCACAATCAAAACTCCCATGTCTTGAACTTGTATGTAAGCTCTCAACATGTGTTCATTTAATCATGTGTATTAGTCCAAGGGTTTTAAGGCACTTGTATTCATTAACAAGATCACATTGAGTGACCACATTTCTAAGGAATATTTCCACCAATGAATCTATGTTTAGTTTAGCATAATTATGGTGAATCTAATTTGATAACTTTGTCAATCATTGTCGGATCGATTATACAGATTCTTTTTTTAGATTTCTATTTTCCTATGAACATATAATTGTTTTTATTTTGTTTATGCTCGATATGGAGCTTTATTTTGAAAGAATTACTAGCTATAAGGTTGGGCTTTTTTCGTGTAAATGGACATTAGAGCCATCTGTAAAATGTGGATATAAGTATTTACGAATTTTTTCCATGGAAAAAAAAAGATTGGAATAACACTTATGAATACTATTGAAATAAAGGAAGCTTTATTGGGTTCTAATATTTTAGATAGGAATAACACTTATGGATACCATTGAAATAAAGGAAGCTTTCTTGGGTTCTAATACTAATTTTCATAGGCTTCACAATAAAAAATCCCATGTCTTGAACTTGTATGTAAGATCTCAACATGTGTTCATTTATCCATGTGTATTAGTCCAAGGGTTTTAAGGCACTTGTATTTATTAACAAGATCACATTGAGTGACCACATTTCTAAGGAATATTTCCACCAATGAATCTATGTTTAGTTTAGCATAATTATGGTTAATCTAGTTTGATAAATTTATCAATCATTGTCAGATTGATTATATAGATTCTTTTTTTGGATTTCTATTTGCCTATTGAATTCTATAGGATGTTGAGCCATTAACATCTATCGGTTCCTTTTTCATATGCTCTTATATTGTGTTTGCATGGTTTATTTACTAACCGAATTAGGGATTTAACTCACATAGGCCACTTGGTTTGAAAACCTATCTTCTTGTGAGTGTAGTGAGGGTTCCCAACTTATGAATCACATATAATCTTTATCAAGTAAATTTTTCTAACAATTATTAGCTTTATTTCCTCCATTTTCATTAGAGCGCCATGTGTAAACTGTAAATTTGACATGCATATCTTTTTCTCACACATTTAAATTCACATGCATTGAAAATCAATTTTCACTACAACAAAAACTGGAAATTGCGCCAAATTTTAGTGTAAATTTTTTTCCAATTGTGGTGAACAATTCGGCTCTAAACTTGAAGTTATTGTACAATTTTGTAAAATTCCGACGTTTGTGTCCTTTTTTGTATCATTTTTTTACGTCCAATTTTTTGCATCATTTTTTGTTTCTTTTTTTACACCCTTATTTGCGTTTAATTTTGCATCATTTCTTACATCCTTGTTTGCAACCAATTATGCATCCAATGCTGTGTATAGTTTTGCACATAGTATTATGTCAAGTTTTGCGCGCAAATTTTGCATCTCATTCTGCATCCAATTATGTGTCCAATTTTACATCTAATGTTGCGTCCATATTTGTATCTAATTTTGGACCCAGTATTGCATCTAGTTTTGTGTCTAATTTTGCATCCAATTTTACTTCTAAGGTTGCGTCTCATTTTGCATATAATTTTGTGTCTATGTTTGCACCCAATGTTGCATCTTGTTTTAAGTCTTTTTTTACATCCAGGTTTGCACCCAATGTTGCATCATGTTTGATTTTTTTTGCATCAGGTGTTGCGTCCAATGTTCTGCCTAGTTTTGCACCCATGTTTGTTATATTTTTATCATTTACGCAATATGATCTTAGGATCTTATCTGAGAGAATAATATGCACAACAATCAATCACTAGAGATAATAGACACAAAGATTTTCCTCGAGGAAACCATAAAGGGGAAAACCCCGCAACTTCCTCAGAGATAAAATGAGCACCAATGGCAGCAGCAAAACCCAAAGACAAAAAGATGATCTCCAACAGCTGTTCTCTCTCTCACTTGAGCGAGCTTCTCCTCTCTCACCTATGCGCTATAGTTGGGTGAGTGTGTGTGTGAAATAGAGAGTCTCACTCTCTATTTATACTATTTTCTGACTTGACAATCACTTACCAGGGCCGACTTCTCTAGGACAGTCTAATAACCCTAGTGCCCCACAACTGTGGGGACTTTTCCCCTCGATCAACTAGGAGGGTTAACCTCTATGAATTTACATGACTTGATTACATTAATGATTCTCCCGATAGGAACATTAGGGACCAATGAAATAAAATATATAAAATATACAAGTGAATACATTCCGAAGTTAGAAATACATCAACACTCCCTCTTAACTAGGAAGGTATTCTCTTGACACAATTCATCAGTACAAGTCTTCATCACTGGATCAAGTCTGGATCATCATCAAAGTTGGATCATCATCAAAGCTAGATCATCAATGGATCATCATCATCATCATTGCTTCCGTTATCTTGATCAAATGGTGCTATCTCTCAATTCTTCTCATCATAAGAAGTTCTACAGAGCCATCCCTTTTCATGCTGGTTGTAGGCCAAGCCTCCATGTAGGTCTTCATATTCTTTAGCACTTATATATTATCATGGGAGGAACACATCCAACATCCATGTTAGAAAGGCACGCCCAGCACTCACATCCATTGGCATGGTAGGACACACCATCTACCATTTGAGGAAATTCCCAGCACTAACATCCACTGGCATGGTAGGACACACCATTTACCATTCGAGGAAAGGCCCAGTGCTTACATCCATTGGCATGATAGCACACACCATCTATCATATAGGGAAAGTCCCAACACTTACATCTACTGGCATGATAGGACACACCATATATCATCCAGGGAAAGACCCAACACTGACATCCACTGGCATGGTAGGACACACGATCTACCATCCAAGGAAAGGATCTACACTTACATCCACTAGCATGATAGGACACACCATATATCATCTGGGGAAAGGCTCTACACTTACATCCACCGGAATGATTTGACACACCATCTATCATATTGGGAAAGGATCTACATTTACATCCGTCCATGGCAGGAACCAATCCTACCACCATGTCAGAAGGGCTCTACACTTACATCTGACCATGGGAGGAACAAATCCTACCACCATGTCAGAATGGATCTGCACTTACATCTGGCCATGGGAGGAACCAATCCTACCACAATGTCAGAAGGGCTCCGCACTTACATCCGACCATGGGTGAAACCAATAATACCACCATGTCAGAAGGGATCTACACTTATATATGACCATGGGAGGCCCTGCCTACCACCATGTCAGAAGGGCTCATGGACTCATCACTTCCCCTTGGAAGGAACCTCGATCTGGAGAACACCAAGATTCTCTTGAAGCACTCAAACTTCACTCTAGCTAATGGCTTGGTCAACACATTAACTATTTTCTCATCTATCGCAACATATTGGAGCTTCACTGCTCCTCTCTACACCATATCCCTGATATAGTGATATTTGATCTCGATATGCTTTGACTTGTCATGGAACACCGGGTTCTCCAACAACTTCACACAACTCTGGTTGTTGCACTATATACAAGTAGCATCCATCTGGAGATCAAACAAATCAGATAGTATCTTCCTCAGCCATACTGCCTCACAACTAGCCAAACAAGTTGCGACATACTCTACTTCGGTTGTACTCAGTGCCACACAGGACTGCTTCCTGCTAAACCAAGATATCACACATAATCCCATATTGAAGTAGCACCCCAAAGTGTTAGAATAATCAAACCATAGTTAGCTACCTTAGACATTAATGAATCCAATTTTTGTCTTATTTGCCTAGTTTCCATATTCCACCTTATGCAAGTTGTCCTCCACACATCCATAGTGGTAAAACTTGCTAAATTTGAGTCATGGAGCACTTGGGAGACCTCTTGGAATCAAATCTTCTTTATTCTTTTCCTCCCTAGCATATGTCTACTTTTTCTGCTTTATTGCCTGCTTTTTCGGTGTTTTAAGGCAATTGGGAAAGTTTGACTAGGTGAAGTTAACTTGTTTTTTGTCCTCCACATCCTCCACTCTTTTCTCCTATGAAAAGAATGTATGATTTTTCCTTCCACCCACTATTAGCTTTCCTAATTGATTTTTCCAATTCGTGAGCTCCTAGACAGTTTTGGAAACTTCTTTATGCACCTATGGGGGATTTGCTTAGATTTAGTAAGCCTGCTTTTGACTAGATTCAAATGGTGTCTTCATGAATTCAAATATCTCATGTAATTATTTATTGTGGCAGCATATGACTTCATAGGGTTGGCTATTGTACACTTATTCAATACAGATTAGTGTTCATCTCCATTATTTAGTCTCCCTTGTGAGTAATTTGCATGTGTAATTGGCAATTGTTGTGAGTGTAATTGTTCTAACACCTGGGTTCAATTTCCACATGGTATCAAAGCCTTTTTAGATCAATTTATCTCTTCCAATTTGTTTTGTAGGTTCGACATCATTGACTGGGAGCATTCTGCTGACTGACGAGACAATTTCTGAGCTATGCATCAATCTCAGAAGATCATCTTGACTCCATTTAATTTATTTGAATGGAAAGCAGAGATGGAGATACTATTGAGAGTGAAAGGCCTCTACAGAGTGACTATGGAAACAAAAGCAGATCCCAATGCAGCTACAGAGAAGATAAAATGGCACAACAGGAGGGATGAGGCCTATGGTCTCTTGTGTTTGAGTATATCCAGAGACCTCATTTTCCATCTTGATGGATTGACATCACCGAATGAAGTATGGGAGAAGCTTACTGATCTTTTTGGTAAGACAGATGAGATGAGGGGACATCAAATTGAAAATGAATTGATCTCCCTGAGTCCCAATAGCTTTGAATCCCTGCAACTCTATTTTTCCAAGTTCAAAGCACTTGTTTTACAGCTAAAACAATGTGGGATCGAAAAGAAGGATGATCAGCTGGTCTTGGCCATAATCTCAAAGCTTGGACCTAACTATTCAGTGTTTTTTTTTACCTTCTATTCCACAAAGTTGATAGCTCGAGCCTGGAAAATGCCTAGCCTTGCAGATTTCATGGAATCTCTCACACAAGAACAAGATAAATTAGTGATGATGGGCACCATAAAACCATCCAAATGCCAAGCTCTAGTTGTTGGATATTCGAGGGTGGATTCAAAAAGTAAAAAGAAAGCTAAAAATCCACCTGAGCAAAAGAGAGACAAGAAAAAGTCTCCAGAGGAGCCTCAAGGTTCCAAGAAGAACTACCAAAAGAAGAAGAACAAAGGAGACATGAGAAAGTGCGCATACTGTAGTAAGGGCAATCATCCTGAAAGCTCCTGCATGAACAGGAAAATAGACATGCTGACCCAACTCCTAGAGAAGAATGGCATCTCCCTTCCAGACAGCTCAAAGAAGAGGGAAGGAGGATCAAATTCAGAAGACAGAGAGAGATTTCATGCATTGGTTGCTGGCACATCAAGCTCACCTAGTTTCATCATTGATTCTGGAGCTTCAAGACATATGGTTTCGACCAAGGAGGCATTCACCTCACTTGACATGTCGAAAGGTCCACCAATAGTACTGGGAGATGACTCTCTCACTGAAATTTTGGGCAAAGGGAGGATTGATCTTGACCATGGTAAGTTCAGCAATGTGTTTTATGTTCTAGGTCTTGCCTCTAACCTCTTATCAGTGTATCAGATGACCCACACAAGGTCTCCAAAGAAGGTCATATTCTCCCCTGATGAAGTTGAGATCACAGATATCTCAAGTGGTAAAATCATTGCAAAAGGAGTTGCAAATCACACTTCGAAGGTATACATGTTCTCACACTTCCTACCCTACTCAAACCCCTCTGCTCTTTTGATTCATGCTAATGAGGCAAGAAAGATTTGGCATGAAATATTTGGCCACCTCAATTACAAGTATCTTTCTGATCTTAGTGAAAAATAAATGGTCATAGGGTTACCAAAGATTAATTTTTCCAAAGGAGTCTGTCAAGGTTGCATCCTAGGAAAACACCCAGAGCATAAATTTGAGAGAGCTAGTCATGTGAGAACCTCTGCACCTCTTGAGTTGATCCACAGTGATGTTTCTGGCCCATTTCCTCATATGTCAATGAGTCAGGCCAAATATGCATTGACATTCATAGATGACTTTTCCAGGTATTGCTGGGTTTACTTCCTGAAACACAAGTCTGAAGTTTTTGGCCTCTTCAAAGTCTTTAAGGCTTTGGTTGAAAACCAGTCTGGGAGGAAACTCAAGGTCCTCAGATCTGACAATGGTGGTGAGTATGTCAAGTTTTAGTTTATTCAATATTGTGCAGATGCAGGTATTCAGATGTAGCATTCTATCCCTTACACACCATAGCAGAATGGTGTTGCTAAGAGGAAGAACAGATCACTGAAAGAGATGGAAACCTGCATGATGGAGGCTAAGACTTTGCCACCAAAGTACTGGGCCAAAGCTATAAACTGTGCATCCTATATCCAGAATGGGTGCCTCATAAACAGCTTGATGGTATGATTCCTTTCGAAGCATGGAGTGGGCACAAGCCAGATGTGACCCATTTCAGGTTTTTTGGCTCAAGGCCTTGGGCTAGAATTCCAACAGAAAAGAGGAAGGCTTTGCAGCCCCAAATCCAAGAGTGTCTATTTGTTGGGTACTTTGAAGATTCAAAAGGGTACAAGCTGATCAATTTGAGCACAAACAAAGCCTTCATTGAAAGGTGTGTTCAGTTTCAAGAAGAGCCCCTAGCAGCAGTGGAAGTTGGAGAATCCTCTTCACCACGAGAACCTCTGAATGTAAGTGAAGAGATAGTTGAACATGCTGATTCTGATATGTCTGATAATGATGATTTTATTACAGATCCTAACAGTCCTACAAGGCCAAAATGGGCAGCCAAGACCATTCATGCAGCTGGAGAACTAGCTGGAAATCCTAATGACCCTAGGAGGACTAGATCTCAATTTGAGAGTGCTCTGTGCATGAAAGATCCTATGTTTGCTGAGAAATGCTATCTGATGATTGAATCAGATCCACAGAAATATGAATATGTATCAAAATATCCAATATGGCAAGTAGCCATGAAGGAAGAGTTCATCTCACTCCAGAAGAGTAACACTTGGGAGCTGGTTGATCTTCCCCCAGGGAGGAAGCTAGTTCAGTGTAAGTGGGTGTACAAAACCAAATTTGCTGCTGATGGTTCACCTTTGAAGTATAAGGCCAGATTGGTAGCCAAGGGCTACTCACAGGTTCATGGCATAGACTACAATGAGACCTTTGCACCAGTGGCAAAGATGGACTCCATCAGGCTAGCCTTAGCCATTGCAGCTTCAAAGTAATGGGAAGTACTTCACATGGATGTGAAGTGTGCTTTCCTAAATGGAGATCTCACTATAAATATATACATGCAGCAGCCTCAAGGATTTGATACTAACCCATTTCTTGTGTGCAGGCTAAAGAAGTCATTGTATGGGCTAAAGCAAGCCCCCAGGGCTTGGTATGCCAAGATTGATAGCTTTCTGCTATCACTGAATTTTGTTCGATGCAAATCAGATCCAAATTTCTATTTGAAGCTGATTAATGGTTCATTAATGATCATTGTTTTATATGTTGATGACCTTCTCATTACAGGAAGCTCAAAGGATGAAATTGCTTCCTTGAAGGATGCAATGAACCATGCCTTCTCCATGACAGATTTGGGGCTATTGAGCCCATTCTTGGGGCTCGAGATTGCTCGAACAAAAGATGGAATCAAAGTGAATCAGTCCAAGTATGCCTTGGATTTGTTGAACAAATTCAAAATTAAGGATTGCAATCCAAGCAAGACTCCTTTCCTTTCAGGAGTGAAGCTTGAAGAAGCTGATTCTTCACCTATGGTAAACAATACACTGTATAGGAAATTGATTGGATGTTTGTTGTATATTACACATACTAGACCTGATATTTATTATGCAGTAAGTGTGGCTTCAAGATACATGGATCAGCCTCATGAGATCCATTGGAAAGTAGCCAAAAGGATCCTTAACTTTGTTCAGGGAACAAGGACACATGGGATCTTCTATAAAGCTAAATATGATCTTGATTTGATTGGGTTTACTGACAGTGATTGGGTAGGTGACAGCACAGATCGAAAGTCAACATTAGGATATGTTTTCATGCTTGCAGAAGGGCCAATCAGCTGGTCAAGCAAGAAACAGAGTGCCATTGCACTCTCATCTATAGAAGCAGAGTACAGAGGAGTTGTAAATGCAGCAACTCAATGTTTATGGTTGCAGGGGTTACTTGGAGAGTGTGGCTTCGAATCAGAATACTCAACTACTATCTACTATGATAATCAGAGTACCATTCAAATCTGCAATGATCCAGTTCAGAAGCAAAGAGCCAAGCACATTGAGATCCATATGCACTACATCAGACAGCTTGTGCATGATGGCACCATTCACCTACTCTTCTGTTCATCTTCAGAACAAGTAGCTGATATCTTCACCAAAGTTTTTTTGTGAGAAGACATTCAGAAATCTCAAATCACTACTGGGGATTTTTTATTATGCTGTGAAGCATGAGTGATGACAAGATTTCCAAATTTTGTTTTACAGTCCATGTTTAAGGGAGGATTTTTCCCACTGGGTTTTTGCCTCTTTCCTTGGTTAAATGGACATGCAGTATGTAAAGGGTGACTAATCCTTGTTGCTAGGCCCTATAATTTTCTGATATTTTACTCATAAGTCAGGCTTAAGGGGGGGTGTTAGAATAATCAACCCATAGTTAGCTACCTTAGACATTAATTAATCCAATTTTTGTCTTATTTGCCTAGTTTCCATATTCCACCTTATGCAAGTTGTCCTCCACACATCCATAGTGGTCAAAATTGCCAAATTTGAGTCATGGAGCACTTGGGAAAACTCTTGGAATCAAATATGATTTATTCATGGCCTCCCTAGCACATGTCTGGTTTTTCTGCTTTATTGCCTGCTTTTTCAGTGTTTTAAGGCAATTGGGAAAGTTTGACTAGGTGAAGTTAACTTGTTTTTTGTCCTCCACATCCTCCACTCTTTTCTCCTATGAAAAGCATTTATGAGTTGTCCTTCCACCCACTATTATCTTTCCTAATTGATTTTTCCAATTCGTGAGCTCCTAGACAGTTTTGGAAACTGCTTTATGCACATATGGGGGATTTGCTTAGATTTAGTAAGCCTGCTTTTGACTAGATTCGAATGGCATCTTCATGCATTCGAATCTATCATGTAATTATTTATTGTGGCAGCCTATGACTTCACAGGGTTGGCTATTTTACACTTATTCAATACAGATTAGTGTTCAGCTTCATTATTCAGTCTCCTTTGTGAGTAATTTGCATGTGTAATTGGCAATTGTTGTGAGTGTAATTGTTCTAACACCTAGGTTCAATTTCCACATGAAGTTCTCTTACTATCAATGGAACTTCCTTCCCAAACTGAACCACATAACCGTCCAGGTTAATCTTCTAATTCACCTCATACTTGAGCCCATAATCAATTGTACCTTTTAGGTACCTCAGGATATGCTTTGCAACAATCAGGTCAACTTGTCTTTGATATGTTAGGAACTGGCTCAATGTGTTCACAGCAAAGCAAATATCTGGTCTCGTATTCATTAGGTACATCAAGGACCCAATCATCTGACAATACATAGTAGCATTAACCGACTCTGATGAAGCATCACTCAATAGCTTCAAGTTTAATGCCATAGGTGTGGTCATGGCCTTGTAGTCCATCATCCCGAACCTCTTCAGGATCTCTACTGCATACTTCCCTTATCCCAAGGATCTTCCATCTGTATTCTGCCACACCTCCATTCCTAGAAATTAGTGCATCATATCCAAGTCCTTCTTCTCGAACTCAACAGCAAGTCTCCTTCTTGCAACTTTAATGAGTTCCTCTTTTATGTTAGGAACAAGTCATTGACATATAACAGGATCATCACTAGTCTTCCGCCTTCAACCTTGAAGCAAAGGTTGGAATATTATTTACTATCACTAAGTCCTAGTTCCATCAGTAATCTGTCCATCATGTCGTACCATGTCAAGCCTCAGGATCTTCTGAGTCACTCCCTCTGAAGTGGAGCATCATTCTCCCTCTATCTTTCATACTCTATATATTGAAACATTATGTACTAGAGTGACAAGTAGCTTCCTCTTATACTAATATTCTATGTATCCATATAGGGTCACTGGATACCAAAATCCTTTATCTTGAAAACATTCTTCTCACACTCATCTGTGAGCTTGTCATCCTCTATAGGCTTTCATCTTCAACCTTGTAGCAAAGGTTAAGATCTTCATCACTCTAGGTGATATTCAAGCTCCTCATGTATGTGTTATCCCATGGGTGACTTCTGAGCTCATACAAGGAATTCTTTCATTTGCACACATGATTCTTCCTATCATGTGTCTTATCTTCCAGAGCTACAAATGTCTCTTCTTACTCTATTCCTTATTTCCGTGAGAATCTTCATGCTACAAATATTACCTTGTATCCCACAATGTTGCCATCTATTGCATGTTGGATCTTGTAGATCCATATGGAAGACATTACAAACTTTCCTTCAGGTCTCTATACTACATCCTAGACATCATTCTTCTTGAGCTGGTACTCTCCTTCCCTTTCTTCTTGGCTACTTCTTCATATCTTGGAAGGCTCTGCATCAATGATGTCGCTCAAGAGTGTCACATAACTGCACTATGTCTGAGACCTTTTTCTTTCTTTCAAATTATCGCCATATTATTCTTCGTCTTAGATTATTGCTCAAACTATCATCACTTGTTCTTCGAAACAAGTCTCATCCTTCTTTTCTCGTAGGTGATTGTATGCAATCTTTCCTACAAGTCAAATGCATTATTTATATGGTTAGAAACATTTCATAAGGCATATTCATAATGACAAATTCTTATGCATAAAGATATAATCATGCAACTATTTTAGCCAATACAACATTCATCCATATCTCAGGGAAACTTTCTAGATTTCTTCCATCTCTACCATGACATCATTGAGATTGTGCACTAATCCAATATGTCAGCAAAGAGGTTTCATTCTAGATAAGTAGCACTGGAGAGTTGTATAGCACTGTGGGCTACTTACCCATCACATGCATAATAGTAGTATACTGTCATTAATGCAAACATTCTATCATGCATAACACATCAACTGAATATAAACAAATGCATAACCAAATAATATCATGAAATTACAATTGAACACTTATCTTTATTTGTTTCGTGGGTAGACTCCTTCTTGAGACTTCAGCTTCATCATCTTCTTCATTTATGACAACATCATTTCTTATCCGAGTGCTAGGATGGAAAAGAGGTTCTTCAAGAGTTGAGTCCTTTTTATTCCTCATCGCTTAAGGGATATTCTTTGGATTATGAGAGCTTGATCTTCAGTTGCTCCCATTTTCTCTTATATTATTATGATTCGAGCTTCTTCTTGTGTGCGCTCTTCCCAGAGTCTGCTAAAGGTAATCACTTCCTTCTAGAAGACATTCCTCGAATGAATAAATCCCATGATCCTGGGAGGCCATTCAAGATGGTTATCACAATTTTTGTATTCTCTACTTCTTCATCCACTGCTTCAAGTTGTTCTTTGATTTGATAGACCCTTGTAAAGTATGACTGTATGGTCTTTGCATTCTGGATCTTTACATTATTCAACTGGTTTCTCAAAGTCATCTTCTGATTTATGTTCTTCCCTTCAAATAGCTTGGTCAGAATCAAACATCTCTATAGGTGTATTTAGGGAAGACACTTGTGGTATAAGGTGATCTTTGATTGAATTAGCAGTGATCTTCTTGGCCTTGACCAAGTTCATCTTGTGTAAGGCTTTGGTCTCATATCCCTCTGGAACTGGAACCTCTCCACTTATGTAGGTGTCCAATTCATTTTCTTCAAGGACTAGTGAGATCTTATACTTCCATTCTTGGAATTTATCAGCTTCACCAATCTTGTCATCAAGCTGGTGTGATTAGTCATTTTGAAATGAGAACCTCAAATGTAAATAGCAAAATATTAGATCTTATCAATTTGAGGTCTCCGTCCTGGTTCCGGAGCTGGTTGATCTAGGGTTTGTCAGAGAAACCCTAATTTTCAAAAATTGGAATCTCAAACTTCTGATTGAATAGAAATATGGGCCTCTTCAAGGAGATATGTCCAATGTACTCCTTTTATGAAAATGGTGGAGGGAAGCTCTAGTTTTCCAATTTCTTCTGTAGAAATTCCTGATATTGTTTTTGCAGTATCTCTGAAAGTACTACTCTGCTATGTCTGAAATTTTGTACTGAGGTAGCCTCCTCTATTGTATTTCCAACACCATAGGTTTTATCAAAATTGGTCTCACCAATTGGTACTTAAGATATTTTTTCTGTGGTGAATTAATTCAATACTGTTCAGCATAGTGAACTTGTATAGACTACCATGTGTCACTATTTCACCTTCGGGGTCTAAAAATTTTGCCATAGAAATTAAATTCCGTGCCCTATTTGGAACATCTGGTGAAATTTCGTTTGGACCTTCGTAGCCCGAGATATAGCAATTATTCCTAGGTGTCCTATTTAGGGATGAATCCTGGAAGAGGATGGAACCCTGATTTGGAGGAATCATATCTCCCAAAATATAGCTAATATGAAGCTTAAATATTTACACATTGTTCAACATGAAATTTTCATTGGCTTGTAAAACTTTCAGCTTCTGGTCCTTCTCCAATATCGAGATATAGCGAATGTACCAAAACTACTAGTTTTAGTATTTTAGGGTTTTCTGGTTCGGGGTCAAATTAGGGTTTGATTTTCCCGAAGTTTTACCCAACCAAAAATTTCAATCTTGATCTCTAAATTTCTATTTTGAGGAGGAGAGAATCCTATGCTCAACTGATTCAAAAATTCCTCTTCTGTAAAGCCCTAATTTCCCGCAGTAGTGACAGGTCAAAAACTGGAAATGCTCAGAATCAGATTCTGCTTCAACAAAAAGATGTGCCCTTCAATGGAGAGTTACCATAGCCTCCTTTTTCTGATGATATATGGAGAGAGAACCAAAAAGTAAGAAGTCGTAGCTTCTACACCTGGACATTGTCTTCTTCTCAGGTTAGCTCTGATACCAAGTTAGATTTTTATCATTTAAACAATATGATATTAGGATCTTATCTAAGAGAATAACATGCACATCAATCAATCACAAGAGACAATAGACACAAATATTTTCCTCAGGGAAACCATAGAGGAGGAAAACCTGCAACTTCATCAGAGATAGAATGAGCACCAATGGCAGTAATAAAACCCAAAGACAAAAACATGATCTCCAACAGTTGTTCTCTCTCACTTGAGCGAGCTTCTCCTCTCTCACCTATGCGCTATAGCTAGGTGAGTGTGTGTGTGAAATAGAGATTCTCACTCTCTATTTATACTAGTTTCTAACTTGACAATCACTTACCATTGTTGACTTCTCTAGGAGAGTCTAATAACCCTAGTGCCCCACAACTGTGGGGACTTTTCCCCTTGATCAACTAGGAGGGTTAAGCTCTATGACTTGAAATGGCTTGATTACATTAATGATTCTCCTGATAGGAACATCAGGTACCAATGAAATACAATATATAAAATATACAAGTGAATACATTCTGAAGTTACAAATACATCAACAATGTTTAGGTCTAATGTTGCATCCAGATTTACGTTTAGTGTTGCATCTAATTTTGCACCCCGCTTTACATCTCTTTTTGCATCCAAGTTTGCACCTTATGTTGCATCAAGTTTTATGCACAATATTGCATCCACATTTGTGCCTAGTTGTGTGTACAATTTAGCACCCAATTTTACATCCACTTAGGAATCCACTTTTGCATCTATTGTTGCATCTTGTATTGTGTCCGGTCTTGGGCCTAGTATTGCATCTAGTTTGATGTTTGGTTTGTACTTAGATTTGTATCTAGTGTTGAGTCTATTTTTGAATTCAGTTTTGTGTCCACTTTTGTGTCTAGTGTGACATTTACTTTTTCGTCCCATTTTCCTTCTAATATTGCGTCTATTCTTGCATCTATTTTGCATTTTTTTTTGTGTCTCATTTTGTATCCACTATCAATTAAGAATATTAATTTTAATTTTTAATAGTGAAATATATCATTTTTATGAATTTGCATCTATTTTATTAATTTCAATTAAATATTGAAATATATCAAAGTTCTAAAATATCATTAAGGTTCAAATTTATAACATAATCTTTATGAAAAAGTTTATGGGAAATTCACAACATTCATCCAAAAGTAGTAATATCATCACACAGTGATTCTCCTGCAAAATAACATTGACAAATTATAATATATATAAAGGAACAAAAAAATATTGATAATATCATCATCTTTAATAAAATCAATTAAAACTCAAAAGTATGATCAACATATCAAATCATTTCCTAGATATCATTATAGTAAAACAAAAAAAAGTCACACACACACATACCCCATTCTAACAAAAAATAAGTTGTATGATCTCCATATATAAATTTAAAAGTCAAAATGATAAGATATCAAAGTTATATATCAACAACAATACTTGTTAATATAATCCAAAATGTAGCATGCTTAAGCATAGCATTATATCATAGGTATATGCCAACATCGATACTTGTAAATATAATCCAAAATGTAGCATGCTCATGCATAGCATTAGTAGCTAGGTAGCACCATCAATATTATCATCAAGTTCATGGTCATGATCCTCATTATGATCATCAAACTCGCCATCTTAATCAACTTCATCACCATCGCTACCGCCACCACCATCTTCTTCTTCTCCTATACCTGAAGCAAGCTCAGGTAAATAATTTGGATCATAATGTATGGGGTCATCAATTATTGTGATCTAGAAAAAAAGTACAATATTAGATGTTAGCATTAATTTCATACCACGGTGTATATTTCTAATAATAACTCATATCAAAGTAAAAGAAAGTATAATACACTTGCAATTGATATGTGCATGTGCATTAATATGACTATAAAAGAAAGTGCAAAAAATAGAACTAAATGACAATTTTATTAAAAGATATAAACCAATTACCTAGTTTAAAAAGTATGAAATGTCAGTAACAATATTCATTTTCTCCTTACTTTTATGATAACATTACTTTATATTAGTGTTTCACAAAATTGAGTTTTGTGTGGACTTGATATGAATTCCAACACGTAGAAATATCATTGGACTTGATCTGTAAATCTTGATTCGATCCTAATAACATCTAACAAAAAATTGCTATCATAAACCTTGAAATTCTACTTTTGGTGGAAACTTTTACCCAATAGAGTTAAGAATTTGTATGTGTTTTCACAATTGATAACAAGAAATCATGTTTCAACCAACATTAACTTTTATTAACGATTATCATGATAGAGTTTGTGTAAGTCCCTTGATAATAATTACTACCATAACATGTAATGCACATACAATATCATTTTGGTTCTTGCAGTATATATATATATATATATATATATATATATATATATATATATATATATGCCCAACCAACACTTAATTCTAGGGTTTAAGAGGATTCTCGAATCATGAATTACATATGAAATCCTTTACACAATCCGAAAATCAATTTAATAAGTGAAGAGTATTTTCAATTTTCAAGTCAAAATAATTTTTCTAATAAGTTTTGGGAAAGATACATAGAAAACAAAAAAGGTTTAAAATAATAAGAAGCGGAATTGGCCTTACATTACCCTATCTTTTTTTGTGCCAAAGCATGGTTGTAATAGCTTATCACCAACCATGTAAACTCTAGTTATAAGTGAGACTCAAACAAAAATGCTTAAGATTGTGCCATGTTTGGATTCCACCAACACACTATTCTCTCAGACTTTTTGGCACATAAGGGAAAGTATTTCATATACATAGGTATAATAATTAACATAGAGTCAAACACTCGACTTTTGGGCAATGAACTGAGCCCTAACTAAAGTCAGAGTGCAATAAATGACTAAGTCTAACTGAAAGTAGCTCAGACACATGTCACTGCAAGCCAACCAACAAGTGGTAGCGCATCAATGACTCCAATGAACCTCGATGAGGTTAACTGAAGTGTAACTGACCATCAGAAGTGGTTGGAGGTGCCCCTGTTGACTCCAGTTCATTGAATAATCATTAAATAATCAATTTAATGAAGGAAGGCACCTTCACTACTCTGTTTAACTGATTGTAACCCTCGGTTAGCAATATGGGGCATTTATGACACTCAAATCACCCCCAGAGTGCTCCAGTTAGCCTCCCCGAATGAAGGAGAAAGCTAAGTTAGCCTCCTTGACTGAAGGTAGGTGTGGGTGTGCTCATGTTGATGTCATATAGTGCTCCTCTGATGTCAATTAAGTCAATAAAACTTAGGATAGTGGTTTAACTAGGCCAAATTGACCAAAATGAGTGTGTATGGTGGTAAATGTCTCCAACACCCCCCCTTAAGCGATACTCGGGAGGAGTAGAAAACATAAAGTGCATAAGAATGATAGGGCCCTAGAAACAAAGGCTATATGTCACCCTATACAATAAATTAACTGCTTAATATAACCAAGGAAACGGGGAAAACCTCATGGGAAAAATACCCCCCCTCAAACTAAGCAGTAAATCAAGAATTGGTTCTTCTATGCAGCAGCATCCTGAGACTATGCATGTGAACCTCTGAATCCAAACTAAATGAATATGTCTGGATGAATCTTCCACTTTGGAAGAAGAACAATGCACTAAACTGAATCAGAAATATAAACAGTTGCACGGTGAAAAATGGACCCATGTAGAGTAGCTGAAATCATCTGAAGAGAGAGCAAAGGTTCTTGAGGATTCGAACCATGTGTGGAACACTCAAGAAACTGATATGTTGCAGCCTTGAACAGCAAACCATGAGTGTTAAAATCAGCCCCAAATATTAGGAGCAAGTGTCCAAGCGGATGCGGAATGTCTTCCTATTTACTAGTTCTGTGAGGAGATGACCATGTGACCAAAGGTAGAGAATCCCTGGGACTGTGGAGAGTGAATTATTGATCTCCATAATCTGATATAGCTTCTAAAATAGATAACGAATCACATAATAAAATATCATCAACCTCATATGAGGAAACTAACACCAAATCCCCATCAGCAATTTTGAAGAGAAAGTGCGATACCTGATTTTTCACACCGGAATTGGTGAGAGCAGCTACAAGCATGACTGAAATCTCTTGGAATTTAAAATATGAACCAAATAATATCAGATCAAAAATTAAATCAGATCTAAATAAGTTCACAACAGATCCAAAATTGTGAAATGAAATAAAATCCCTAGCAACAGTTTTGTAGGAGACTTGTGGTACTTGTTTCTTCACACCATTGATGAGAACAGCTACAAGAAGTACTGAAAGATTATGAATTTGATATATTAAAACAAGAAATCTCAGATAAGATATAAATAATATCATATCAAATCCAATTAGTTTAATATCAGATTCAAATAAATGGTTAACCGAGACGGTGGATGCACGGCTTTCTTCTTCTTCAAAATTCTAAATTTTGGTGCATGCAATCCTGCAGGAATTTGCTGGAAGATATAGATCATGGGGAGCGAATGGATCACTCTGGTAATTTGATATTTCTTCCAAAATATCCAAGGTATCACATATTTTCACACCAGCAGAAACATTAGAGGAATAAAAATCAAATTTCTCTTCACTTTCGAAAGCAATTACTGGTAAATTTTGCACAGAATTCAAAGGAAAATCACCGGTGAATGTTTGCATGGAAGTGCAGCAGTATTTTTCGTCAATATCAGAAATTTGAATGTCTTCTTCTGTTTCAGCAATATGAGGAGATGAGATATCAGATATCTCATGAACTTTCGGAGCATCAGGAGAAGGATTCAATGCATGGAGACTTTCTTCAATTCGAATTGAATGTGTAGAAGATTCTGCTTCATCTTCATCTTGAACAACTTCATCAGAGAGAGTAGAGGAAGAGAATTTTGAGTAAATAACTCTTGTGGTGCTAGATTTGATCTCCAAAGTGCTATTATGATCCTCATTGTTCTTGCCAAAGGTTTTGTCCAATTTTGTCCAGAGATCCTTTGGGTATTCAGCAGAACCAATAAGGTAGTGCAAGCTAGGAGAAAGGGCCAGACATATTTCTCCAAAAGATATATCACTGTCATTTATCCAGTCATTCTCATTCTCATAAGACTCTTTTCCAAGTCCAATAGACACCTCATAGAGACCTTTCCTGTTCAGAGATGCAATCATCTTCAACTTCCATTCTGAATAGCTTGTGAATGGGGTGAGAAGAGGGACTGATGAGTCCATTCGAAGTTGTACCTATTAAAACCTACAAATCACAACAAAAGGGGCACCGTAAGGTCGGATATCCTGCACATTTTAGGCTTTCATCACACCCAGCATAGTCAATCAAGCAAGCTTGATCAACAATTTCCTTACTTGGGGTATTAAGTGGTAAGCCTTGGCTTCTGGTGTAGTGCTGGATTTTTGAGCTATTGCTCAATTTTTCATGCAAGATCTGTCAAAAACCTTGTTTTTGAGAGATATGAGCTTCATCCCGCCGTGAGCTCTAATACCATATTAATTTTCCACAATGGTCTAGGAATTGAAAACACAGTATCACAAAGAATTCAGACAAATATGCATAAAATTGGCAAAATGGTGATGCAATGGAAGTAGCAGCTCTGTATAATCAAATGAAAGAATGATGATACAATGCAATGATCATGTTGGAAGCATGAATTCCAAGACAATTCAAATTCCCAATGAGGTCATTCGAATTGAATGAGTGAGTCTAGCTTAACTGAATGTAAGCCACAGTAAACACTCAAGTTAACCACTGATCAAAACCATAATTGACTCAAATGAGCCTTAACTAGAGTCGAAGTGCAATAAATGACTGAGTCTAACTGAAAGTAGCTCAGACACATGTCACTGCAAGCCAACCAACAAGTGGTAGCGCATCAATGACTCCAATGAACCCCGATGAGGTTAACTGAAGTGTAACTGACCATCAAAAGTGGTTGGAGGTCCTCGTGTTGACTCCAGCTCATTAAATAATCATTAAATAATTAATTTAATGAAGGAAAGCACCTTCACTACTCTGTTTAACTGATTTTAACCATCAGTTAGCAATATGGAGCATTTATGACACTCAGATCACCCCCAGAGTGCTCCAGTTAGCCTCCCCGAATGAAGGAGAAGGCTAAGTTAGCCTCCTTGACTGAAGGTAGGCATGGGTGTGCTCATGCTGATGTCATACAGTGCTCCTCTGATGTCAATTAAGTCAATAAAACTTAGGATCATGGTTTAACTAGGCCAAATTGACCAAAATGAGTGTGTATGGTGGTAAATGTCTCCAACAGATTTAAAGAAAAATTCAAATTTTACATACTAGTCATGAAGCAATTTCCTTGAAATACATTAATCACTCTTGAAGGGATAATTCCTTCTTAATTAAAAGCTCATACTAAATTGATTTCTTTCTATACATGTAACACAAGGTCGTACAAAACCATCACTCTTTCATTTCCATTATGTGTTTCTTGGGTTAGCAATTAAGAATGATGAGGATTGTTTTGAAGAATCCTTATCACACTTCTTCCTTATCGTAGCGGAATCCTCAAGTATGATGATTATAGTATAAGAAAGCCCAACCATCAAAATAAGAAAGAGGTATATTTAGGATTGGTATAATTATGTACAACCCCAATTTTGATGTTTGGGTTTACTAATTATACTGTAAATTAAACAACCTTTCATGTTTCTAGCTACAATATACATATTTGGCTAGTATACATATATTTGTAGATTTTCGATAATCTTATGAACACCAAAATTCCTTGTAATAGGTGAAATATGTGATTTTCGAATCATCAACAATCTACTTTATCCTTTTGGAATCTATAGTTGTGTGGATTTGAACATCAAACCATCTTCTAAATCAATGTTTTTCATTGAAATAGTTTTCCATCGATTTTGAAACAAAGTTTAACTTATCTTTCAAATCTACATCATTAACATATGTGTCCCTAAATCCTTAAAGTGAAAATTATTCTAACTCTATTACCACTTTCGCTAATTTCAGAGGTGTCTAGGAAAGCATGTCTATAAGCTTAATAAGCTTCCCTTTCTTTTATTTGATAAGAAAACAAAATTATTAAAATGCCATGATTTCTAAAGCTTGGTTGTAGCTACAAGTACTTGAAGGGTTCGTGATTAGTATGTACTACTGTTTATTGACCCAACGAACAATGATGCCACTTCTTAACTACTTGAACTAGAGAAAACAAGTCTTTTTCATATGTAAAATAATTTAAAATAACACTATACTATTTATTGAGCTAACAAGCAATGATTCCACTTCTTAACTACTTTAACTAGAGAAAACAAGTCTTTTTCATATGTAAAATAATTTAAAATAAAACTATAAAATGTTTAATAATGATCACATATAGGTTTACTTCCTTGAAGTAATATTTCTCCCATGGCATAGCCTAAATCATCTATATCAATATAAAAAGGCATCCTCATATTATCCATGGCTATAACTAGTGCATTACACACTTTGTCCATAAGCTTATGAAATGTTGCCTGTTGTTATACACCCCAACGCATAGACTTTTGTTTATTAAGATTTTCAACAATGGTGTTTCTATCGAAGAATAATTATTGAATTTCAAGTACTAGATAGCTCCAATAAATCTATGCATCTCTGCCACAATCTTAGGATATGGTGATTGAATAATTGTAGCCTCCTTGGTAGGATATATTTTCATTTCTCCAATGCCAATGATATAGCTCAAGCAAACAACATAATTATTTCCAAACTCGTATCTAAAAAATCACTTGAACTAATGTTCTATAGTAATAAGAGCACAAAATGTCAATCTTGCATATGTTGTTCTCATGTTCTACTAAAAACCAAACCACATATGAGCAAATGGACTTGTGCCTAAAATATGGTGTGAACAAAAAGGACAATAGGTATGATATAGAATCTATTAACTATTTTCTAGTTAGCATGGAATCACAACTATTAAAAAATTATGCCAATGTCTTGTTGTTCTCTAGGAAGGGTGAGATCTCAAGATAGGACATTCATGTTGTTGACATTTGTGCAAATAATGTAACACTGAAGTGGGTATGATACCTCAACGATGAGGTACTACAAAATGCATTGGGATCACAAGATAGAAACAAAGACTTCCGATTTGGAACTTTCATGCTATTGATTGCATTTTCATAGTGGATGGAACTTCTAGGTGTATAGTTGTTGTAGTGGGATACAAAAGACAACTTTGTGACAACAAAGTATGAAACCCTTATGTATTCCACGTACATGGTTGTGGAATTTGGTATTGATAATGTATTTGATAATTATTACTAGGTATGAAGATGAATAGAAGTGGGTATGGAGGAAGCATGAAAGGATTGAGGATAATGCAGTTCATTGGCACCTTGCTCATAAAAATTGATTTTTCTTAGAAGTAGCAAAGAGATGGAACAATAGGAATTTTCCTTGTTGTATAATTTGTGGTCTACAGAATGATATTATACTCCAAATATTATAGTAATGTGTATGGGTAGAAAGACATTTTGCTAAATGGCTTAGAATCTCTGATTTGGGCTTCTAGTTTGAACACAAACTTCAAGTAAGCGATCATATTGGAAGCCTGCTATGTAATTGTCTTTGTTGAAAAGAGAAGGACAATTTTTACATCCTTTAACTAAGAAGTTAAGTGGTATGCTCATATTTCAGTTATTATGCTTATTGATTCAATCTAGAGAATTGGTAATTAGATCTTTGAGACTATGTTTTCTCATCCATAATTGACCAGGGGGAATATTAATTCCTAGTAAATATTGGTTCTTGTTACCCCTTATAGTGAATATGCACATTGAGATATTATGTTACAATTGGAGTCTTAGGAACACATGCATATTTGTATATGTAAGAGCATTGTCTCAAAAGATATAAATGTAATGAAAAAATGTGATTTTTTATTAAGAAGTCAAGAAGCCTTTAACTTTTTCTCACAGTCTACAAATGTTTCGATAGAGGGGATATTTGTGGTGCTATGCATGCTTCAAAGTATAGATAAAATTATGTTGGTGTGGAAGCGTTGATAGGGCATTGGATTGTGCTGATTCTATGATGTGGTTGTGAGTATTGGTTGTGAACAAAAAGGTGCATGTATGGAAAATTCTACTGCAGATATTTAATATTTGTTCTAAGGTTCTTTCCAGCATAATCAAAATGATGTAGGGTGTATAGTTGATTTTGTGATAATGTTCTTTGAATACCTTTTCATTTACAAACAACAAAATAAAGGATATATTTCAACTATGTCATGTCCCCTCCCCTCTACCCGCCGAGAGAGAGGACGCGACTCAATTATTGTTGTGTCTATCAAACCGGGGATCTAGCCCCATGAACATAAATAGAAAAATGCATTAAATATAAAAATACATGTATAGATGAATATTACATGTAAATACACAATGGAAGAAAATACATTCAACACATTCATATGTTCATAATAATTCTTAAAGAAAGACAGTTGCAAAAATTAAATTCACAGAGAATACTTATCTTGAAAAGGAGTTGTCCCACAACTAGATATGTCATTGCAACGTTCCACCCAACCATAGGCCAATTTGCTCATCAATCTCTCAGCACCACTACCACCCCTAATCTGGTCATGATTTCCACCAGGAACTAGGGAACAATAGGCTCACACATAGCCAAAACATATCAAAACTCATCCAAGCCAAACACAGTTGGGTTTATCAGGATACTACGGCAGTGGAAAGGTAGAATTGCTAAGCTAGTGAGCTCAACCATAGATCTATGGACACCTACACAATATCTATCTATCTTGGCCTTCCATTATACCTACACAGCCAACACAAGGAAGCATCCCCTTCATTGCTACATAGGCCCTCAAGCCATACCTTCCCTTCTAGTGCTCTTCAGGTTGTGCATACAAGATTAGCCATCCCCTCTTGATATATCTATGAGGTTCCTCTCTTCACTAGGTTTATCAAGCCAATTCTAGGAATATTCCACTCCTAAGTCTTTCAGAACAAAAAAGGGATACACACAACAGCAAAATACTAATGCTGGGTATGAAGGAAAACGTTTTGCAACAAAAAACAGATTGGTAAATGGGGAAATTAACCCTGGGTGAGAAAATATTATTTTAGAAAATGTCCATGAGAATTATAGGGGAAAATATGACCTCCCCAAACACCCAAAACTTGGATCTATCTTCCTAGGCATTGAGCAATACAAAAACGAGTTTCCAGTTTGGAGAAAAATGAGGAAACGACAGACAAACATGAACTTGGTAAAATGCACAACAAGCTCTAGTTGCATGAGGAAATTGAATTACGTGAATGAAGAATGGTTTGGGAAGATTTGTGGGTTTTTTCTTGCCCCATAATTCAAAATACAATTTCCCAAAACTGATGGCTTCCCCTATACGAATTTTGACTTCCATACTCTTCCATCCCCAAGGCATTAACTAAGTCAACCAACTTATGGAAGAAATAAATGATTGGGCAGAAAAGACAAAAAAGGTAGTTGAAATCTCTGAGGGGTTCTCCCATTGACATTCGGATTTACCCTATTGGCTCAAGGGTTTGAATATTTTCCCTCCCCTATTCCTTGTGAAATCATGCCCCCATCTATTTGTTGCATTGACATAGCCAGTTGTGGGGATTTTATTAAATTGCACATTTACATGATGTCTTAATTTCTATTGTGCCTGGATAACACGATAACCATTTGCATCGATTTTAATTGCCGAACCAGAAAATGCTAAATCCATGGTGGGGCCTTGGCCTTGAGCTCCTCACCATGATTTAATAACGATATTTACATCATTTGCAATTTAATATAAGTGGGTCAAAATCAATATATTATGAACTGTAGATGCTTACTATGTCCAATCAAGACTATATGTGTCACGAGCTTGGCTTGCACCCACTTTTTCAATGGTCGACCAAACTGTTCAGCATTTCCTAGAAGCCACCAAAGGGTGAGACCAACTCGGGAGCTCTCCTACAGACTAAGCCTAAACACCAATAGAAGCTTCAATTAAGCAATTATGTATTATGTTATGATTAATTTTATGTTATGTCTACTTAGAAATCCAACATAAATGCAAAAAACCATGTAAACAACAAAAGAGACAATGCAAATATGGGTGGAGACAACCCCAACTAGTATTTTTTCAACTTTCTATATATAATAACAAGTTACATATTTACAACAATACAAATATAGGAGTGTTTGGAGGCCAACCTCCTACTTGGATCCCCCAATAAGACGTCACCAAGGAAAACCCAAGAATTTTACAAATCCCCTTACAATCTCTCTAATTGTTGCGAGTTTCCAACACGATCCAGCTGTACCTGTGCCTCATATTCAAGTTGCACAAGTCATGAGATACTCCAATGGACTCTCTTCTGCCAGCTGCCACAAGGCTCCCAAGCCAAGGTCCCCAGGAGTGTTAGGTGTGCCCCAGCTTTGGCCTACACAAAAATAACTCCTAGTTTTTTAAATCCTTTGAGTGATCTTCCTTGTGTTTCTTCTTTCTTCCTTTTCTAGATGCCTCTTCATTGTTTTCTCACCGCACATATATACGCTTCCTCATTGATGGGTGTGACCCTTGCATGGTCACACACTTTTCTTAGCGTCCACTCCAACATCCCTTTCTAAGAATTTCAATGTTCCCTCTTGGGATTGTGTGCACCCAAATCCAACATCGAGGATTTTGTGTTGACAAGCATCCAAAACATGTCATCCAACCGACTCTATGATGTGTCACTTGCTGAGCTTCCAACCTGATATCCTTGTTGGGCTTCCAACTCCCAATGGTCACCAATGTCATGCTGACTTCCGCAATAGTTGAGCATCCATAGTTCCGAGGAACGTCCAACCAAGGTGCGCCACACTTGATGTGTTCTCAAGGCATGCTACTCGCTAGGTCTCCAACCCGATAGGATTCTAACTTGTGGTAGTCTCCCTGCCATGTGGTGAGAATCCATGTACCATGCCCATGCTTTCCCTATACCGGGCATCCAAGTGTGTTCATTTGTCCCATCATGCGGCAACATGCCCAATAATGTCCCATGTGTTGACATGCTTCCAAGTCACCCCACTGGGTGGAACGTCATGCTCCTTTGAGTGTGCAAGTGTTGGCAAAGTGCCAAAAGCACAAGGCCGTTACATCCTCCCCCACCCAAAGTAATTTTCATCCTCGACAATGCCTCCAACGACCATTGTCCATGGGAACTTTTTCAACTACTCTTTCTAATATCACCTCCATACCACTACCTTTTGGTCGATCTGCAATGGTTATTGCAACCGAGACTCCTCAAGATATCTCATCCTCCAACTTTTTCTCTTGCCATCCTACTATCACATCAAGTACTTACCTAATCCAGTCATGCCTCCATCCACTAGCCACCTAGGAGTTGAACAGGTTGGGTAGTTAATCCAATTGTCACCCAACATCCATAGGAATGAACTTATTCATGGTAGAACCACCTTTCTGTAACATCCCCGACCCTTAGATCGGGCAAGAGGATGCTACTAAACACCAAACATTCGGGCAAGAAGCCCCATGAAGTTTTACACAACTAAAAACTGACAAACTGAAATGCTTTGAAGTAAAACATGCAGAGATGCATAATTATTAAGCATACAGTGGAAGCGAAACCATATACATTCTAGCATTCAACATGTTCATCATAATTCATGAAACAGTAGATATAATTGCAGAGATGAAATAGTCGGGAGTACTTATCTTCTAATGAATAACTCGCCCAGCAACCAGCTACATCGCTGCAACGTTCCACCCAACAATAGGCCAGCATGCTCACCAATCTCTCAGCAACACTACCACCCCCAAGCTGGGCATGATTCCTCAAGGAATAAGGGTCAATGCAGGCTTTCACATAGCCAAGGTTCACCAATTAGCCAAGCCCACATAGTAGGGTTTATCAAGCCGTCAAGGAGCTAGGAAAGGCTAAATGCTAAGCTGGTGTTCTTAAACACTAGTCCTCTCGAGCATACCCAACCCCTAATCCCACCCTCAATAGTCCTAAGACCAACCAATGCATACCGCAGCAAAACAACCCATTCACAGCTCTGTGAAGAAGGCAAAGACAACCGGGTGACAATCCCAAACAAAAGGTGAAACACAGTTCAGATCCACAAGACAACTCAGGGTTGTTCTTGGCCTTAGCATGGCCAAAACAACTCAACAGCAACCCAAAACCAGGGTACATCAACAGCCACAAACTCACAATGAAACGATGGCAACATTACGCAGTCCGTAATTGGGAAAGAAGCCAAACTCCCGGTGTAGACAGAGGAAAACTTGGTTAACGAATGTGGGAATCAACAACCAAAATACATCCACGAGCCCACATCACACACAATCCCCAATGTAATGGCTGGAGAACTTACATAGGCATAAAAGGGGAAAGAACAAACTCTCAACCTGTGCGCAAAGGGAAAAGACACAGTCCAAAAATGGAAGAAGAAACCACACACACACAGTCTGAAATGGAAGAAGAAATCGGACTCTCAACAGCATCCAAAAATCATGGGAAGAACGACAGCAACCCAAATCGCGGGTTAAACCAATAGCAAGCCAGAATTGTGGATGAAAACCACGGCTATTTCACATACACCGCAAAAATCGTGCCCTTGAGGCTGCTCTTCTAGCTCGCTGCATGCATAAAACCAAAGGAGAACCCCGACTGGTGCGTGAAGAAAATTATGGGAAAACTGTGTGTGAGGAAAATAGAACGTCTCTCTGTGTGTGGATGGAATTCCCCATACCACAATCATGAAGGTGAAGACCAGGCCAACTGCCTGGGTGAGGGAAACAATGGCTTCTGCCTCTGGGTATCCGTACCTTCAGAGCTGATAGTAGCCTACCATACTGACGCCCCCCCCATGCCCACGTTTCCTCAAGCAGTAACTGCTCTCAACTAACACCTGTCCCAAATGACTTGGTGGCTGAAAGAAAAAATAAGGTGGATGACACATGGCACTTTCCCAATGGCTCCCACGGTTAGAAAATCCCCCCCCCCTTATCCTTAGGAAAATCATGCCTTTTTCATTTTAACATTGCACCGTCGTAGCTGGCTGTAGGTTTAGTTTAATTGATGTGCATATTTACATGATGCCAAACTATAGTGTGTTGGATAGCACGATATACCATCGGCAACTATCCTTATTGCTGAAACATACACAACCAAATCGATGGTGGGGCTTTTGCCTTTAGCTCCTCACCACGATTAATTACATTATATACATCATGCAAACGGGGTCAAAACTGGGGTGTTACACTTTCATTTTGCGCTTCAGTGGACTCTCACACTCTCTTACAGACCTTGGAAATCCCTTCCACCTTTGCCACTTTCCTTCCTTTCCTTATGGCCTTGCTTCCTATGCCAAAGACTGCAAGCCGGATCGTTTTTCCTTTCTATAGGAAAACGAGAGAGTGGAGCCCAAGGGTCCCACCCTCAAAAATATTAATCAGCCATCCATCCACTTCATGCTTGCTACACAAGTACTTGAGGGTTGCTTCTTCTCTTGTGAAGCTGCATCCCAACTCTTCTAGTTGAGTTTGTGTTAGATCAAATTTTGTAATCCCGAATTGCAACTTAATTAGGTCTGTTGTGTCTCTGCAATAGTCTTTTGGCATCTTCCCAAAACGTTGCCTCTTTTTTTCCTTCAGCTTCCTTCGCCGGGCTCGTCACCTTGCACCCTTTCTCTTCCCTTTAAATGGGGAGCAAGTTTTTCCCATGCCTTCTTGGGGATGTGAGCTATCTAGGTCCAACAATCTCTCTTGTTGATCACTGTACTCTCGAAGAGTGACTAAGATTGTGTCGACCTTCTTAGTCTTCTTTTCTTCTTCAAGATTCTTGCCACAAGTGATTATTTTCTTCCAAATAGGCTAGGACGTTGCTACCTCTTTTGGTCAGCATCCTACTTATACCAATTTTACATGCGACGACTGGGATTCTTAGAGTCCGATGGAATGCATGTAGAATGCCACAATTTATGTTTCATCGTGTGTTGCACTTGTGTTATAATGTTAATAATAACACAATCATAGACTTTAAGTGATAATGTTAATATAAGAGTTACTAATATTAAGGCACTTCACCACAAGGTGATGGTTATGTCAGATCCCCATGTCATCAACTCACACTTTCATCCCAATCTACAAAATGAGGCACTTCACCACAAGGTTATGGTTATGTAAGGTTCTCATTTTGTTAACTCACATTATGAACCCAATATGCAATATGAGACACTTCATTGCAAGGTGATGGTTATGCCAAGTTTTCATTTTGATTGTTTTTTATTTGACAAAATGACATTCCTTTGAGGAAAACATTCACCATGATACATAATGGTGAATTCTCAACTCATGTTTATGAGGAATGTAATTTTCCCAGTAATCCTTCACAAGCATCAAATGCCTTTCAATCTAGTTTTCATGATTGAATTTGAGCTTGGTTGTAGGAGTATTTTTTTATGAGGCTTCCATTGCATGGTAAGTGTTACTTTCTTCCTTTGTGAACATGGATTCAAATGAATTAATTCTTTCATTTTTTTAATAATGAATTATTCCAATTCATTATATTGATGTTTAATTATTTTATTTCTATATATTTGAGTTACTTCGGTGGCTTCGTTGGCTACATTAGTGTTATGATTACAACTAATATATGTTAATCTAGTGTAGTGTTGGAGTAGAAGTAGTTTAGCTTAGTTTGGTTAGTTTTCTTTAATTTTTGTTAATTTTCTCTTTAGCTTAATCATTTTATTTGTTTGCTCAAGAGTAATTTTCCTTCAATAAATTTAGTCGTGATGAAATAATAAATATTTGATCTTGTTTGAGAAAAGATAAAATTTCACCATAAGAAGTGTGTTCCTTCCCTTGTTTTTCTAGCACACTTATGATCACAACCACACTCATCATTAAATATTGTAACCTTGGTGTTAGTTTGAATAGTGTTTCACTAATTGAGATAATATTTAAGGAATATTTAAAGATACTGATTGTGGTGAAACAAAATAATGTTTGAAGTCTTTTTTAAAAGAAGAGATATTAAGACCATATGAAATTTTCACAATAGATTCAACATTGAAGTTTCTAAAGAATGAAGCATATTGAACACTTTTTTTTATTTTATACTTAAGGATTGAAAAATATTTTGATTCATATATTAAGGATTGAAAATTATTTTGATTCATATATGTTTTTTGAAATAAAGGTACTCTATCTCAGTTTACCAAGGAAGAACAAGGTCACAAAATAATATCATAAAGTGAAGTTGAATTACAATGATGATGTCTTCTAGTCTTTAATTTATTTTTTTTCTTTCATGACTTGGTCTAACTTTCATTGGGATAATGATTGATCGTTACATTTTATTAAGTCATGATTGTATTTTATTCTCATTATCCTTATTTAACCATTTGGTTTTGGGAGTTTAGGACTAATCTTTTGTGACTCAATGTCATTTATTTTTAATTATTTGCTTTCTTCTCAAGTGATGTACTCATGATCTTGTTTGAATGATTTACAAGATTTCCAAATTTTCTCCATTCATAAGGTTTTCTATTTCTTATATAATTAGAATGTTAAGTTTTTAATTATTATATCAGATCTTACAACATTTAGCATCATAACAACATAACCATAATCAAAAGATCACTGAAAGATAGACAAGCACAACCACAAAAAAGAACACAAATATTTATCCTAGGAAACCCTCATGGGGAAGAAAACCCAGCAAAGCTTCCTCTGTCTAAGATGTATAAAAATTAAAATTCAAGACCCCAGATAGGTGTGCCTCCTTCCAGCAGATATCTCTCTCTCTCTCCTATGCGATGTGCATAAGTAAGTATGTGTTCAAATGAGGAACACATCTCCTCTATTTATACTCTTTTCGTCACTTGACATTTAACCTAACAAGTTGGCCCCACTTAACTAAGTGGGACGACTTCACTTAGGAAGAATCAATACAATATTATATTATATTCATTAGGGTACTATTGCCCTAACCTACAATGGAGGATTTACCTCATGACTCAATGATGACCAAATACAATAGTAACACCCCGCCAGAGCAATAATAACATCTCCCTTGGGTTACATTAGTATAAGACATTTAGAATATCCTTTGAAGTTACAATATTCAACACTCCCCCTTAACGAGAAGGTTATTCTACTGAAAACGTCATCATAGACTATAGAATACCAGATAGATAATATCTGCAACATCATTGAGGCTATACATCTATATGTCACATGAATTTTTCACAATTAGTAACTGGAATAGTTACTCTTCATTTTCTGCATCACATGATCACCTGATACTTTTACGGCAATGCTTCGATATTTCGATCCTTTGTAGCAACACTTCAATCTTCTGATCCTTTGCAGTAGTACTTCGATCTTATGATCCTTTGCAATAGCACTTTGATCTTTTGATCCTTTGCTGTAGCACTTCGATCTTCTCGATATTTTGCAGGAGAACTTTGATCTTCTCGATCCTTTGCAGCAACAATTTGATCTTTCTCTATCCTTTGCAGCAACAATTTGATCTTTTTCGATCCTTTGTAGCAGCACTTTGATCTTTCTCAATCATTTACAGTAGCACTTTGATCTTTTGATCCTTTGCAACGAAACTTCAATCTTCTCGATCCTTTGCAGCAGCACTTCGATATTTCTACAACAACCTTATAATCTTATCGATCCATTGTAGCAGCACTTTGATCCTTTCGATCCTTTTGCAGAATCACTTTGATCCTTTCGATCCTTTGTAGCAGCACTTCGATCCTTCTTGATCCTTTGTATCTGCACTTCGATCTACTTGATCCTTCATTTCCACGCTACCTGTAGTATGCATGAATTTGTGGGATAATCAATCCCAATCACTTTAGGACATAAGTCCAAGGACGATGCAATCCTCCATCAACATGATCCATGAAATTAATTAGCTGAATCATCTACAACTAAATGTATATCTCGACCGCACTGAGTGCTAGACCTATTGTCCGTGAGGACTCATCGTATACCATCCATACCACACAAGTTAGGATCACTCATCGGTGTTATACTATGGTATCTACACTCATGTGTAAATATACTCTACCATGTAAGAGTATTGTCTGCAGAGAATATCTCGACCGCATTCAAAATGTTATACCAACGTAGAACATCCATACCACATAGGTTAGGACCACTCCCAAGTGAGTGTTATACTATGACATATGTAAGGACTCATCATAGAGCATCCATACCACACAGGTTAGGACCACTCCCAAGTGAGTGTTATTCTATGGCATCTACATATGAATGTAGGCATAGTCTCCATACAAGAGTATTATCTGTAGAGAATATCTCAACTGCATACAAAATGTCAATCCTATCATCCGTGAGGACTCATCGTAGAGAATCCATACCACACAGGTTAGGACCAATCCCGAGCGAGTGTTATTCTACGGTATCCACAACTGAATGTGGGTACTCTCCATGCAAGAGTAACATCTGCAGGGCCATCCTTAGCTAGTAAGGACCACTCTCATGAATAGAGTGTTATACTTGTCATCCTCAAGAGAGGATACTATCGTCCACAAGTGAATGTGGGTACTCTCCATGCAAGAGTAACATCTGCAGGCCCATCCTTAGCTAGTAAGAACCCCTCTCATGAATAGAGTTTTCCACCTGCCATCCTCAAGAGAGGATACTATCATCCACAAATAAATGTCGGACCTTATCAGCATCTTCAGGCTCACTTGGCCTCTTTCATGCTGGAGCATCACTATCATCCCATCATCGATGTCAATATTCATCATCACTCCCCATTTTTCGGGAGGATCCATATTATCAACCTGCTCCCCCTTTGTCTGAGGAGGGTTCATGTATTCGAACTGTTCTTCATTTTCGAGGATAGTCCATATCTTTGACTTGTTCCTCCTTTTCGAAGAAGGTCCATATCTTTGAATTTTTCTTCTGTTCTTAAGAAATTCCATACCTTCAACTCGTTCTTCCTTTCTGAAGAAGGTTAATATCTTCAACCTATTTCTCCTTTCGGAAAAGGGTCCATATCTTCGACCTGATTCTCCTTTTCGAGAAGGGTCTATATCAATGTTCCTCCTTGCGAGGAAAGTATGTAGTATTATCATCACTATTCCTCCTTGTGAGGAAATTCTTCAGTATCAACATCACTATTCCTCCTTGCGAGGAAAGTATTTAATATCAACATCATTGTTCCTCCTTGCGAGGAAAGTATTTTGAACTACACCAAGCTTGTCATGGAATATTGGTCACCATATCACCAACTTTCTCTTCGGTACTCACATACTAGAGTTTTATGTCTCCCTTTAGTACCATATCCCACAGGATTCTTTGTCATTTTTATGCAATTCTGGTTGTCACAAACAATCACTGTGGTATCCAACTCTATGTCAAATAGTCTTGACATCATCTTTCCAGAGCCATATGGATTCCCAAATAGCAGAGCAAGTTGCAATGTACTCTACTTCAGTTGTACTGAGAGAAATACTAGACTGTTTCTTACTAAACCATGAGATCATGGTGGATCCCAAACCATAACATCCACATGGGGTGTTCTTCTTGTCTGTGACACTTCTGAATCCATATATTCAGAAAATATGTAGTCATTATCTCTACCATAGTAAAGTCCCAAGTATGTTGTACCTATAAGGTACCTTATCAAATGCTTTGCAGCTATCAGGTGAACACATCTAGGTTTAACTAGATGTTGACTAAATGTGTTCACATCAAAGCATATATCTAACCTTGTGTTCGTCAAATACATCAATGACTCAATAATATCTTTGTACTGAGTCATGTCCACTAAATTTGATGTCTCATCAGACAATAGCTTCATGTTGGTATCATGGGTGTGGCCATGGCTTTACAATCCAACATATTAAATTTTCTTTAAAATTTCCACATAATACTTTCCTTGGTTCAAAAAGATTCCTTCTAAGCTCTTCCACACTTCTAGCCTGAGGAAATAATGCATCAATCCAAGATATTTCACCTTGAATTCTTCAACTAGATTCTTCTTTCTCTCTGTGATATGTTTCCCTTTTCCTGTTCGAAATAGATCATCCTCATACAACAATAGTATGACAGGTTCATCATCCATAACCTTAAGGTAAAGGTTAGGATCAGCTTTACTCTTGGTAAATCCCATGCTAGTCAAGGAGCTAACTATTCTTCCATACCAAGCTCTAGGAGCTTGCTTCAGTCCATACAGAGCCTTTTTCAACTTGCATACATGAGTCACTCTATTTTTGACTTCAAATCCTTGTGATTTTTCGAGGTAAACTTCTTTCTCAATCACACCAATAAGGAAGGTTGTCTTTACATCCATCTGGTGTAATTCTCACCTCATCATGGAAGCAAGTGCCATGATAGTTCTGATGGAAGTGTACCTTTCTCCTGGAGAAAATGTATCTTCATAATCAATTCCCTCTCTCTTGATGGAATCCTCTAGCCACAAACCTTGTATTTTTCAAGACTTCCATCAGCAACATGTGTTATCTTGTAGATCCACTTGGAAGATACCAGTCTTGCTTTCTGGTTTGCGTACTATATCCCAAACATTATTCTGGTATTCTTCCATCATCGCAGCTACTATGAATTCATTCTATCAGGTCATCGACATATCCTAGTATTCTGCATTCAACCTTGAAGGTTGGAACCCACTTTACTCTCAGTAAAGTCTCGGTCCATCAGGAAGCTATCCATCCTGTCGTGTCATGCCAAACTCAAAGATTTGATGTAGTCACTCTCCTTGAAGCGGAGCATAATATTCCCTCTGCATTTTGTACTAGAGTGACAGGTATCATCCTCTACTACTATGTATCCATATCAGTTTACTAGACACCAAGATCCCTTTATCTTGAACTTTGTTGAAAAGTTCCTCTTGCACCCATCTGTGAGCTTGTTGTATTCTATAGATTTCCATCTTCAACCTTGTAGAAAAGGTTAATATATTCATCACTCTAGGTGATCTTTCAAGCTCTTGGATGTGCTTATATATGGGTTCCTTCTAAGCTCGTACAAAGCATATTCTTTATAGGTGGTTATTTGCTCGATATATACTTATACTTCACTGGAGAAGTGTGTCTGGTCAATAGAGTATGTCAGTCCATAGTCTATTATTTCTTAGACAAACCACGAACCTTGCTTTGTATACTTGTTCTTTTAGATCCATATGGAAGACACTACGGACTTCCTCTTCAGGTCTCGGAACCATATCCTAGACATCATTCCCCATGATCAATTGTTACTCTTTGATCATAGCTTCTTCAATAGCTGGAAGGGTTTCCATCAATGATGTCACCCAACTTTGTCACACAACTAGAGTGTGTCTGAGGCCTCTTACTTTGGTTTGAAATTACCTTCATAATTTTCTTTATATTGGAATATCTCTCATGCCCAATATATTCTTCATCTCTCGAGGTGGATCTACCACCCTCTGAAGCTCTTTCTTTCATCACAGTTTCTCTAAACCTGGGAGCTTCAGGTTCATTTTTGTTGGATTGAATCTTGAATTTTCATCACTTGCTCTTTGGAACAAGTCTCATCCTCCTTTTCTTGTAGGTGGTTGTACACAACCTTTCCTACAAGTCAAAATGCACCAGTTGCATGGTTAGAACCATTTAATAGGACATATGCATAACGACAAATTATTATGCATAATGAAACTATTTAGCCAATACAACATTCATCCATATCACATGGAAACTTTCTAGATGCCTTCCATCGTTACCATGATATCTTTGAGATTGTGCACTAATCCAATGTGTCAGCAAAGAGGTTTCATTCTAGATAAGTAGCAATGGAGAGTTGTATAGCACGATGGGCTACTTACCCATCACATGCATATTAGTAGTACACTGTCATTAATGAAAAAATTATATCATGCCTAATACAGAGCATATATAAGAAATACAATTCAAATACTTATATTTGTTTTCTTTGCCTTCATCTCATTCTGAATCTGCAGCTTCTTCTTTGACCAATGAGATTACTTCAATCCCATGCTTGCTTGAAAGCTTTTCTGGAATGCTGCTTTCGGTGGACCTAGCGTTTGACTGAGAAACCCCAATTTTTAAAATTAGGTATCTTTCAGATCTTATTGGATAGAAATATGTGCCTCCTCAAGGCAAGCTGAGCAGCATACTCATTTTCCCAAAATTATGATAAGAACTGCAGAATATCTAATGGCCTAGTTTTCTTCAATTTCTTCTACAGAAATTCCTGATATTGTTTCTATGATATCTAAAAAAAATACTGCTCCTCTGTGTCTCAAACTTCACACTGAGGTATCCTCGTCTGTCCTCTTTCCAACACCATAGGTTAGAGAAGAATTCGTTTTACCAATTGGGACTTATGCACGTTTTCCCAAGGTGACTTATTTCAAGACTGTTCCGAATAGAGAACTTGTGCGGATTGACACATGTCATTGTTTCACCTTCGCGGTATTTAACTTTTACCAAAAAAAGTTATATTTTGTTCCCTATCTAGAATATCTTGTGAAATTTAATTTGAACCTTCCTAGCCCAAGATATAGAAATTCTCCCTAGGTCACATGTTTAAGGATGAATCTTGGGAGAGGTTGGAACCCTGAATTGGAGGAATCATATCTCCCATAATATAGATAATCCGATTCTGAAACGTTTACACAGGGTTCATCAATCATTTATCTTCGGCCTATAAAAGTTTTGGCTCCTGGGCCTTCTCAAATATCGAGATATAGAAAATGTACCAAAACTACTAGTTTTAGTATTTTAGGGTTTTCAAGCATGGAACCCTAATCTTCAATAGCTATAGTTGTAGCACTGTTTTGGTTGTACAAAGACTTCTTTCAGGGTGGCTTTAATACCATGTTAATTTTTTAATGGTTATATCATATATTATAACATTTAGCAGCATAGCAACATAACCATAATCAAAATATCGTTGAAATATAGACAACCAAAACCACAAAAAAAGAACACAAAGATTTATCCTGAGAAACCCTCATGGGGAAGAAAACCCAACAAAACTTCCTCTGTATAAGATGTATAAAAATTAAAATACAAGACCCCATATAGATGTGCCTCCCTCCAGCAGATATATATATCTTTCTCTCTTATGCGTTGTGCACAAGTGAGTGTGTCTTCAAATGAGGAACACATCTCCTCTATTTATACTCTTTTTGTCACTTGACATTTAACCTAACAAGTCAGCCCCACTTAACTAAGTGGGTCGACTTCACTTAAGAAGACTCAATACAATATTATATTATATTCATTAGGGTACTATTTCTCCGACTTACAATGGAGGCTTTACCTCATGACTCTATGATGACCAAATACAATAGTAACACCCTGTCGGAGGAATAATAACATCTCCCTTGTTTTACATCAGTAAAATACATTTAGAATATCCTTTGAAGTTACAATATTCAACATAGAATAGTTTAATTTTCAATATTTTATATTCAAGCATTTATATTATTTTCTTAGTTAATTAGGCTCATTGGCAAGAATGAGGTCTGATTGAGTTCTTTTTTTGGTTATTAGATGCTTTTCTTAGTTAATTAGGCTCATTGGCCAAAATGAGGTTTGATTGAGTTTATTTTTTGGTTTATAATTGAAAAGGTTAAGGTAAGATGGAAATGATTTTATCTCAGTCGTTCTTTTAATCCCTTGATTATATTTGAGTGGGTAATAAGGTATGAAGTAAAGTTTGTGGATAATAGGATAGGGAAGAGCGTGTACATTTGAGTTTTTGATGATATCTATTTTCTCAATGTTTGCATTGCTCTTATATCTTCTTTGTTGAGTAGGTATCTATGGGAGAAGACTTCAAATTTTGGTGCAAAGACTACAAGTTTATTTTTCAAAATGTGACATGGAGTGGACATTCAAAGAAGTATTGCTTAATGTTTTCTTTCTTCGACATACTTTGGGAATTTCCATTTGTTGCATTTCTTTCTTTGTCCATCAAACTCAGGTGGTTTTTATGCAAAATTTCAATTACGAATCCACTTCTATGTGCTTAACTAAATACCTAAACCACATGAGTCATGTACCTTTTTGTACCTAGATAAAAGAAAATAAGTATTGGTTCACTATGAGATTTAGCCTATAGTATTTATAAGACTAAAATTTTGTGACCTTAAGTAATTCCAGTCATCAACATCAAGCAGTTAAGGTTGTTATGAGAATACTGAGTATCAAAATGAAGGTTGCAGATGCATGCCATTAAATATAGGTCTCATAGATTGAGGGAATGAAGATCATTTAAATATTTCCAAGAGTAATTGGATATTTTGAACATTGAACAAATGAGGTTTAAATAGAAAATTCAACTGACATGTTTTGTTGGGAGAATAAGTTTACAAAATATGGCGAAAGAGAATATAGAAATCATTTAAGGGAAGCATATGTATTAACTGAATGAAAAAATGAAGTTGGATGAAGTTCATGGATTTTTCTAGTATCATATTTACGCTTTATTCATTTGTTTTCCCATTTGTTTCATGCATGAGTTTGTTATCTTTTTCTAAGTATTTTCCTTTGACTTTGAAATTTGATCTTTTGAGGGATGACGATTTGATTATAAAAATTCTTCTTAAGCGATGAACTTTCAAGTTAAATCTCTTAATTTCCTACTTATTTCTTGGATGATGTACATATTTTTAGAGTCTGGGAGTGATTATCATTCAGATTTTCTTAGATGATGTACATATTTTTAGAGTACGGGAGTGATTATCATTAGGATTTTCAAGTCCAAATAAATTTTGAAGTCTTGATCTATAATTCCTCTTTTAATTTACTTTCAATTTCCACTCATAGCTAACCATTTTATTTCTTTCATATTAGGTTTTGTTTTCCATGCTTGTCATTCTAGTATTTTTTCATTTATTGACAAATATAGGGTTTTACATTTTTATTTTGTAGTGGATAGTTTTAATTTCTTGTTTAACTCTTACTTGGCTACTTCTGACTTTTCTTTAAGTTCCTAATCTAGGAAAGTGATGATGGTAACACTTGGATTGTTTTTTAAATACTCTTAGTAAATAATACAAAAGCATCACACTTGATCATATATAACAACGATATTGGTCTATATAGAAGTAATTTCCCTTCTGTAGTGGAACACTAATGTTATT
Organism: Pseudotsuga menziesii; assembly: GCA_001517045.1. Taxonomy (NCBI): domain Eukaryota; kingdom Viridiplantae; phylum Streptophyta; class Pinopsida; order Pinales; family Pinaceae; genus Pseudotsuga; species Pseudotsuga menziesii. Next base: position 42,189 of record LPNX010663060.1, on the reverse strand, counting down.
TAGAGCTTACATGAAAACTATAGTACATCAAACCTTAAATTTCTTAGGAAACTTTTCTATTGAGTTCCATTTACTTCACATTAAATAACTAATGTCTACTCTGATTTAAGAAGGAAGACCCATGGATTAAATTTTGTAAGTAATATGATGAGGAAATTAAAGAGAGTCTCACGTTGATAAATCTCTTCATACACCCATTGCATATGCAATATCTATATAAACAGCTATAAAAATGGAGAAAATTTTGAGAAAGAAGCACAAAATCTATAAGTAGTGTTGGAAATAGAAGTAAACCCATTGGGTTATGGATTCTCGCTTTTAGTGGGGAAGTGCTTGTTTGATATTGATGAAATTGTTTCAAGGCTATGGGTGCTCACTGGTAGTGAAGCAACACTAGGAACTGAGATATGAGGAAATCACACGCACAATTATTGTACTCACCCTAAGTGAAAGTCACATGGTTATGCCTAAAAGCAGTCATATGTGGATTGAAAGTTAAAGTACAATTAACCTCATATATTTTCTCATAGATAAGTCTTGATGATACCTTATGTTGCATACTTACTATGAAAGTCTTTCATATTCATAAAACATTCGGACTTACCCACAACTGAGGAATAAGTTCTTAGGGTCTTGTGAGCTTATCTTTAACATTAAGTGTGAATACATATTTTGGGAATAATTGGTTCATCCATATTGTCACCATTTGTTGTGTCCCACAATAATCCCCCTTAAATTTTACTTGCGCAACAAAAATTGAAGGCCCCCCCACCAAAATTTTTGTACTACTGGCCTATCTCATTATCCTACTGGACCCTACTTCTTTACCTTGATTGATTTATCTATCTCACTATCCTACTAGACCTCTCTAGAAAGAAGGAATTTGGAGAATTTATGTTTCAACTTTTATATAGAATTTTAGTACTTAATAAAACCAAGGTTAAAATGAATTTCATGAGTGAATGCCTATAAAGGGCCCCTTTAAATTTGGAAAGATCCATTCAACATACTATCTCCAAGACTTGTGGGTCCATTCAAAATACTATCGACTTGAGATACCATCCCACTTAGGAAAGATGCATTATGTATTCCATATGTGCTTAGACATTACATTCTTGGCGCTCTCATGTTTTAAAATTGGAGGAATTTCAACTTTCTAAAGAATGGGTCATCTAGGTGGAGGTATAATACATACCACATCACATGATTTGACAGCTGCGCAGATGTACCATGGAGCAATTTAAGGTCCAATGGTACCATTATAGCTCATAGTGAACTACTTGGAAGGATGTTGAAATTATGTGTTGAGAGTTTCCTAATATTTTTTAGTATATTATTGATTTCAACATGTGATACTCCAGTTGATACATTTTATTTCATGTTGATATTTAATATGGTACTTTGTTGCTTCATTATGATTTTTTTATGATAGACAATATGTAGTTATGATATATGTTGTTATTTAGTATGGTACTTTATCGTTTCATTATGGTTTTGGATGATAGAGGAAATGTACTTATGATATGTTATTATTTCATGCTACTCAATATGGTACTTATTTTATAATGTGTTATTAACTCATGATGGCCTTTCATAATATATCAGTTCAATAGGATATGATTCTTGATCCTTTAATATAGTAACATGTATTGTGTTTAATGTGATATCATATAGCATTGATATTCACCAGAATTCTTAATTATATCATGATGATATTGAATGATAAGTAAAACATAATCATGTAGCACATTATTCCATGGTAATTATTTATGATGTGATATAATGCATCATGGTGATGATTTATGAGACTTTTTTATCACATGCAAAAATCAGTTATAGTGCTTTATTATTCACAATGGATTTTGGGATATCTTATTATTTTAAGAAGTTTACAACTAATCATTGTTCATTTGTAGCAAGTGGAATTTCTTGCAGGTGATCCACACAAAGAGCCTACAATGGTTGATCATTTTAAGATTTCCTTCATGGTTTGTTTACAAAGGAAAAAGGATGAAAATATTTAGTGTATTGTGATTATGTGTGCAATGAAAAATTATTGATTTATTATGGTTAAAATTTAAGAATCTATTAACAAAATTTAGAGATCTAATCTATTCAAAGGAATTTGGAAAGGGTAAGAAATAAGTATTATGCTGCTCGTTAAATATATTACTATTCATAGAGTGCAAAATAGATATATTTGCAATGGATGTGCATTTAAATGTGTAAGAAAAAGTTATGAATGCCAAATTTACCATTTATCATGGCGCTCTAATGACAATGGAGGAAATAAAGCTAATAATTGTTAGATAAATATGCATTATAAAGATGATATGTGATTCCATACGTTGGGAACCTTGGCCATACTCATAAGACGATAGGTTTTCAAACCAAGTGGCCTTTGCGAGTTATGTCTCTAATTCAGTTAGTAAATAAACCATGCAAAGACAGTCTAAGAGCATATGAAAAAGGGACCAACATATGTTAATGGATCAACATCCAATAGAATTAAATAGGAAAATAGTAAAGGGAAAAAATAATCTGCATAATCAATCTAACAATGATTGGAAAAGTTATCAAATTAGATTAACCATAGTTATGGCTAAACTATTATAGCTATTCGTTGGTCAATCAATTATGGCTAAACTAAACAAAGATTCATTGGTTGAAAGATTCCTTAGAAATGTGGTCACCCAGTATGATTCACTAGGTAATATCTTGTCAATGAATATAAGTGTCTTAAAGCCCCAGGACTAATCCACATGGTTGAGTGAACACATGTTGACATCTTAGATACAACTGCAAGACTGTGAGTTATGATTTTGAAGCCTATAAAAACTAGTGTTAGAACCCATTGAAGCTTTCTTTGTTTCAGTTGTATTCATAAAGGATATTTCTATTTGAAGATGGCTCATGTGCATGAGTGTTTAAAATCCACATGCTCAAGTTATGAACCAAAACCTTGAAAGCATTCTCGTAGCATTTTCCCCTCTTCAAGTTTACATGGGCTTCATAGAGACTCTATGAATGATTTCTAGCATAAGTTTTTATCATAATTTGAAATTGGATTTGGTTCAAGAAAAAATATATAAAACCTTAAGGGGTGTCATTGAAACAAATACACAATAAATAGAATTATACTAGGTATAGCCATTTTAACTATTTATAATTATAGTTAGTTTTAATGGAACAAGAAAAATGGTTTTCCACGTATAATTTATAATATACCTATTTACATATTACTTGCATAGTGTGAGAATTGATTCACATTTGGATCTAGAAACCAAAGAAACTCTCACAATTTGCTATAGTTTGCAAAACAAGCACAAATTAGCTGAAAAGACTGAAATTGTATTCACACAATAAGTCAATAGTGGATATTATTAACACTGTATAACATGTAACTATGTTTAGAATAGGTATACATTACATTTGAAAAAAATTGTGAGGCTTAGGAACCCATTTGGAAGTGTTCATGTGTCATCACTAGATTTGACCTCCACCCCCCATAGGTGGACCAATTAGCTCTTGAATCACACAAAATGGTCACAAAACCTGGTGTGAACAATGGTGAGGCATGCTAGAGCATAAATGGGTCTATTAAAGGCATGCATGAGAAAACATAGGTGTGGGAGTGACTCAAGGTAAACAATAAATGCACAAAAATGTCCAAAATGGTCTAAAAACATCAGGAGCGCCTCTAGTAAAACCAAATCCCTGGAAAATGGGAAGGGAAGCACTCCAAGAGGAAAAGGGAAATTAATGAGGGTGCACATGCTCTAGTTTTAACAATTTATGGTGTTGGTGTTTGTGTGAATGGGATAAAATAACCATCTAACTTGCTAGACCACTTTCCCTAAGTNCCCCCCCCCCCTTAAGTATTAATTAGTACAAATTATCCAAAAATATCATGGATTCCTTGGCAACAAAGGCTCAAGTCACCTCATACAACAGAAAATTTTATTTGTCCATGAAAACAAGGAAAAGAGGAAAACCACATGGGAATAAAACCTCTCCTAAAAAATGGACATGGAGCCAAAAATATGAAGGTGAATGGAAGCCATCACCATGCATCAGGCACCCCAAGAATTGATCTCTGTGAAGCACTAGGTGAAAATATCAATTGTTTGCTCAACAAAAGGGTAATACTGCAAGGCTATCACCCGATCATGCACCAAGCTCTGAATTTAGTGCATGTGTATATCAATGTGTTTTATCCTCTATCTGTGTACTGGATATGTGGAAATATTGATTTCACTTTTATTGTCACACCAAATTACATTGGGTGAATCAAGTGTAACACCAAGTTCCCAAAGAATGCCTTGCAACCACACACATTGTGTAGCTGCATTCACTGCTCCTCTATACTCGGCCTCAGTTGACGAATGAGAAATAGTGTGTTGTTTCTTGATTGAAAAACATATGGGACCATTTTAAAGCATGAAGAAATAAACCAAAGTGGAATTCCTGTCATTGGGATCACCATCCCAATTAGAATCAGAAAATCCAACTAGTTCTAGTGGAGAACTGGCATCATAGTGCACCTCGAAATTCCTGGTGCCTTGTACATACTAAAGGATCCTCTTGGATTCCTTCCAATGGATCTCATGAATATTTTGCATATATATAGCTACAACACCTACAAAATATGCTAAATCAGGTCTAGAATGAGTAATATACAACAAACTCCCAATTAGCTGCCTATACAATGAGTTGTCCACCAATGGAGAGTCACCAACTTCACCTAGTTTGATACCAGAAAGGAATGGGCACTTGGATGCCTTACATTCAGCCATTTTAAACTTCATTAAAATGTCTTCAGCATACTTTTTTTTTCTGACCTTTCTGTGCTTCATATTGAACAATATCCAAGCTAAGAAATTGTTTCGACAAGCCAAGATTGTTCATTGAAAATTCATTGTGCAAAGATGTTGTGATTGGCCCAATTTCTTTGGTGCAACTACCTGTAATCAAAAGGTAATAAAAATACAGTACTATGACCTGAAATACATCACCAATATGCTACAAATACACATTAGGATTAGACTTGCATCTAACAAAGCCAAGTGAAAGCAAAAAGTTGTCCATCTTGGCATACCAAGCCCTTGGGGCTTTCTTTAGGCCATAGAGTGAATTTTTTAACCTGCATACAAGGGAAGGATCCTCTTGGAAAAATTCAAGTTGCTGCATATATATATCTTCATGTATCTCACCATGAATTAATTCACTTTTGACATCCATGTGGTGAACCTCCCAACGCTTGCTTGCAGCAATGGCTAAAACTAGCCTAATAGAGACCATCTTTGCAACCAATGAAAATGTCTCTGTATAGTCCACTAATTGGAATTTAGAGAATCCTTTGGAAACTAATATGGCCTTATAATTTATATTAGAACCATCAAAATCAACTTTGGTCCTATATACCCACTTGCATTGCACTAGATCCCTCTTGGGAGGCAAAGGAACCAATTCCCAAGTCTAATTTTCTTGTAGAGAGTTGAACTCTTCTTGCATGGTTTTTTTCCATATTGGGTCATAATATTCTTCCTGATATTATTGTGTATCATATCCAACTATAATTTAGGAATTCTCAACAAGACTCGATTAATTTTCAAAATAATCACTTTGAAATTGTGATCTTTCAAAATAATCACTTTGAAATTGTGATCTAGTCTTCTTAGGATGCGGATTGCCTACTAAATCCCCAGCTGCTTCTATGGTTTTATCTACCCAATTGGGGATTGAGGGGGAGTAGTGTTTAGAAACATCATCTTCAGCCATATCATAATCAGAAATATCATAAATATCATCACTTACATCATCTTGGTGTTAAGGAGAAGAGCATTCCCCTGGTGCTAGTTCGAAATCTGGAATGACTTCTTCTTTGAATTGCACACTTCTTTCTGTGAAAGTATTTTGTGTTGAGGGATAAAATATCTTGTATCCCTCTATATATTCACTATATCCCACCATGATTCACTCCTTGATTTGTGGCTGCAATTCTTTCCTCTTTTTTGAAGGAATCCTAGCCCATGCCCTTGAGCCAAAAATTCTGAAATGTGAAATATTTGGCTTGTGACCAAACAAAGCTTCATATGGTGTCTTCCCGTCCACTAATTTATGAAGATATTTGTTCTGAATGTCTGTAGCACATTTAATGTCTTCAGCCCATATCTTAGGACTCAAATCCTCAGCTTCAATCATACAAGTTTCCATCTCCTTGAGTGCTTTGTTCTTCCTCTTAGCCACACCATTTTGTCATGGTTTGTATGGGACCAAATGCTGCATTTGGATGCCACATTATTCATAGAGGTGCTGCAATATATTTTCCACATACTCTTTACCATTATAAGTACGAAGGATTTTGATCTTGTTCCCACATTGATTCTCAACCAGGGCCTTCCAAACCTTTAGAGTCTCAAATACTTCATATTTGAGATTGAGGAAATAGACCCAGTGGAACCTTGATAAGTCATCTATGAAAGTGAGAACATACCTTGATCCTCCATAGGAGAGTGTGGGAAGAGGGACAATGAGATATGAATTCACTAACCGAAGCACTTGTGTAGCTCTCCTTGCTTCCCCTTTTTCATATATGCGCTATGTATTTTTTCCCACCACACAACCAATGCATGCACCATTGGAGGTCTTGATAGGAGGAAACCCTTCCACCATGTCATCCTTGCTTAGTGCCTGGAGGTATCTGTAGTTCATATGGTCGAACCTCTCATGCCAGGGCTTGTTAGTTTCATTGGCATGAGACAAGAGCACTTTCCCTCTGGAGATGGGAAGAAAATGAGAGAATTTGTGCATCCTAGCTTGATGATCAACATACCCCAATGCCACCACTTTGTTGGAGGATATTTTAGCTATTTCAACCACATATTGAATAAATGTTACTCTCTTGGATTATCCATTGTTTGTCATTTGGTACACTAACAGTAGGTTCACTTCTAATTATGGTACAAACATGACATTTTTGAAATATCCATCTTCAAGATCAATCCTTCCAATCCCCTTGGCTTGGATATCTAAATCATCACCCATTCGAGCAGTTGGGCCATTGTTTGAAAACATGGATGTGAAGAAATATTTTACAAAGGCCATGTTCCTTAATGCTCCCGAAACAATGATGAAGGATGAGGAATCTAAAGAGACAACATCCAAAGCATGTCACCTCTCTTTGTTGTCAGAACCTGAGCTTCCATCCTTCTTCTTTGTGCCCTCTGGGACTGGGATGTTTTTCTTCTCCAACAGCTGCGCCATCATATCTATAGTTTTCTTCATGCATGCACTCTCTGGATGCCATCCCTTATGGCATTAAGTGCATTTGGTCTTCTCCTTGTTCTTCTTGTCCTTTCCCTTGCAATGATTCGAACTCCCATAAGGAAATTTGGGTTTGTCTTGCTTCTTCTTATCCGGGTGTTTCAAATTATTGGCTTTCTTCTTGCCTTAGGATGGATTCGAAACCCCTGCAGCAGGAGCTTGGTCTTTTCTTGACTCAATGGTACCCATATTCACTATCTTATCTTGCTCTTGGGTCAAAGGCTCCATGAAGCTTGCTAGTGATGGCATTTTCTAGTTTTGAGCTGTGAGCTTGCTTGAGTGAAATGTGTTGACAAACATAGAATAATTAGGCCCTAGCTATGAAAGAATAGACAGTATGAGTTTCTCTTCTTTCTTCTCTATGCCACACTGCTTGAGTTGAAGCACCAATGACTTGAATTTGGTGAAGAAATATTGGATGGTCTCATAATGCGTTGGGCTTAAGGAGATGAGCTCATTTTCAAGCTAATGAGGTCCTCATCTCATCAGTATTCCCAAAGAGAGCTTCGATCCTGAGAAAAACTTCATTTGGGGTAGCTAGATTGTCAACATGAAATAGGAGATCTCTCGAAATACTGAGACAAAACATTCCAAATGCTTCACCAAGTCTATTGAAAAACTTTGATTTCTCTATTACAGAATTTGGTTTGACCTCTGTCCCCATGGTGACCCTGTAGAGACCCTTGGACCTCAGTTGGATAACCATCTTGGCCTTCCATTTTAATTAGTTGAATGGTGTTAGCAATACATGAGTTTTCTCCATCTCTGCTTGTGTTAGTGGTGAGAATTGTTGAATATACCTGCAATGAAAAACACTCGAATCTATCTAGAGAATCTCTCTTACAAAAAATCAAACAATCTGGAATCGATTTATAGCTTCAATCAGCTCTGATACCATGTGAGAATTGATTCACAACTAGATCTAGAAGCCAAAGAAACTATCACAATTCACTATAGTTTGCAAAACAAGCACAAATTAGCTGAAAAGACTGAAATTGTATTCACACATGAAGTCAATAGTGGATATTATTGACACTGTCTCACATGTAACTATGTTTAGAACATGTATATATTACATTTGGGGAAAATCGTGAGGCTTAGGAATCCATTTGGAAGTGTACATGTGTCATCACTAGATTTGACCTCCATCCCCCCTAGGTGGATCAATTAGCTCTTGAATCACCCCAAACAGTCACAAAATCTGGTGTGAATTTTGGTGAGGAATTCTGGAGCATAAATGGGTCTATGGCAGGCGTGGGTGAGCAAACAGAGGTGTGGGAGTAGCTCAAGGTGAACAATAAATGAACAAGAAGGTCCAAAATGGTCTAAAAACATCACTAGCACCACTAGTCAAACCAAATCCCTGAAAAAAGGGGAAGGGAAGCGCTTCAAGATTCCAAGGGACATTAATGAGGGTGCACATCCTCCAGGTTAACTAAGTTAGGGTGCTGGTATGTGTGTGAATGGGCCAAAATAACCATTTAACTTGCTAGGCCACGTTCCCTAAGTCTAAACCATAAATATCAATGCATAAAAACAAATGAAATAGTCTAAAGTCTAAACTATAGTACTAAGGGAACATTATTGTTCTAACACATAGCTTTTCGATAAATTTTTGGTTAACCAAATAACAAAAAAAAACTAAGAAAAATGCTAATTCTAATACATCACCATGACCCTTATTTAGGAAATATAACTAATATATGGTTTCATGAATGTGATAAAAGATATGCTTTCTCTCTACCTTTAAATCTTTGCCTTGTTTGTATTAAAAATTAACATAAATTTATGTGCATGAAATTCACATTCTCTATCCTTTTAAATCTCTCACACTTTTTTCCAGAAGAAAATAGAAGTTCCTTGATATTCATTAGAATCAAAGGTAACGTGATACACATCTATGATACTAAGTACCATATCGAGTCAATACCCACAGACAATGCTCAAAACCCAGAGCACAATACTCACAAATATAGCTCAGTAACCCGAGTTACCAATCTCTCAGCCAATACCACCATCAGTGCTCAACAACTAGAGCAACCAATACAAAAAGTTCCCTGCCAGAGTAGTGCAAGGGAATTGCACAAACTGCTCAAAAGAGGAAATAAAAAGAAATCATAGCAGCTAGGGTTGTAACCCTAGCCAACAGATACAGGGAAAAAGTCCCATAGACAAAAGAGGGCGGCTAGGTATGAAACCCTACCCGTGGAAGCTGTAGTGCAGGGGAATTACACAAACTGCTCAAAAGAGAAAATAAAAAGAAATCATAGCGACTAGGGTTGTAACCCTAGCCAACTGATACAAGGAAAAAGTCCCATAGACAAAAGATGGTGGCTAGGTATGAAACCCTAGCCGCAGAAGCAAAGGACCTGCTCCCACAGATCTATAAATTCCTACACGACACCAGAAGACACCACACAGTCACTGCCTATGCCAAACCTCTCCAAAATGCCCAGCCGCCTGTCGTTCACCGTAGCCATGTGAGGCACCACCGCCGCACCTTCTGGGAGCCAAAAAACCCTAGCCGGTGACGCTGAGCTAAACGACTTCCACCTAGCCACAACTATCATCACCACAACAAATAACTTAGATTTGCGCCACTTCCTCCACCCTCTTTGTCGAAGATGCCCAGGTAACAGAAGAACAAAGCCAAGCCAAAACTACAGGGGCTCCAGAAACACTATCATCGCCACCGTCATTGAAGATGGACCGAAAGGAATAGTCCATGGACTAGTCATCATGCAAAGGCCTACAAACACAGAAAATCTAACCCACGAGCTAGAAAAAACCACCAAAATCAAAGAAGAAGGAGGGTGTTGGATAGGGAAGAAGCCCCAGCTGCCATAGATAAGTTTCGAAAAACAACTCTCAAACCCTAAGCAGAGCATGCAGCCAAATCTATCACACTTTAAAGTTTGAAAAGTAAGATTCAAAGTTTGCAGAAGGGGGCAGAACCAATAAAAAACATTGAGCGAATATTTTTGTGTGAGATAATTGATTTGGAGAGTGAATTTATGAAGTGTGAACTATGAGATAATTAAACAAGTGGTATTATTGTCTATCATGGTCTTTTATGAATAATAAATTATAATTATTGATAGATGTAATATAATTTTTTACATTAATTTAGATATTTTTTAAATGAATAAATAAATAAATATCTAGAGATGATGCTACTTAGTACAGTAAATGTAACAATTTTGATATATAACTTATTAATGTGAAAAGCAAGGTCTAAATAGATAGATAAAAGAATATATGTAAATGATGCTACTTAATACAATAAATGTAACAATTTTGATATATAATTTACTAATGTGAAAAACAAGATACATGTTAAAATAAAACTTATCTAAACTTTAATTATTTAAAGTTAAAATATAAATTCAATTTAATTTAAAGTAAAAACAATGACAACATAACATTTTTTTATAATCCCTATTTCTTAAATCAATTCAATTAAATATATTAATAACAAGACTATCTAACAAACCAATAGAAACATATTATAAACATTATTATTATTATTTTAAGATATTGGTATTGGTATCTAAAAGCTGAAGATATTGGTATTGAATAGAAAAGTCAAAAGATTTTAATGAGTTATCCACTAACTCATTTATAATAGAACAAGAGCCACGAGGTGGCAATGTCCTCGACCTAGTTATCTAGGCTCAACTGGAATATCTTAGTGATTGTAAATAACGAGTGCTTTAATACTATTGGACTATCTAGTCTATAATGTCTTAATGATAATGATGAAGATTAAAACAAGATGAATAGATTGGTAATCATGTTTTAAATAATATTTTGGCATTTACAAAAAATGGTATTAATTAGTTTGATTTTGAGTTATTGGTAATTTATTTATGTAATGTGGAGGTTGTAATATCATGATAAGGTAGAATTTATATCATAGTATACCAATCACTTTATTTAAAATATAGCTAAATTTTTTTATTTTTTTTTAATTTCCAATTTTGTAAATATTAAACATAAAATTGAGATAGATATAAAAAACAATGATTAAATAGCTAAAAGAAAGTTCTATTTGAATACATTCATTAAAAGTGATCAAAGTTTTATATTTTTTTTAATATTTCATTAAACATAAAACCAAAATAGAATAAAGAATCAAAGACAAAGCCAAACAATAAAATTAAAATGATAATGATTAATTTAAATACATTCACTACAAAACAACAATTTAATATCTCCACGAAACAACAATTTAATATCTCTTCCTCAATTCATGACAAAATATATTACTTAATACAATGATTTTATTTGATTTGTTTTTTTATCTCAATCTTAAAGTCACTTTTTATTAAAAGTATAAGATTTGCTATATATTAATGAACAATTTCTATTAACCTTTATAGTAATCCACTTTAAGTTATTACTCTTTTTTATTTAACATTAATTTACTATTTTTTATTTTTAGGATTTTTGTAAAAAAAAATTTAAATAATTAAATTATTACTCTTTGCCATGTTGTATATTAGGATTTCATTTTGTAAACTCAAAATGTTGCAGTATCATATGTGTTTCAGCTTAATGTGAAGTGAGAAGTTATAAAACTAACAAAACAATATCTCTTGCTTAATTCAATTCAATATATGACAAAATATCTTAAAAGAAAACCACATAATCCCCAACTGAAATTCGAATTGTTTCCAACAATGCATTCTCATTGCAATTTGCAAGTTTCCCAACACCCTTTGTTAGAAGGTTATGGATTTCAGACATAGCAATTTACAAATTTGCATATAGGTTCACAAAAGAGGTGTGAGCCTTCATATTAATCAATCTATAATGTTTATATTACTCTGTCATCGTTCTGTAGTTCAGAATTATCCCAATCTTCCTTAATTTTGGGTATATAAAGAACCAAAAACGAATCCCAATCTTCCTTAATTTGTGTGTATATAGAAAACCAAAAAGATCAAAAAGCGGTTATTTATATGCACACAGTATGCATTGCATATTCCAGTTCTATTTTCAAATCTCTCAAACTTGTTTCGAGTGTGAATCTTCCCAGGGTTTCTTATTCTTTCTAATTCTATGTATATAAGCAATTCTAGCAAATAACTAAAAGCCACCCTACAACTTTATGCATTGATCATGATATGAAAGGATTGGGTTCTCAGAGATCATTGCTTTCTGCTTTCTATTTATTTTAGTAATCCATTTTAGTTTATTACTCTTTTTTTATTTAATATTAATTTACTATTTTTTATTTTTAGAACTGTTGTAGAATTTTTAAAAATAATTAAATTATTATTTGACTGTTGTAAAAAGTTTTAAAAATAATTAAATTATTACTTGATAGTAAGCATGTTTGCCCTCCTTTTTTATTAGCGTTTCACTTAAAAAAAAATCAAGATCATATTAAAAAAAATTATCACAACTTATACGAAATTTCAAACATAATTTTAAGTAATATTTTTTTTCCTATATTCTTTTCCCTAATAGAAGGTTTTTTTTTATAATATTTTTTTCCCTAGTAGAACCTTTTTTTTAAAGATAATATTCATTATTGTTAATGCATTTATTGATTCTATTTATGCACCTGCATGCTAAAATAAAAAAACATAACTCACATCAATGTGAATAATTACTTTGTTTTTCTTTAAATATTGGTATGAACATGTGAATGATTTTTTAGATGTGTGAAATTTTAGGACGAGTGTATTTGGTGTACATTTATCCATGATATTCATCCTTACTTTTATCCATAATATTTATGTTTACTAGATATTTATAAATTACGATAAATAACTTTTTACAAAAGTTTAGGATTTAGTTTATAAATTTTTAACAATTTATAAATTAAAAAAAGAGAGTGAATAATTTGAAATTTAAAATTAAAATTATGAGTGTAAGTGTTTTTCTCTCTATTTTACTATGATGTTTATGTTTAAGTTACTCTCCTTAGTGGCTATCACGGTCCCTAGCACAGTCGGATCTTACCTGTAATGTGCGATGGCCTGTTGGGGCTTTTTTTCGGCAAAAGCAAGGGCACCAGTCTCATCTATGGTACCAAATCATGGTACATATGGTGCAAGCTCATCTTTGCTCATTAACTGTATGCTCTTAGGCCTTGGTGTGTTAACTAGAGCTATGGAGGGCTCTGCCTGCATCGGTACTGCCCAACCATGCCTGTACCTACCCTTATATCCACTCTAGTCTCTATCTCTAGCTATCTCTATTATAGAAAACTAGTAACCTCCAACCCCTGCCAGTCTAGCTTCTGCTATATCTAGCCTAGCTCTCGTATCATCGGTGTCGATAAAATATCCACTTATACCTCTCTTGCTCCATGTAAACTAGTCTCTGCTCAACATCTACAGCCCTCTGTGATGCTTATGATGCCTACTGAATGAATATTAAGAAACAATTATTTTTCTTCTAAAAAAAATCCCAATTTAATCTAACCATTTAATCTTTAAGTCGTGTGTAAAAAGGCATCAATATGACCCAAATATTAATGAAAGTATGAACTAGCAGCATCTCCACACATCAAACCATAAACACTGAGAGGGCAATTGGTTTTTATAAAAAATAAGTTGTAATGATTACATAATAAGATGATATATCCTTATTTTTATAATGTTTACCTTTGAATATATTGTAAATTTTTATGTTTGTAATGTTTATTATAACGTTAATAAAGAGTCAACACTGAATCGATTGCATAATAACTTATATACGGTAGGGATAATAATAATAAAGGTTTTTCTTTAACATATAACATAGGAACTTTGAAATCTTAGGTGATAGGCACTTTGAGTTACTTACCTCACATATGTTTTTATTTATATGGGTTATTGAGGAGACTGAGCTATGTTAGAATTTGGTGGCAGTTTTACTGATTTTACTTAAAACAATTTGGTGTTTTGGATTTCAATCTTTTCTTCGCAAAAGGTTTTATTGAAATTTTTATTCATCAATAATATATTTTACTATGGTACTTGCTTGGTATGAGATTGTTTTATTTAGTTGGTTTTGTCTAGTCAATCTAATGAAAATCTAGTAATATACATAAAGTTAGTAGGAAGCTATGAAAGCCATTATATAGAGAAATCTATTCAGCCTCACATTAGAACAAAATTGAGATTTAAACATATTCGTATTCAATCTTTTACTAAGTTGAAGAACTTGAACAGTCTTTTATTGAATAAAAGAACTTGAATGGTGAGCATTGCTTTTCTAGAGGATGAGAACGACAAAAAATAATAAATACTAATAATTGATCCTATGGCCACCAAAGATGGAATGATTGTGCTAGAGGGATTCCCTAACCATGAATAAACCTTGGCTTGGCTCATAAAGCTAGAATGTGGTCAATCTATAGTAGTTGCGCTAGATATGCAGGTCATTATGCTTCACCATCTAAGAGGACTTACTTTTACATTTCTTTTCATTAATGCCATGAGCCATAATCCATTGATGCCCCAACCAACATCATAACCATTCACTGATTCCTTCCAAGTGGTAGATTCATATCTATCCCCTCCAATTTCATTACTAATTTTGGATCTTTTGGGTGTAGAGGTAAAGCTAGCAAATGTCAAGCTTAGGGGGTAAAGTTTTAATGACACCGCAACCCCCAACACTTCCTCCAAGTGTATAATTACTTGATGTTAACATCTATAATGACATTTTCAAAAAATAACAAAACAATCAAAAATAAGTTTTCGAGATTAACCCGACCATCATTCACGTCGCATAATCAAAGTTTGTAACTATAAATAACAAACAAAATGCCTTGTAACAGACATTACATGTCAAATTCCAACCCTGATCCACATCCATATGGCTTTGGACTCTCAGTCACAAAGATTTGTTTGCAATGTTTTTACAAAATAAAAACTCGTATTTTTTAGTGAGAGTAGAGAATTTGATAACGTTAGAAGATAAACATTACCCACCAAACACACTTCTTGTACTCCTCGAAGCAAGTATAAAAAAGCCATTAAATATTCTTATCGAATAACTCTTCCACACTTGCCTTGAGAAACACAAAAAAAAATGTATATATAAAATAAGTTTTACCATGTTATAAGACCAATAATAATTAGGTAATGATGATCCCAGTGATGTCGAAATGAGGACACCAACTTCATTACATCACTCAAAGAGTCAAAAGCATGTACACATAAAAAGCGATAGAATCTGCACAAAAATATTTATATCCTTTTAAGGAAAAAAAACACTTGGCCCACCTTACATGAATTCTTTCAAAGTCGGTTATAACTTATAATTGATTGGGTGTTCGCTATCCACGAGACAATGTTGGTTTGTGTTTAGAATAGATTCGTCCTTGTCAATCTACAACGTACGACATACTTTATTTGATGATGTCCCCTTTTATAATAAGATTTGACCTCAACCACAAACAGCAAAAGTAGCACGCAACGCAATTTATACAAAAAGTAGTAAAAACACACTTTTCATTAGTTTGGATGGACTTACGTGGATGACTTCTATTGTGAATTGCCTACAAGTTGATGCATTGGTTAATGACCACGTTTCATGCATGTCTAACTTCTCATAATAATGTTAAGGATTTATATTTATTATAAACTTTCACTAATTTTATCACTCTTTAAAATACCAATTATAAATTATTTTACTTAAGATGTTTTAATTTCTAAGTATTTTATATAATTAACCTAATTTAACAATGTTTAGAATAAAACTATTTGTTATAAATAATTTTTTATTTAGAATAAAACTATTTGTTATAAATAATTTTATATAATTAATATGATTTAATAATTTTTATAATTTAAGAAAGTTTCGAAAAAAACAATTTCTTGTAGATAATTTTTATATAATTAATATGGTTTTGAATAAAACAATTTGTATATAATTAATATGACTTAATAATTTTTAAAATAAAACAATTTGTTACCAATAATTTTATTTTAATGTTTAGATATGAGCCTAAAAAAGTTGCAAATCCAATTTGTTTTTTTTTTTATTTCTTTCCTCTTATAATGTTTTCACATTTGAATTGGGTAGTGCTCTTTATTCACAATCCATGTTTTTGTTACTTCTTTCCTCACATATTGTTTTCACATTTGAATTTGGTAGTGCTCCTTATTCACAATTCACAAATAATGTGAAACAAGATCACATTTATATAGTTTTAATGTTAAATTTGCAATTCATTTAGCATAAGTTTTTGATGTTGTGTATACAAACACATTTTATATAATATGAGATAATTTGTTGGTAAGATTATTAATACCTTGTCATCTATATATATATATTAACTACTCATTATTAAGTTAGTGCAGAGATGTTAGTTATATGTATGAATGGTTCATGATTAAGGTAGCGAAGAGGTACTTTTATTTAGATTTAGGAGAATTGGTATTTGAATGTGATTATGTGGTCAAGACTGAGGTTTAAATATGGATAATTGTTAATATAAATCTAGGCTATGTGTAACATCTAGTGAGCCACACCATAGTAAGAAATTTGAGTCTCAACCTAGGGTCAACAAATGTTGGAATAGGAAGAAAAAGAAAAAATGAAAATTAGAGATTCTATACGAACAATGGTGATGTCAATAGGCATCGTTAGCACTTAAGACTAATGAGAAAAGGTCCATAATGACATAATAGACCAACTAAGGGATCTTATATATATATAGGCTTGAGTTAGTAAGGAAAACCCCCAATGTATGGGTCCATATCCCGTAGAATGTGGATCTTGTCAATTCCATATGTTAATCGGGTCCATTTCAATGATCAACTCCTTCAATAGTGACTATGTACCTCATTTTATTATTATTCAGTGTAATTATGAATATGCTTCAATTATACTTATGTGATATATACTTCTGGTTTATCAAGGCATACTTTTATTGTTTTTATAAGGTTCAATAAAGGATAATATGGAAATACTTATTATAAAATGAGTGTTTCTACCTCTTTTACCAAGCTATTTTAATTTTGAAGTATTGGTGTGAGTGCAAGAAGATGATGGCATCAAAAGTGGCAATGAGGCCATCAATAAGGCACTCATGCAAAAATGTTCATGGGGTCCCAAGAGTGCGCACGCGTTCCCAATTTCTTAGGTTTGGAAATTTTCAAACCTCCACCAAGGATTCCAAGTATGCACGAGATTACACAAATGTTCCTATGCCAAGTAGGGATAGGAGAACACACACATGCTTGGAACATGAGCATGCACACATTCCTGAAGTGTGTGCACACAACAACAACACATGTGCGCTCCTATTAACCATATTAAAAAGGCTGCAAGCTCCTCGTTTTTCTCCATTCTTCCATGTTTGTCAATGCAACACATTTCTCCATAGAGAGAAGGCATTTGCGCATACGTTGAGCCATCTGGAGAGGTTGGGAGGTTTGCAAATCAAGGAGTTAGTTGCATTTATTTGCATTCTAGGTAAGGATTGTAGTTTTTATTTTTGTTTTTGTAACATAGAATTCATAAACTACATAACTAGATTTGTATTGAATGTAGAAGTTGGAGGTAGTTAATTGTTGACACATTTTCTAGTTTTCATAAAATATATTTTTTCACATAGACTCTGAGAATGTTGAATGCCATGATTAATTCTTCATGCTATAGCTATCAAGTGGGATGATATCACTACTGTGAAAAAAATGGTGAAAGATGGGGTTGAAAAGAGAGATAAACTTGTACTATGAATATTAGTGAATTATTGGAAGGATAGACATTACACTAAGATAATTATCCCTTCTATGACTAAGTTGTTGGTGATTGCATCACTTGGTTGTCTAGTGGCCTTGTATACTTTTGAGACGTCTTTTTTTCTATTGGTGAAAGGAGATTTTAGCAAGTTGTGGAAATTATTGCTAGACAAGTGCCCATGGCATAGTCTAGTTAGTCTTACTGCCTACTTTGTGATTGAGAATTTAATTATGGTTTAGAATGAGTAATTTATGGTTTGGAATTTAATTATGAGTTGTAATTAGTACTTTATGGTTTGGAATTCAATTATGGGTTGGAATTCCTTAATCACACATGAATATATTTATTTTTTCTTTGAACCAATGAAGTCTATTTTATAGGCATCTTGCTTTCACTTTGCATATGTCTCACATTTTCACATTTTAGAGATGATGGAACATCATTGATGAATGATGCAAGTAAAAATAAATAAACAATAAGCACCTTTCTTAGGTTAATTTTTAAGTGTTTCACTTGTTGGTATTGTGATATTGCCATAGCCATCTTTTAAGATTTTTGTTTTCCTTTTTTGGTGTGTAGAGTTTATAGCCCAAATGGGGGATCCTTAATACTTTGTCTTTGTCTATGTAATATATATCTATCATCCCAATGCATATATCTATCTTAACGTTGGATCAACACACTTTCTCAGCTTTTAACCCTTTTTAGAGCTTAATTGATTTCCAAGTTAACAATTATAAATTTTTAAAATATTTTTTTAGCCATTTTGATGTTGAATTGATTATGAGTTAAGACATCTTAAATTTTTATCCCTCTTAATACTTGATCAAATCCAAGTTAGCTTCATTTATAATTCATAATAATCATGTATCAATAACCCCCTAAAAGAACTTAATTTAGACACATGGTAATTTTAGGTTATCTTAACTTAATTCATTGTTGGTGGGGAGTAAGGTTGTCCTACGTTACTATAGTACACCCATCAAACCACAACCATGGAATGAGGTCTAGATGCCCTTATCTCTGCAGCAAAGGAACTCAAAGTGTGCATGTATCCTATCTGCCCCTAAATAATCAAGTATTAGACTAGTTAATAGTGGTGATTTTGTTAGCATATATGACTTATTCATTCCCTTCATACCTGAATTAGATCACATTAACCTATGTGTTGGGACTAAATAGGGGAGCCAATATACCACAAATCTTGCACACATATAAACAAACAAACAAACAATATATATATCTTAGTAAGGGCCAATGCCAATTTTGCACAAGGGGGTCAATTTTGAATAAACAATTATTGGTCGATTGTGGGTAGAATGGCCATGTCCATAATGTCCAAACACATATGTGGGAGTTTTCAAACCCCAATTATGCTTCTTGGTTTGGATTTCGTTCCCTCATACCAAATTCACAAATTGTCCCTTAATGGCCCAAGGGAGCGAGTTGCAATTATATATAGAACAAAAACCATAACTCGTATTGTGAAGCCATCAATTCCAATGGATTCGGGATGTTGGGTATTATCTATGGGAACCACTCTACCATGATTCAATTTCCTGGAAACAATCATATGATACCATCTCGGGAACAAGTATTTTACTCAATAAGGGCCAATGCCAATTTTGCACAAGGGGGTCGATTTTGAATAAAAATTTCCTGGGTGATTGTGGGAAGCATGACCATGTCCAAAATGAACAAACACATATATGGGAGCCGATGAAGTCCATTTATGCTTCCCGAATTGGATTTTGTGCGCCCAAACCAAATTCACAAAGTATTCGTTAATGGCCCCAAGGAGTGAGTTGCAACTGGCCATAAAACAAAAATGATAACTCGGATTGTGAAAATGTCAATTTTGCTGGATTCAAGATTCCTAGTTCAGCCATGGGAACCCCTCTATCGTGATTCAATTTCCCAAAATAGCTGTATTATAACATCTTCAGAACTAGTATTTTGCTTAGTAAGGTTCAATACTAATTTTGCTCAAGGGGAGCAATTTTGAATAAAGAATTCTCTAATGAATGTGGGTAGCGTGGCCATGCCCACAATGGACAAACACATATGTGGGATATGATGGACCTCATTTATGCTTCCATGTTTTTATTTCATTCCCCCAGACCGAATTCACAAAGTATCTTTGAAAGGCCCTAGGGGGTGAGTTGCAACTGACCATAGGACAAAAACCATAACTCATATTGTGAAACCATCGATTCTGATGGATTCATGATGATTGTTTTCATATAGGTGAACCCCTCTACCATGATTCAATTTCTAGGAAATGGTCCTATTATACCATCCATGGAACTAGTATTTTGAAAAATTAGGGACAATGCTAGTTTTGCACAAGGAGGTCAATTTTGAATAAATGTTTTTTGGTTGACTATGGACATCTTGACCACATCCACAATGGTTAAACACATCTATCGGAGATGATAGAACCTATTTATGATGCCCAGTTAAGATTTTGTGCCCCTAGATGGAATTTACAAAGTGTCCTTGAATGACGCCAAGGGGTGAGTTGCAACTGCCATAGAACACAAATCTTAACTCAGATCATGAAAACGTTGATTCTAATGGATTCAATATCTTGGGATTCAAACAAGGGAGCTCCCTATTCATGATTCAATTCCCTAGAAATGGTTACATTATACCATCTCTAGAGCTAGTATTTTTCTTAGTAAGGGCCAATGCAAATTTTGCACAAGAGGGTCAACTCTGAACAAAATGTCTTGGGTGATTGTGGGTGGTGTGACCACATACACCACGAGAAAACACACATGTGGGAGTTTTCAGAACCCAGTTATGCTTCCCAATTTGGATTATGTGCCCACAATGCCAGAAATGCCATGTGTTTCACAGAGAAAAACTCTAGTGTCATGTCTGACCAAGTAAAATGTGCCTCTAGCCATGGGACTTGGAAGAGTCAGGAACCCTTGGTTGTAATATGATTCCATAAATCTAACATAATCGACGGTTTAGTGATATGATGCACAATTTTTGTTCTACATCCATTTTCAAGTAGCCCCCTATATCCATTTAGGGACATGTGCCAAATTGGTCTATGGGCCTAAAAGCACAACCAAGGATGATGATGATGATGATATTGTGGATGATGATATGAAATAATGATGAGGATGATGATGTCAATTCCAATAACAATGAGAATGAGAATGATGATGACAATGAGGATTACAATGTCGTGCCAATAACAATGAGGATGAGGATGATGATGGAGATGATGATCCCATATTTTGATGAAGTTAATATCATATTTTCAAGAGATTTTTATTAAAGGCACAACCCTTAAAATATTTGTTGGTTTTTGAAGTCCCAAGAAGAAACAAAGAGAGGAAAGCATACCAATTTTGGAAAGAAAAAATAAAATGCTACCACATGTATACCATAATGCACCAAAATGATAGATTGTTTATTGGCATATTGCTTAGAATGAGAGTGAACCAACAAACTAATGAAGACATATATTATATAAACACTAGTTGCCATAAGAAATTGACATTTGACCCTTCATTTCCCTTCTTGCTATATAGAAACAAAAGAAAAATGTGTAGAGGGATAACCAATCAATTATGTTTAAATTGAAAGAAAAACTATTAATGCTTGAATCATAACATATATGACAATCATGTAGGACTATATTTCCCTTATGAGAACAACATAGCATTGCCATTAAAGAAAATAATGAAGAAAAATGTCTTGGATGTGATTTATGTTGGAAACTACAACATAGAGGATGACCTTTTCAATAACATTATTTAGACACTCAAAATATATAGAAAAAAAGGAGTTGTGGATATAATCTAATAAATTTATTGGAATCAACTAATCGAAAATTACAAATGGAAAAATCCAAGAACTATATGATAGAGACAACTTTCCAACTCACACATTAATATTGCACAACTCAAGACCATCATTAACGATAATACAAGGAGCTAGGTAGATGAAGATATCTTTTTTAACAAGGGCTAGAGGTAGCAAGTAAATGTTGTGCAAGGGTACATTAGTTGTAAACAATCCTTAGCTCTAGACTTAATCCTTCACTTGTTTTGCTTTTGAAAGTTGCAACTTCTATTTCTTAACGTGTTATTGGTACAAAACCACTCAACCTCACCTTGAATTTTTATACAGCAGTTAAAAAGACAAAGAATAATGGACCAATGACATAACCCAACCAATCATAGTGGAGGTCAAATCAGAGTGACAGTCAATGATAGTGGAAATAAAGTTTTTTTTTTATAAATATAACTACACTTTGATTCACTCACATACCTCATGTTTGTTGAATGTTTTCAATTATTTTTTACAGTTGTAGTTGTTATTGACTACCGTGTGGATGGCTTTTATCAATGAATTAGCACAATCATTTAACTTGTGTTTGGTGAACACCCATAAGCTACAAGTTAAGTGCGACGGA
>LPNX010663060.1:716-19041 GCA_001517045.1 Pseudotsuga menziesii | reverse complement strand
TATATATATATATATATATATTTATCTTGAATTTTGAAGAATAGCGATAAAATCAATCTTGACAGTACACTTGTCTAATCCTCATGCAAACCAGGAAAAACATAGGTATTAGTCCACCCTAAATTCTAAGATACAAAAACCTATCAATATAATCACCACGCTAAAAACCCAACCACTCAAAAATTCATGTACAGTTTTTTTACAAAATAAAAAAACTCACTTTTTTTACTCGAAGTGAAGACGCCAGTAGTGTTATCAAGCCAACAACAATTGGCTGATGATGAGTGGATGACACCACCGATGACGAAAATATGACAACAACTTCATTACATCGCTCAAAATCACTAAGAATGTGTCCACATTGAAAGTGATAGAATTATGCCATAAACACTTTGTTATTCATAAACACCAAGGATTTATAGTTTACATTACTATTTGAAGATATTTTATGGGAAATATATTTGAAGGCATTTTATGGAAAATATCTTCAAGGTCCTAATGGAAATGGATTTAGTTGAAGAAATAAAACAGATGTATTTTATTATTATTGAATACTTGAAGCAATAATAAACAAGTACTGCGCGGCAACAGATACCTGCCGATCTTGGTAGGTAGAATTGTATGTTGATGCCATAGAGGAAAGGAAAACAACTATACAGTATAGTTTTAATATCAAGCATGTGGAAATGGGATTCTTGATGTGTCATAGCAATAAGGCTAAGAAGCACTGAAGGATTTTTAGCAATGGGATGCTTGACTTGTCATGGTAGGTCAAATTGTATAATGATGCCCCAGTGGAAATGCACTGGTTAATGAAGTTGAACCAGAACCACCAACTAGACCTTAGCTGGCAGGGGCTTTGACAACAAAAAGAAAAGATTTTACCTAGATATCAACAAGGAGTGGGCGCTCTTTAAGAAGCTAAAATCAATATTCAAATAATTTCTAAGTATGATTTGGGTAATTCAATTATATGTACATGTTTCCACCTGGCATCACTGTTGTGGGTCTTATCTTTCATCTCAAGTTGTAATTCACAGTTTTATACACCTAAAATTTTATCTGCACGCACTAATTTCATTCAAAATGTTTTGGTGAGTCTCATAGTCTTATATGCACCTAGTAAGAAAACTACAAAATAAAATTACAAGGTTGGGCCTACAAAATTGCATTGGTAATAGCCACTTCTCAAATCAAAATGGGGAATTATATGATAGCAAGAGATTCCATTTAACGACATCGATATTTTTCCTTGAAAATTAAGTCCACATCGATATTTTACTGAGACGCCATCTTTCCTAGGTTGTAGGATACATAACCCGTTAGGCCCCATCTTGTCTCTCACGAATTTACCAGTCCAAGTCCCAGATTCACTGGGATCAATTTGATTAACTAACATGTAACACAATAAAATAAAGAATAAATGCTAGGTTGAGCCCATGCACCAGGCAATCCAAGGAAATCATGTAATGTGATGCATTTTATGGAAGTCCCAAGAGGAACGAACACAAACACATTTAATCCATGCACAACCTAGACACGTTTAAGCCATGCACAACCATATACAAGCCAGAAGGACAATGTGACTCTTAATCTGAACTAGGCCATGTGGCTTTAGGTTTTCTTGTTGTTCACTGACAAAACATTGCAATTCAATAACCAAATGCTAATGGTTATGTTCCATTGCCTTGCTAATATTCTTTCAAATCACATGCAAAGATAAAAAAATGTCTCATATTTGTTTCTAATTGATGATGGTGGTGGTGGTTCAATGGAATATTTCCATTTTGAATTATGTGCGATGTCCAACAAGGAGGAAGAGGCCAGGATGAATCTGATGTCGTATAGAATCTTGAAATAATCCAGCATGAATCCTAACCTAATCTTGTTGGAAGAAGTATCCATAGCTCTAGTCCAATAATTCTCATATTACTTCTCTGCAACGCCAACGTTATAAGCACTAGATGAGACTCCATGGACCATACATTTTTATCAGAATAAAAGTGGAATGGAAAAGCATAGAAGTAGATATTGGGAGAAAAGTGGAATGGAAAAGGACAGAAGTAGAGATTGGGTGGGAGAAAAAGGTCCAAATGATGTTTCTTAAGCATAGTCATCCTCTTAGTAGATTTCCTCTGTATCCAAGTTCACATCTTCGATTTGATGAAAATATTAGCTTTTATGATGGTGCCTCTGTATCCAAGCTATTTAGAATGGTACACAATCAAAGAAAGAAACCAAAGCCTGATACACTGATTGTTTAAGTTAGTAATTTGAACAAATCTTGGAATACAAATTGGATCGTTACATCCATAATACTATATGAAATTAACTCCATATAGTCCAAGCCCTCGAAGTTTTCAGGTTTGTTAAACTAAACATTTCTTTGCTTAAGGGTGGAGCAACTAAGCATGGAGCACGGAACAGGCATAGTGTTTCATTCAACATCTATGATAACAAGCATATAACAAGTTTGACAAGAAGAAATATAACAGGTTCAACATTGTATTGATTTCATTTAAATTTATTTCATGCTTGTTTTTTTATCTACATACTATTATAATAATTTTTTTAGGGTATTAACTTTGAACTCGACCGTTCAACCAAAGTGGATATTTATGCCTAACACCCATCAATGGGTGTTCCCATGATGTCAAAATAGATCTAAAAGCATGAAGGATAGCCAAGCTTCAACTATGTTTTGCAGAAAAGTGGAATGATTTTATACATGAAGTGAGTACCAGGATTCAACTATGAAGTTTGCAGAGAAGTGGAAATATTTTATAATAAAACTCAATGCTAAATACCTGCATTTGTTGCAGTTTGCAGTGCTAAAAACCTACATTTGTTTCAGTTTGTAGTAGATTATGCTCATCATTTGATGTCCATTTAAAGACGCCCTGCATGATGGCCATTTGAATATACTCTGCATGAAACAAATGAATAACTGAAGCAAATGAATAAATGAACATAAAGATGACCATTCGATTAGTCGTTGGTAGTACAACGGACTACATAAATGGATGATCGGTCATTGGCAGTACAATGGATTACAGAAATGGCTTTGATTTATATTGACAGAAATCATAGTTTGAGCTGAGGCAGTGCAATAAGGTATGGATGAGGGGGTGTAGTAGTATATGAAGTGTGAAATTGCGATCGTGCCGGTGATAGATGAGGCGGTGCATTGGTAGTGGTCTAGGTCCCTAACATCCTCATTCAATGTTCTATGTAGGCATCAATCATCCTCATTTAATGCTCCACCCAGGCATTAAGTATCTTGTCGCTGACCCGAAAATAACACCTCAAATATTTTACCAATCAAATTGAATCCAAATGTCATAAAAATTAGGATAGGGTCAGTACATAAACCCATGATTTTGAAAACTTTGGATAAAATGAAAAAAAAATTCCCAACTAATAGGAAGTCAACCTAACTATTAGCTAGTTGAAGGAAAATCGATTACAATTGTACACTGGCTATTGGCAGGTACAATAAAAGAGTGAGTGTCCAAGTATAATAAAAACAAAACATTAACTTTGAAAATATTATCCTTTTAAGGAAAAAAAAGTCACTTGTCCCACCTTACATGAGATTTTTCAAAATCATTTATAATTGATTGGAAGAATCCAGATTCCAAAGACAATGTCAGTTTGTCTTTAGAATATTTCGCATGACCTTCTTTTCTTTACCAAAACCATCTCATTGTTAATAATTTATTTTAAAAAAAAATCTACATGATGATGTTCCCCTTCTATAATTAGATTTCATGACCTCAACCTCTTTTCCTTTATTTCCATGTTTTTTATTTCTTGGCATCTTCATCCACCCCACCTTCAACCACAAGGCTTGACGGTTCTGTCATGACGATATAAAAGGGAACACTTCCAATCATGAATGTAAGGTGACTCTTAGATCTAATTTGTTGGATTTGGTGTAGTATAAATATTCTATGTTTTTTTCAATATTTGTTAACTCATTTTGTTAAGGCGTGGATCTCGTCGACAGGGCGACTTGAATTCAATTACTCTTAGAGGTGAGCTAGTTGGGAGGAGACACTAAAAAAATAAATCATGCTAAGTGTTGGTGTGGCCCAGGCCGGGTGCAATCCTTGGGTGAATTTATTGACTTAGATGTCCCTGGGTTGCAGTTCTTAACTAATGGTTCATTCTATTGCCCCTGAGTGATGGGAAATTGAACAAAAAAAAATCTATGTTTTCAAATTTTTTTGACTATATTCTACGTGTTATTTTGTTTGGAGTGTAGTTGGAAATCCTTAAAAATATTAGAATCAAATATATTAGTTATGAAAATTTCATAATTTGGGTGTCCTGGGGATATTCGAGGATGTTGAACCTATTTATGAATTCAAAAACACAATTTAAACACTTCCAACTTTGAATTTTACCAAAAACAAAATTCCAAATTCCAACCAAAACTCATCATATAGTCCAAAACATAGAATAAATAGACTCCTCCATTGGATTTTTGTACAACATGACCATTAATGCTTAAGGTAAATTTCTACACCTCATATTCATTCATGCTTATGGTGAATTTCAACACAACATGTTTAGAGGGAATTTTAAGCAAGCAATGCTATGAGCATGCTTCAAATTTGAAGCCTTTAATGCCCTTCACAACCTATTTTATCCTTCTTAGAAGGGCACAACAATTTGTTCTATGCAAAAAAAAAAATTATATAGGGCCCTTGAATAATGAAATTGACCATTATTTTGCAACTTCACAATTGAAAGGTTGCTTTAATTTTTCCTGTCAAATTTTTAAATGGTTGAGAATGGATGATTAGGAAACCAAAAAGGTAAGGGTTGCTCCAATTTTTGTCTGTCAAATTTTTAGATGGATGGGAATGAAAGATTAGGAAACCACAAAGTCAAAATCCCAACAGAATCTATGACATATTCCATCAACATTTTTATCAAAATTTAAATCACAATGAAACTTTAAAACAATTAAAATTAAGTTTAAATGTTATTGTCACTCTACATGTAGATTCTTCATTCTAGTTTCTCAATACTATACTCCTAACACATCCACAACACAATTTAACTTTCATTGTCCTAGATAGTTATGGACCTAAATATGA
Source organism: Pseudotsuga menziesii (assembly GCA_001517045.1). Taxonomy (NCBI): domain Eukaryota; kingdom Viridiplantae; phylum Streptophyta; class Pinopsida; order Pinales; family Pinaceae; genus Pseudotsuga; species Pseudotsuga menziesii. The sequence goes on along the minus strand of LPNX010663060.1, from coordinate 13,933 downwards.
TTAACTCATATACAAACCATACATGGATAAACTTATGAAAAAAACTTAAGCCTCTAATAAATTGAATAGTGAAAGCTCATTCAATTATTAATCTAACATGATTGTAAAACAAGATATGGATGAAGTCTCGGCTGGAGATCCATGTCTTTATAATTATTTTTTATTCAAATATAAGTTCTTTATAAAAATTAAATGAAATCAAATTTTTAAAGTTTATTAATTTGTCTAAATACAACAAGAGTTGATTTTTTTAATTATGATGTGACTTTGCAATGGGTTGTGTTGATTTTATAAAATTTATTGCAATTGTAATTATGTGGTTTGGATCTCCGAGTAACTATACAGTTACATTAGTATTAATTTCACATATGTAAGACATTATTGATAATAGGATTGATATGATATAATCATCTTAAATTCTTATTTTCTAGCATGGTTGCATTTGGGAAGAAGGCTTCGTTTCTCATTTTATAGGATCATAACATTGTTTCATTTTCATTACTACTCTTCCTTTCATAATAAAATCTTCTTTCTTGGATTTGCAAATGGGAATTTTCTTCATCAATCTAGGCCAACGACCATCAGGATATTATGCAAGCCTTGGAAATTATGCTCCATGACCTTGTTTTCTTCCAGGGTTCAAATCCTCCAAAACCATGTTTGGTTTGTTGTATGCAACAATTATCACTTGTTGGATGAGATGTGTGCTATAATGTAAGGTGGTTACAATACTACCCATGGATTCATGATTTCATCAATTATGGCTAGTTCAAGAGTCGAGAGGATTGGAGTAGAATTGAATGAGTGTTAGGAACCAATGTCAATCCTTCTCTTTATCGTGTTAGTATATTGTTGTTGGATGCATATGCTTTGTAAGTCGTCCCATAGTAATTGTTGATCCATAGTTTGTGTTATTGTTGTTGGGCGCATATGCTTTGTAAGCCGCCTGTAGTATTTATTGATCCATAGTTTATATTGGCCCATGGTTTTGACCCATAGTATTGGCGCCTATTTTTAGTATATAAGTGTGTGTTGAGGCCAAGGAAGGCCCCGTGAAGTTATTTTGTATTGAGCTTGCTCAAAGGAGGTTGCCCCCTCGAAGTGGCCTGCGATTAATATAAAAATTATTTTGAGTTCTGCTGCTATATCGTGGATTTTGATTAATTATTTGCTGCAGGGTTCTCACATCTGGTATCAGAGCACTTTCTTGGGCTCGTTGGGTGAAATTTCTACCCAATTTTTTTTTTCTCGCTTCTGTTGCAGGTTCAGATCTAGGAATAATCCCTATCCGCTTAACTGTGGGAAGTACTTGGGCATAAGCCTTAAAACTCATTGTGAGGAGTACCACAGGAACCTCGAAGTAGCTGGCCCATTGAGAGGACCTGCCAGCGAAAAGGGCAATGACCCCTACCTGATTGACTAGTTCCCACCCGTGAGGTAAACCAAGAGTTGTCGTTTGTGCCCAAGTGGTTATCAGTTTTACCTGAACCGTGGAGTGAGGGGTACTGCCCCAATACGCAAGCCGTTAGACAAGATTGGTGGCCGAGTGAATCCCTTGAACCGATAGGAAGCTGCACAAACCTTGGGTCCATATCTATTTTCAGTTGGACAATCGCAGATTTCCTCTATCCAGAACTGTTTCCGGTTAGTTCCACGCCATTGCAGATTCCACTGCTTCCGATCACTTTCGCGCCGTTGTAGATCCCTTCCTGAAAAAAAAAAAAAAAAAAAAAGTATAAAATTCTGTTTTTTGGCCATATCTCCTTGGTTTCAACTCTATTTTCCCTGAAACTTCACTGACACCTCTGCAATCCCATTCTGCATATTTCATTCCTAAAGACCCTATCCCAAATTCCACTTCCCAAGACCCGAAATCCCACATTTGTCTATTTTTAGGGTTTGCGATAACTCCTTCGATTTTCACCCAAACGCCTTCAAATTTTGCCACCGTATTTCTTTCCTCATTCTGCTTATTTGGCCCTCTCCACCAAATTTTCTCATTCTTTTACCCTGCTCCTAAAATCCCCATTTTTTGCTTCCTTGTCCTTTCGACAGTGTCCAAAACTTACTCAAACCCAAATTACCCTTCCGATTTTTTCCCAAATCTAGATTTTCCTCTACTGAAACAGTTTCTGTTTTTGTTTTTCTACCCACTTCCCCCCAAAATAAAATAAAAATAAAAAAAATAAAACACTCCTGGTTATGGTTGTTACCCGCACAGGAGCAAAAACCATGGAGGAAGCACTTGCAACCATCCAAGCCAAACTCCAGGAACTGGATGAAAAATTTCTCAGTCTCCATCTTGAGCATTCAGCTATGAACACTAGATGACAGTCCGAGTCTTCATCAAACAATGGGTTCTCTTCTTCCAGCAACTTTCGCATTCCGAAGCTAGATTTTCCTCGCCTCAATGGTACTGATCCGATTGGATGGATCTATCATGCAGAACAGTATTTCAGTATTCATAATACTTTTGATGTAAACAAAGTTCCACTTGCCTCCTTTCATTTGGAACAGGAAGCTCTTCAATGGTATCGTTGGTACATCAAGGCTCATGAAGAGCCAAAATGGCCTGATTTTTGCCAGCTCCTTTTGCAACGATTTGGTCCTAGTGCTTTTGATGACTTCACAGGAGCTCTCACTAAACTTCGCCAAATTGGCACTGTGAAAGAGTATCAAACTGAATTTGAGAAACTAGCTAATCACACTGCAGGATTACCTGATGACTTCTACTAGAGTTGTTTTATCAGTGGTCTAAAGGATGCAATTCGCTCTGAGGTCAAAATGTTCAGTCCCAACATAATGATGGAAGCCCTGGGGTTGGCTAAGTTGGCAGAAGACAAGATGGCAGCCCAACAGCACTCCAAATCCTCTTTTGTTCCCTTCCGAAATATGGGTTCTCAACGACCTCCCATTCCGCCAGCTCCTCGCTCACCTCCCATCAAGCATTTGTCTGAAACAGATATGCAGGCACACAGAGAACAAGGGATCTGTTATAATTGTGATGAGAAATTCAGTCGGGGACATCGATGTGTTCGACAAAAGCTTTATCTCTTGGATGTGGATTCTCCACCTGCCTCTGAAATTGGTGAAGAAGCTCCCGATACAATGGATGCTCCAGTTGACATTCAGGAGCCGCCTACTGACCCTCCATCTCAGGACAACCAGCCCGAGATATCCCTCCATGCTTTAGCTGGAGTCATTGCCCCCCAAACAATGTGGGTACGCGGTTACTTCAAGAAGCTTCCTCTTACAATACTCATTGATTCTGGCAGCACTCATAATTTCATTGACCCTCGGATCGCCAAACAAGCTGATTGTTTTATCCATCCTTGCTCCAACTTTGAAGTCATGATTACCAATCGGGGCACCTTACCTTGCAAAGGAAAGTGTCGTAATGTGCATATCTCTATGGGAGATTATAACCTCTGCTCTGACATGTTTGCCTTGACCTTAGGAGGATGTGATGTGGTTTTGGGCGCTCAATGGCTGCGCACACTTGGCCCCATATTATGGGATTTTGCTGAACTTTGGATGCAGTTCTCCCCTGATGGACACCAACACACATTGAAAGGATTACAACCAGGGTCTCTCAGCATCATCAGTTCACATCGCATGGAAAAACTCCTTAAGAAGAGTTCCCATGGTGTCATCGCTCAGCTCCATTCCATTCAAATGCAACCATCAGCAGCCCCCACTACTCCTTTGGATCTCCAACAAATTCTGGATGCAACTCCATTAACTGCTCTATTGAAAAAGGATGCTTTTACATGGACACATGTTACTGAGCGTGCATTTGGCAAGCTGAAACAAGCTATGTGTACTACACCTGTTCTAGCTATGCCCGATTTTTTTAAGCCCTTCACTATTGCAAGTGATGATTGCGGCAATGGACTTGGTGTTGTTCTCCTTCAAGATGAACACCCCATTGTGTTCACCAGCAAATCCCTTTCCGGTAAGAATTTAGCTGCCTCTACATATGAGAAGGAAATGCTGGCTATTTTGCATGTAGTACAAAAGTGGCGACCCTACCTCTTAGGGAATCATTTCTGCATCAAGATTGATCACCAGAGTCTGAAATATTTCCTAGAACAGCATGTATCCTCCCCAGCACAATAGAAATGGGTTAGCAAACTCATGGGTTATGACTATGAGATCACTTATCAGAAGGGTAAGGACAATATTGTGGCGGATGCCCTTTCTCGCACATTTGATGACCAAGGTTCTCTTTCCGCTATTTCTATGCCTATTCCAAATTGGTTGCAATCGGTTCAACAGGGTGATGTCAATGACTCTTCATTATCTCAAATCGTCCAACGCTTGGACGACAACCCTTCTGCTGTCCCACATTACTCTTGGGATGGTGCTTCACTGAGATACAAGGGTCATCTGGTGCTTCCCCAGAACACAGCTCTTCAACAAGCTATCTTTTATGAACTCCATGCTTCTCTGTCAGCTGGGCACTCTGGTTTTCTCAAAACGTATGAACGGGCACGACGCAACTTCTTTTGGTAGGGCATGAAAAGGACAATTCAACAGATGGTGGCTGAATGTGATACCTACCAGCGCAATAAGGGTGAAACAACACCCCTTCTGGGATTGCTCGAACCCTTGCCCATACCTACCCGGATATGGACATATATTTCTATGGATTTCATTAAAGGGCTCCCTAAATCTGGAGGGAAGACTGTGATTTTGGTTGTGGTTGATCGCCTCTCCAAATATAGTCATTTTTGTGCTCTCAGCCATCCCTATACAGCCTCCTCCATTGCTCAAATTTTCCTGGACCAGATCTTTCGTCTTCATGGAATACCTTCTTCCATTGTCTCGAATCGTGATGCGACTTTCACCAGTCAATTTCGGATAGAACTCTTTCACCACACTGGCACCAAACTGAAGATGAGTTCAGGTTATCACCCACCAACGGATGGTGAGACTGAAATTATCAATAAATGCTTGGAAACTTATCTTCGTTGCTTCTCCTCTGAGCAACAACATCAGTGGGAAAAGTGGCTCCCTCTCGCTGAATGGTGGTCCAATACCTCTTACCACACTGCCTCTAAAATGACTCCATATGAAGCAGTTTATGGTTAGGCACCACCAGTTCTTCTTCCTTACACCCCCAGCAGTTCACCAGTTCAGGCAGTTGACGCGGTCCTTCGAAACCGCGATGAGGTTCTTCGCATTTTACGCGAAAATATTCACATGGCAAGAAATCGCATGAAGCAACAAGCTGATCAGCACCATTCTGAGCGCACTTTTGAAGCCGGTGATATGGTTTTTCTTCGTCTCCAGCCTTACAAGCAATCCTCACTAAAACTCAAAGGGCGTCATAAGCTCACTCCAAATTTCTATGGGCCATATAGGATTCTTCAGAAGATTGGGTCTATTGCTTATAAATTGGAACCTCCGCCTTCTTCCCGCATTCATCCAGTATTTCATGTCTCTTGTCTGAAGAAAGTTCTTGGCACCAACATCAAAGGCCAAACTATTTTACCAGAACTGGCTAATGAAGGATCAATCTTTTTGGAGCCGGAGGCTGTCCTCAATAAGCGCACTTGTCAGCTTCGCTCTCACTCTATCACAGAGGTCTTAATTCAATGGCACGGAATGCAGCCCGAGGATGCTACGTGGGAACCACTCCTTCAGATTCAGCGACAATTTCCACATCTAAAGCTTTGAGGACAAAGCTTTTTCTAAGGGGGAGGGGATGTTAGGAACCCATGTCAATCCTTCTCTTTACCATGTTAGTATATTGTTTTTGGACGCATATGCTTTGTAAGTCATCCCATAGTAATTGTTGATCCATAGTTTGTGTTATTGTTGTTGAGCGCATATGCTTTGTAAGCCGTCTGTAGTATTTATTGATCCATAGTTTATATTGGCCCATGGTTTTGACCCATAGCATTGGCGCCTATTTTTAGTATATAAGTGTGTGTTGAGGCCAAGGAAGGCACCGTGAAGTTATTTTGTATTGAGCTTGCTCAAAGGAGGTTGCCCCCTCAAAGTGGCCTGCGATTAATATAAAGTGATTTTGAGTTCTGCTGTTATATCGTGTATTTTGATTAATTATTTGCTGCAGGGTTCTCACAATGAGACTGTACATCAAGATATTGAATGGAGGATAATGGTACAAAAATATTTCCAAACTATGAGAAGAGAGTGTGTGATGTGTGGAATCCAAAGTTACACTCTCTTTTGGTATAGATCTATGTTGTAATTTTTGGTTAGAAAACTTATCCAAAATTAAGGGATTTGAATGATAAAACTTCTCAAAATAAGCTGATTTGATATCTCTTTCTTCTAGGTTAAATTTAATGGAGAATTTGTATTATATTGACAAATGTGATCTAAAAAAACCAAGAGTCTATACCTTTCCATTACTTTCCACAAGGTTATTACCAGTAATCACTTGTGATGCACAATGCAACCCTAAGCACCAAGCATTAATTGACAATCACCTCTAGTAAGCTAGTAGATTGGTAGAAAATAAAGCACTAATTGACAATCTATTTTGGTAACATAGTAGTTTGGTAGAAAATAAATGCATTAATGTTGTTTATGTTTCGATAGGATATCATAGTTGAAATCAAATGACAATATGCTTCAAACGTTTAACGCAACTTTACAAATATTTTGTTGGTACTAGATCTACTCCAACAAAATTGTTTATAATTCCAGTAGCACATATGTAAAGACGGACCTCACTTCTTACTTCCAGAATGTCCAATTTCATTTTTTGGGAAATTCACCAATGTTTCACCAATGCCCTTAGTTTATGTGTCAGCCTAACTCGTTTATCATCACTCTAAACTTTCCATTGAGTGGAAGGTGAGACTGGGATGAAAAGGGCAGGCAATGACGTCAAAGTTATTTGGTAGGAAGATTGAATCAAATGCAATTGATATTTCTCCAACTCATTCCTTTGAGAATTTGAGCAATTTTAGTCTAGATCAAGGTTAAAGTAGCTCAAGCAGTGAGACAGTTACTCATGATCATCCAAAGGCCTTGAATGTGGGTTTGAGGAAAGAAGTAATAGACAAAGATAATCATGTTGAAACATGTAAAATATCAAAGCATAGCTAATGGGTTTTTGGGAGATTACTGAACCCAAGGAGCAAAGATGACCACGAATGGAATCGCCTGTTTCTTCTTGTTTGTGGAATTGGATTAGCAATCGATATGTTATTCTTCTATGCCATTTATGTCAGTGACAAATTCATGTGTTTACATGTGGATGCATGGTTCACAATAGCAATCACTGCTTTGAAATCCATGGGTGACACTATGCATTTATGGAATATATGGTTGCAGTTGAAGTTGGCATATGTTTTGAAACAGTCTCTAATGGTAGGTTCTAGAAAACATGTGGCTGATCCGCATTCAACTGCGTTGCATTATTTGAGAAGGGTTTTTGTTCGATGTTTTTGTTATCCTCCCTCTGCCCCAGATGGTCCTCTAGGCTACAATGCCTTATTTTCTTGGACTATGCATCTTGGTGGTAGCATCATCGATGTCTTGTACTTCCACAACACAACTTCGAATGGTTAAAGTTGCTTGCAGATGGTCATTCATGAATTCTCGATCAGCCATCCTAAATCTTGAAGTGGAAAATTCGCTTCCTAGATATCACATTCAGGATTTTGATGTTGTCTTGATGGGTGTAGGATATGAGGTATTTTTGAGTAATTCAACTCTATATGGGTTCAAAGGACTAGCTGGTAGATTTGTACCTATTTGTGTACATGGAGCTATTTTGCTCAAAATGGCAAGAGTGACCTTTAGTTCTACCGGGGCTTATCAGGGTTCAATTACAATACCTCAAGGTTTGAACTTTAGGATTGGAGATGTGCTTAATCCAAATGGGATTTTATCAAGGCTAATATCTTCTCCTACGACTAAAGTCCATGTTAACAAGTTTTACATTGATTACTTAGAAAATGATGACGAACTTGTTTGTAAATATAGCGGCAAGAAACCGAATGTTGGTTTTGATGGAGATGTTATCTACTCTTCATATTTAAAATATCGAGAGGATGTAATGTTAGCACAAGTGTTGAAATATAAATTACAAACAAAAAAAAGACATCTAAGGCTAGAGTATCCGACATCGAAAGGGTCAAATCCATCTTTCAAAAGCATGAAGGTAACAAATGCACAGGTGGAAGATCATTTGCTAAAATTAAATAATTGATATCAGATTTTGAGGCCAACGCATTGAGCAACAGATCCGCATTTCTAGGTCGTCACACTATGTGGCAGTACAGAAGTCATCATTTAAGAGATAAATGATGCATCTTCACTTTGCTTGGTGATGTGATGAATACCTCATCATTAAAAAAATATATTAAATTTCTGTGACTCAGGATATTGTTTTGAGCATTTGGAAGATTACAGTTTGTAATTAATGTGCTGGGTAGAGTATGCCAAGTCTCAAATTTTCGATGATTTGGGAAAGTTTTGGGGAACTAAGCATTCAAATGAGGGAAAAAAACAACTTTCCGTATTTCAAGGCATTAGTTAAGTTTATCCTGGGAATTGAGTTCACCAACTTCAGATTTTAAAGCAACAAATAAAGGAAAAGTGGAAATAAGTGTCTAAACACAAAGGATCGATTCTAGCAACTCCAACAACTCGAGACATCTTGCAACCTATTCTAATTTTTTGTGGAAGGAATATTTCTCATTTGTTATTTTTGTAAAAGTTTGTTAAATATTGCCTCGAGGAGAATTTGTATATATTTTTCAAGCTTTGAATAGAAGGGGGGAGTTCCAGCCGAGAGGGATGAGTGTGTTGTAGGGGAGAGTTTTGAGATCAGACTGCTACTATAATTTGCAGGCATGTATTTCATTTCCTATGTTTATAAAGAATACTTTGAAGTGATTATATGAGATATGAGCCCGTTATGTTTTAATATTTGAAATGATAAATGTTATGTTTTGTTCATAATTCTTTCCCTGGGATAGTTGTTTCCTATACCTGGATTCTTATGAATAATTTGTATATTTATCATGATCTAAACAGATCTTGTATTTTTTGATGTATTTGTAACTTTGGAATGTATTCATCTATGTATCTTATGTATTTTAACCCAATGTTTATTCCGGGATGTATCTATTATGTAATTGAGTCATGTTGTCATGCCTCGATGTTCCAATCGAGAGAATCAATAATGTAAAGAAGCCATGTCAAGTCATAGTGGGTAACCCTCCGATTGTGTAAGGGTTAAAGTCCCCGTAGTTTCGGGGAACTAGGGTTATTAGACTCTCCTAGTAGAGGTCGACCCTAGTAGGGTTTTAGTCATGTTGGGATTAGTATAAATAGAGAGTTGGGGTCTCTATTTAGTACAGATCACTCACACACTCAAGTGTAGCGCATAGTTGAGGAAGGAGAAGACACTGGGGCTAGACAAGAAGAAGATTACTGCTGTTGGGAGTGCATCTTACTGTTTTGGGGTTTTACATCTTGTGTTGATTCTATCTCTAAGGAAGTTGCATGATTTTCTCCATTTATGGTTTCCTCGATGAAAAACACTGTGTTCATTGTCTCTTGTATTTGATTATTGTACTTGTTTTTCTCTCAGTAAAGATCCTAACATAATGCTAGCTTGAATGTTGAAAAACTAACATGGTATCAGAGCTAACTTGAGAAGAAGACACTGTGCAGCTACGGGAAAGAGGGCTTCCTAGTTTTTGGATATTCCTCCATAGATTTTCAGCAAAATTAAGGTGGAATAACTCTCCTCCTTAGGGCGCATCTTTCTGTTGAAGCAGAATCCAATTCTGAGGTTTTTCAGTTTTGGACCTGTCACTGCTGTCGAAAATTAGGGATCTTCATAGAAGAGGAATTTTTCAGTGAGCCCAGGCCTGGATTGATCTCCTCCCCAAAATCAAAGTTAGGGACAAATTTCAAGGCATTTGGGTGGACAGAACTCCAGAAAAGAAAAACCCTAATTTGCTCCTGAACTAGCTCTACAAGATTTCAGCTCAAGTTTCAGATCCGACATCTTGAACCTGGTAAGATCTAAAATATTTTGTATTTCCATTTGAGGCTCTTAGTTAATATGTCTCATCATACCAAGCTTGATGAAAAGCTTGAGGGAGCTGACAACTTCCGAGCTTGGAAGTATAGGATCTCCCTGGTCTTGGAAGAAAATGAGTTAGACTCCTACATCCATGAGGAGGTTCCAATTCCAGAGGGAGATGAGGCAAAGGCCTTACATAAAAAGAAGATGGTTATGGAAAAGAGGATCATTGATGATTCTATCAAGGATCACCTTATCCCATAGATGTCCTCTCTCAAGACACTTAAAGCTATGTTTGATGCCCTAACCAAATTGTTTGAAGGGAAAAACATAAACCAGAAGATGACCCTGAGAAACCAACTAAAGAATGTGAAGATTCAGAATGTAGAAACAATCCAGTCTTACTTCACAAGATTTTCTCACATCAAAGAGCAACTAGAAGTAGTTGATGAAGAAGTGGAAAATGCAGGGGTTGTAATGACTACATTGAATGTCCTTCCTAGGTCATGGGATTCTTTCATCCAAGGAATCTGTGCTAGAAAGAAGTTAGTCAAGTTCAGTAGACTATGGAAAGAGTGCTGTCAAGAATAAGCTCAGATAGCAGCTCGAGAAGAGAAGATGGGAAGTGAAGACCAAGCTCTCATGGTACACTCCAAGTCTCACTCCAAGTCAAACAAAAGAAGACCTCATAGCTCTAGAGGTAAGCACTCTCACAAAGATAACACTAGAAAAGATGTATCTAGGATCATATTCTATACATGTGATGAAGAAGGACACTCTACAAGGAATTGTCCTAAGAAACATAAGATAATGAAGAGGAGCAACAAAAGAAGACATCATGCTCATGCTGTAGAGGATGATGAACCATCCAGGAAGAGATCCAGATATGAAAGTGAATATTCTTCAAGCAAGGATGAATATGTTCTGATCTCTACTCTCACAGGTAACATTACTCATGGAAGTGATGATTGGATTATAGACAGTGGGGCTTCCAAACATATGACTGGATTCAAGGAATATTTCGTGAGACTGTCAGAACATGAATTACCTCACAAGGTAAAGCTAGGAGATGACTACCAATATCCAATAAAAGGTAGTGGAGAATATTCCTATAAATTAGACTCTAGAAAGTCTCTACCAATGAAAGAAGTATTGTTTGTGCCAGGACTAAATAAGAACCTTCTCTCCATATTAGCATTAGATGCAAAAGGAATGTGGGTTGCATTCATAGATGGTCAATTCATCATGTGACCAAAGGGAAAGACTATCGATGATGCGGTAGTGATTGGAGAACAAGAAGGAGGATTGTACAAATTGAAGGGCCATATAGAACAAGCCTTGGTCCATGACACAGTAGAGCCAAGTGAACTTTGGCATAGAAGGCTTGCACATGTGCATTACAGAGAACTACCTATTGCAAGCAAAGCTGTCGAAGGTCTTCCAGAAATCCAAGCAAAACATGATGGGGTCTGCAAAGGATGTGCGAAAGGAAAGAATACAAAGAAGAAATTTCCAAGTAGTGAAAGCAAAGCAAAAGGAATCTTGGAAATCATCCACTCTGATGTATGCGGTCCTATGTCATCAAACTCTCTAAGCGGGTATGCATATTATGTTTCTTTTATTGATGACTTTTCTATGAAGACATGGGTTTACTTCATGAAGAACAAAGACAAAGTATTCAACAAGTTCAAGGAATTCAAATCCTTTATCGAAAACCATACTGAAAAGAAGATCAAGACCCTTCGATCAGATAATGGCGGAGAATTCACTTCAAATGAATTCAAAGAGCTATGCAAAGAATTAGGGATTAAGAGGGAGTTGTCCACTCATTATAATCCACAACGGATTGGGATTGTGGAATAGAAGAGCAGAACTATCATGGAAGATGAAAAAGTAATGATTCATGATCAAGACCTTCCTATGCATCTTTGGGCATAAGCTTCCAGAACAATGGTGTATGTACAGAACCATACTCCACATAGAGTACTCGAGAACAAGACTCCTGAAGAAGTCTTCTCTGGAAAGAAACAAGAAGCCAGCCATATCAGAATATTCGGCTGTCCTGTGTACATCCATATTCCAAAAGAGAAGAGGACTAAATTATATCCCTCAGGAAAGAAGGGTATATTTTTGGGATACTCTGAAAGCTCGAAGGATTACAGAATATATTTCCCAAGATAGAAGAAGATTGACATCAGCAAGGATGTGACATTTGAGGAAGACACATCTTACAACAAATCCAGAAAGAGACCTGCTGAAGAACCTGAAGAAGCAAAAGCACCTAGAATTCATGATGCAACCATGAATGAAGAAACTCAAGAAGAAGATCGAGAATTTGAAGAACCACAAAGACCTGTAGATCCATCTTTGGAGAAGAATCCTCATAAGAGGAAACCTGCTTCGGTATGAGAACTTATCCAAGGTGTGGAAAGATATGGGGCTCCAGAAAAGAATCACAGAGAAGGGTGAATCCACGGACCTGGGTAACACTTTTTGGCAAGCGCATCTTGCCAAAAACAAAAAAACGTACCTCGGTCGAGGGCTTGTTAAACCCTCGACCGAGGTTTTATAAAGCCCTCGACCGAGGTATTTTTCAGCCCTCAATTGAGGTATTTATTAACCCTCGGTCGAGGTTTTAATACCTCGACTGAGGGTTAATAAATACCTCGACCGAGGTACCTTTTTCAAAAAAAATTATAAAAAGGGGCCGCGGGGGCCCCAATTGTCATTTTCAATCGCTCGACCAAGGGACAAAGCTCGACCGAGGGACAACGAACTCGAATGAGGAACAGCGACCATCGCCCCAAAGCAACCCATTCTCGTCACAATGTCAGAACAAAGAGGTAACCATTTTTTTCAATTTAAATGGAATTTAATTTTTTTTTTATAAATTTATAAAATTTGATAAATGTATATTTTTATAATTTTGTTTTCAAATTTAGTAAATGTATGTTTTTATAAATTTGTTTTCAAATTTAGTAAATTTATATTTTTATAATTTTCATGTTTAAAATGTGTACCGACAAGTAGAAATGCTGTCGGATTTTTGAAAATTTGTAGTTAAATTGAATATTTTGTTAATTTGTTTTATATATATATAAATTATGTCAACCGGTAGGGTTTATGCTACCGGTTTATTTTTGAAATGTGTCTCGGGCAAGCCGAAATGCTGCCCAATTTTTTTCAGTCCTCC